>OY987326.1:50684935-51257160 GCA_963920685.1 Polydrusus tereticollis | reverse complement strand
AAACCTTTATTTATTATTCCGAAGGACCCTCATTAAAATTCAGTAGCATATCTAATAATTGTTTCCAATTTTTGCACCACTTATATAAAATACAATAAAATAATTACCATCTAGAACCATTAACTAGCGATTTCTTTGTACTGGAAATGGATAAATTATAGGACTATCTTGTAATGAGAACAGAGTAATAAAAAGTAAATAAAACTTAAATACGTATAAAATACCAAGCAGATATAGCTACTATACAACTTGTGTTCGCCATCAGGTAAAAGCCCTCATAATGCTTTTATAAAAATTTCGGATAATATCATAATATAAGTAAATAGGCTACAATTTCAGGAAAAAAGTAAAAAAAATTAATTCACAGTGTAAAATTGTAGTTAAATGGATTGTAAATACGAAATAATATAAAAAAGCTACCTTTTGTTTGCGATGATGTATGCACAATAACTCTATATTATTCGGCCCTTAAACTGAAAATACCCACTAGATAGGTATCATAAGCTGTATTTGTCATCAGGTAGAACCCCCAATAAAATTATGAATATTAGGCGTAGGCATCAAAGTAGCAATCTTAACTTATTTTCAACACGAGCATAAAAATATAGGGTTGTTAAATATTTTACAACCCTAATTCTCAATGGCAACAATAAGCAAATCACGTTGGTTTTTTAATTTATTATTAATCTGGCTAACTTAAGAAACTCACAATATAACGACCATCCAAAAAAATCATAATACATTACTGGGTGTGAAAGCAATTGCGCTGCAAAATATAGTGTATACCGACTCTGAGCTAGTTAATTAAAATCCCAATTAGCGCTAAAAAAAAATCAATTAGATATTTACTTTAGATATTTTAATAAAAAAAATTCAATATTCTCACCAACATTTAACTTTTGAAATTAGCATAATAACAAATCCTTTACAATGAATTAAACAAACGCATACATAATTTTAAAATCACATAATAAGAATATAAGCTAAAATCTAACAAGTTCGGACTACTCGAATGACGTCAGTTTACATCTGTAGAGAATACACAACTCTCGAATCATAAAAAAATGGTCAAACTTTGTCGGCAAATACCCTTCTATGATGCAGGGGAAGGACAGGTAACTCGAGATGTTTATAAAGAAACGTTAAAGAACATTATTTGCTTATTTCTAGACTCTTAAAAATTAGATGCAATCGAACAATAAATGTTTTCATCATGTATATTTATCATTAACACATTACCTTCGACATACATAAATTCAAATTGATAATTACTTGTCTTAGTGCTTTTTTAGAAGCTTGAATCATTGCATATAACCGTCTGAGGGTACCCAAACTTCCCCTAACATATTTCTCCGCAGCCGGGGAAAAAGAGGTAGAAAAAGTAAAATAACAACTCCAAGTGTCTTTGCGAACAATCGGCAATAAAATAGAGTATTTCAGTTTTTAATTTTTCGTAAATAAAAGTTGGTTAGATTAATAGTCTCTGTGAATATAATAACATAAACAAAGTGATATGCCGTAAATTTAGGAGTACAGTATAAATTATGCCTCTATTAAAATATACCGCAATAACTAACTACCAAAGGATTTTTGATATTTTGAATATATTTGATGCTCATAGCATTATCACATTTCCAAAGGCTCTAAATTTTAGAAAAATGTTCTAATAGAATATGTCTATCAATATAAAGTAAAGGTATTGTTAGGTTTTTTTAAAAAATACGACCTACAACAGTCTCTGCTACAGCATGGCTGACTCTGTAGAAACTTCTGTGAAACCATAATAATTATATCAATAATCGAGTTGTCCTTATGATAATATTTTCTTCCAATATCCGACTCCACTATCCATAAAAGTTATGTTAGAAAATTCATAATTGAGCGCATTGTAATTTTTTAAAAAGAAATTCACTTCACACACAAAGATGCAGCCATTCAATCCATGAAAATAATGCAAGTCAGTATGCGTATGTTATGGCTAACTGTTTAAATGTCTATTCCTTCCACGTTTATCGGAAGAAATACTTTTTTTATACTAGTATTTTAGTTGAAAATAAGATCATAAATCATCTATACAAAACAAGCGCCCCTTATGGATTTGAACGAAAATCATAGATTCGACTATTTTCATGAAAAATAAATCTAAGTACGGAATAATGCAGGAAGATTATCTATTTTCTTGGTTTAGAAAGTGATGTAGTTAAGATTTATAACTTAGGAATAAATAAATTATTATTAATCTTTTCGACCTATTTCTCTTGCATATTTAATTTCTTTGATAGTAAGAACTAATCTTTTTATTTTACAAAGTAAAAAAAAAGCTAAAGATCGGCGTTGTCAGTCAGGTATAAGAACTGATTTAACACGATGGTTTTTGTACAAACGTTCACATACAATTGTATGCTTTTTAACCGATTGTGTCGGAAAAAATGACGATTTATAGATTAGATATTTAGACGAAGAGCTAACCTTCTCAATAAAGTATTGATTATTGCCCTGCTAGCTAGACAACACTTTTTATGTTAGTCAAAAAAAAATAATTTTTTTCGAACGCTATTACAGGTTTATCGTTAACTAACAAACATTAAGAGTGAAAAATTACCGTGCAAGATAAAATGTATAGGTTTACTTCATTTTTACATTATTTTACATTCGACAAAGAATAAACATCAATTTATTGTTTATTTTTTGAGGGAGTACTGGATGGTACAACTCTTCTGGTGGGAGAATTGTGCATTTAATTAAACCATCTATATTATTTAGGTTTAATTTGTTACACGCATCTCCTACATACACTTCTGGATGTGATAGTGGAAATTTAGAACTCTTACAGATGTACGGATAGAGGGAACAAACATCGGCGTATTTAATTTTTTCCGTATCTTTTATTTCATAGTATTCGCATGTATTTCCTCTTCGTCCTCCATAAAAAGCATCTCTTGGATTTAGTTTTGTCAAAATTTTATTGTAATGGGTATTAGTATAGGATTTTATCTCTGGATTATTTTTTAATAAATTTCTAAAATCACACTCCCACATTTCATTAACTAAAAAACCGAAATCTTTTAGTCTCATAATTTTTGCCTTTGTGGTTTCATATCTTAAATTTAGCGTTTCTGAGGGGTCCTCGGAAAGAGGATCGTTCCTGCCGAACTTGTAGCATACAGTACATCCATGGAAATAACATCCTTGAAATTCAAATACCTCATTTGTTTCGGAGCAGTAACCATCAACTTTTACACCATTTAAAACAGCTTCTTTACCATTAGCAGCATGTAAGATGTTGATTTTTCTGTGATTCTCGGTCCAAAGTAACCAATCTATGGCAATTTTGCTCTGCCTGTTTCTCCATCGGTATCCATTTTTTGGTATGATTCCTATAGTATTAGGCTTCAAAAAATTTCTTCTAAAAATTGTATTGCATGCTGAAGCAATAGTTGTAGCTTCAGTAAATGGACATACATTGGTAGTTTGTATAAGTTGTTCTCTAAACTTTAAACATGATTGCGCAAGGATTTCGACATCCGATACGCAGTAGTCTACCAGATCTCTTTGCATATCGAAACCATCATTTTCATGTTCTACAAACCATTTAAGAAATTTGGCTCTGTCTTCTTCTTTCATACTATCTGAGGAGTAATATTCAATTGATGGTAGAGGTCCTATATAGTTTTCATTTGCCTTTGTATTAAATAGGTGCGGGAAGTAGCCTTTTTTAAAAATATCCTCAAGTCCAAATGCCTTTGGTAGTTTGGCTTAAGGCATAGGGAAATAGTTAAGTGAGTCGATAAATTTTACATTTTCAAGTTGCATCGTAATTATTTTGGTACCTCTCATGATTAACTCAGGTGTAAAATCTGTCTTTGTCATAATGTAGTTTAATATAAACTGGTGATCAAAAGCCTGACCATTATGGGCTATTACAATAATTTCTTTAAAGTTTTTCCTCATTTGTAACAAATGGTTAGTAAATGTTCCCGCTGGGTCTATACCTCTGACTTTTTGTAACTTTAGACCACATTTTTTTACAAGTATCTGCTTCAGAATCCATGCACTCATCGCAGTATTGTTTGAAAACACAGAGATTGACTTGATGTAAAAACGTTGAATTTTCCAATAGTTTGTCTTGGCTCGTCTCTAAATCGTAGAATACAAAAAAGATCATCTTTAATCTTAGGTTTTCCCTTATCAGGCCGAATATAACATAGATGATCCTCGGATGCATGTTTATTACAAATTTTACAATAAATTTCACCACATGCATGTGCTCTTTTGGCTTTAATGGTTTTTAAACAAATAGAACATAGTTTAATTTGTTTGCATACTGTAAATTTGCCTGACGAATAATCCTTTTTATGATTTTCGTAACAGTTTTGACTTCTAAAAAATCATAGACAGTCCTGGCATTTAATTTTTATTGCTATTTCACAAGCAGAGGCTTGCTGACATGCCTGACAGCTTCCACCACATCGGTGCTCATTTTTGTGATCACATGGGATGTAACACTTTTCACAAAAATAGTTAGAACAAAAAGCTGCTGTCAGCGATGTAATTACATTAAAATGGCTTTTGTAATGTAATAAGTTCAGCCGTTTATTGCTTTCAGTTGAACCTTCAAATATAATATTTCGTCCTTTTGATCCATAGCTATAAACAACTAATTTATATTCTTTTAGATGATTTTGAAATTGTATTAACTCGGGAATTCCACCTCCTGCCTCAGGAATGCTAATTTTAGCTCTCTCCAACAATGATCTTGTTCTTTCGGTTTGAATTTTACTAATATCTCTTCTAACCTTACTGAATTCGGGATCTCTTTTATTATGGGCAATGGCGACTACCAAAGCACGTGGTAAACACAGGTTATCGGTATTTTTAATACTTATAATACCTCGTCGCTTGTCGCATTCCTCGTGAAAGCTGTTATAATTTTTTCCTCTTTCCCCACCAACAGGTAATCTAACAGTTGTCACACTAAGACAAAATGATTCTGTATTAAGACCTGCTGAGTTTGACTGATAAATGCCACTTATAACACTCCAAACATCTTAAAAGGTTATGTCTTTAGCTGCTTTGAAGCGAATCCAACCTTCTCCTCGGTTGAAGTCTTTAGAGCAAAAACTAAAAGCCACACGATCTAAGGGTTGTAGGCCTTCTGTAGCGTTTTGAATAATTTGATTAATTCCTTTTTCCACCCAACCAACTGGTTCAACTCCCTGTGGAACAGGTTTTAACTTAAACTCTAGAGTGCGTCCTGTAAGGTTAAATTCTCGTAACTTTTTAACAACGTCTTTAACAATAATAAACTTCTCCATCTTTCTTTTTTTTTTTGTTGTTTTATAGTCTACTATCTACCTACATAAAAAAAAAAAAAACAAGTATATTTTCATATTTTTATCGGTCTTAAGTTCGATTTCAAAAGCACACTCCCACTTTTTGATAATTTCACAGTCTAAGCACATAGATCTTATATTTTTTATTTACGATCAATTCATCTTTATTCGCCAATCGTCTCAAACGAGTCTGCTTTTGAAAGTAATATAGCCTTAGTATTCAGAAAATATTAATGATATCGGAGCCTAAAACATCCTTAACACTAAAAAAATCATTGTGTTTCCTAACAAAACCCATCATCTTGTCTATTTAGCTTGCTTTCCTATTGTTTAGCAGGTTAAATAAAATTATTATTTCCCTCTTTTTGTCTGTACTGAATCGTTAGGGGAATACGATTCTAGTCCTATAAGAGAGACAGTTAAAATTTATGTAAGCAATCAGAAATCCTACACTATGAGCTACTTAGTTAAAATTTCATATTTCCTTCCTGGATCAGCTAAAATTTGTGTTGTGTCGGTCAAAATTTATAAAATACGAAAAAAATGCTAGATACATTTTTATCATGACTTTCTATCTAATACCATCTTATTTCAAGCTATAATTCGGTTGTCAAAATGAGAATCTAAAAAATCCTCGTGTTTCCTCACAAAACCCATCATCTTGCCTATTTAGCTTGCTTTTCTATTGTTTAGCAGGTTAAATAAAATTATTATTTCGCTCTTTTTGTCTGTACTGAATCGTTAGGGGGATACGTTTCTAGTTCTATAAGAGAGACAGTTAAAATTTATGTAAGCAATCAGAAATCCTACACTATGAGCTACTTAGTTAAAATTTCATATTTCCTTCCTGGGTCAGGCAAAATTTGTGATGTGTCGGTCAAAATTTATAAAAATACGAAAAAAATGCTGGATGCATTTTTAGCGTGACTTTCTATTTAATACCATCTTATTTCAAGGTATAATTCGGTTGTCAAAATGAGAATAAAATAATTTTCCCATGGTTTATGTCATCTTAAAAAAGTCAAAAGGTTATATTCTGTAGAGGGTCAGATACATTCAAATTTAAAAATTTTCTCCAAGAAGAATTTTAAGATAGTATTATAGTAAATAAAAATTCTATACCTCCAATATTTCTTGGAAACATATCGTGTTCTAGCGACATAACCCAAAAGTACCTCTATTCAGAAACGCATCGTACTTTTCTTGTCAAACTTGACTTTGTTGTAATGTTGTATGCAGAGCACTTTGAAAACAAAAATTAGATTAGAAACCGCCGCCTCTTAAGGTATACTTTTTTAGGTCTTACATAGGGTACACTGGTATACAGAACAAATGTCATCTTTAATTGTCTCATTGCCCCATCCATTACATTATTATAATCTTAAAGCACCTGTTACCAGCATTATCTGTTTTTATGGTTTTCATAAAACATAGCGATTACCGATGAAAATTAAACGAAAACTTAATAAATAACTTTTTTTTTCAACTGAAATAGACTGATTTTCGATGGAAAAATGTTACTTATAACTAAAAATGAATATAAGACATATACGCAATGATATTTAGAATAAATCAATCTTTTCTAAAATTACTATGAAATATTCACAAAATCGTTTCGTTATAACCAAAGTAGCAAGGCTTGCAGATTTCGTATAGAGTTCAAACGCGATACTGAGATGATCTTTTTTTTTATATTTTTGTAGGATAATGCACCACTACGTTGTAAGTACTTGAGAGAGGACTTTCTTGAAAAATCCTCAAATTTCTCTGCAATTTTGTTCCTTCTAGAGTTAAATTCACACAGAAAACCCCGTATTCTTATCTTTCAGGTTGGTATATTAAAAAGGGCTTATTAGTATGGTTTAGAAAACAAGCAATATTAATTAACGGATGTTTTTTCGTCGTATGAAGAGTTGAAAAATTTTTTTTTCCACTCCAATGGTTGCGATGCAGAGAGTCGGGTTTCATCATAATCTTTCAGGGTAGCTCAGGTTTGTTCAGGTTTCTCAAACACTTGAGAAACCTGAACAAACCTGAGGGGGGCGCGTCAAACCTGAAACCGATTGCAAGGAGCACTAACCTTAGTACATGCAATCAAACCTGAGCTACCCTGAAAGATTATGATGAAACCCGACTCTCTACATGCAATCAAACCTGAGCTACCCTGAAAGATTATGATGAAACCCGACTCTCTGCATCGCAACCATTGGAGTGGAAAAAAAAATTTTTCAACTCTTCATACGACGAAAAAACATCCGTTAATTAATATTGCTTGTTTTCTAAACCATACTAATAAGCCCTTTTTAATATACCAACCTGAAAGATAAGAATACGGGGTTTTCTGTGTGAATTTAACTCTAGAAGGAACAAAATTGCAGAGAAATTTGAGGATTTTTCAAGAAAGTCCTCTCTCAAGTACTTACAACGTAGTGGTGCATTATCCTACAAAAATATAAAAAAAAAGATCATCTCAGTATCGCGTTTGAACTCTATACGAAATCTGCAAGCCTTGCTACTTTGGTTATAACGAAACGATTTTGTGAATATTTCATAGTAATTTTAGAAAAGATTGATTTATTCTAAATATCATTGCGTATATGTCTTATATTCATTTTTAGTTATAAGTAACATTTTTCCATCGAAAATCAGTCTATTTCAGTTGAAAAAAAAAGTTATTTATTAAGTTTTCGTTTAATTTTCATCGGTAATCGCTATGTTTTATGAAAACCATAAAAACAGATAATGCTGGTAACAGGTGCTTTAAGATTATAATAATGTAATGGATGGGGCAATGAGACAATTAAAGATGACATTTGTTCTGTATACCAGTGTACCCTATGTAAGACCTAAAAAAGTATACCTTAAGAGGCGGCGGTTTCTAATCTAATTTTTGTTTTCAAAGTGCTCTGCATACAACATTACAACAAAGTCAAGTTTGACAAGAAAAGTACGATGCGTTTCTGAATAGAGGTACTTTTGGGTTATGTCGCTAGAACACGATATGTTTCCAAGAAATATTGGAGGTATAGAATTTTTATTTACTATAATACTATCTTAAAATTCTTCTTGGAGAAAATTTTTAAATTTGAATGTATCTGACCCTCTACAGAATATAACCTTTTGACTTTTTTAAGATGACATAAACCATGGGAAAATTATTTTATTCTCATTTTGACAACCGAATTATACCTTGAAATAAGATGGTATTAAATAGAAAGTCACGCTAAAAATGCATCCAGCATTTTTTTCGTATTTTTATAAATTTTGACCGACACATCACAAATTTTGCCTGACCCAGGAAGGAAATATGAAATTTTAACTAAGTAGCTCATAGTGTAGGATTTCTGATTGCTTACATAAATTTTAACTGTCTCTCTTATAGAACTAGAAACGTATCCCCCTAACGATTCAGTACAGACAAAAAGAGCGAAATAATAATTTTATTTAACCTGCTAAACAATAGAAAAGCAAGCTAAATAGGCAAGATGATGGGTTTTGTGAGGAAACACGAGGATTTTTTAGATTCTCATTTTGACAACCGAATTATAGCTTGAAATAAGATGGTATTAGATAGAAAGTCATGATAAAAATGTATCTAGCATTTTTTTCGTATTTTATAAATTTTGACCGACACAACACAAATTTTAGCTGATCCAGGAAGGAAATATGAAATTTTAACTAAGTAGCTCATAGTGTAGGATTTCTGATTGCTTACATAAATTTTAACTGTCTCTCTTATAGGACTAGAATCGTATTCCCCTAACGATTCAGTACAGACAAAAAGAGGGAAATAATAATTTTATTTAACCTGCTAAACAATAGGAAAGCAAGCTAAATAGACAAGATGATGGGTTTTGTTAGGAAACACAATGATTTTTTTAGTGTTAAGGATGTTTTAGGCTCCGATATCATTAATATTTTCTGAATACTAAGGCTATATTACTTTCAAAAGCAGACTCGTTTGAGACGATTGGCGAATAAAGATGAATTGATCGTAAATAAAAAATATAAGATCTATGTGCTTAGACTGTGAAATTATCAAAAAGTGGGAGTGTGCTTTTGAAATCGAACTTAAGACCGATAAAAATATGAAAATATACTTGTTTTTTTTTTTTTTATGTAGGTAGATAGTAGACTATAAAACAACAAAAAAAAAAAGAAAGATGGAGAAGTTTATTATTGTTAAAGACGTTGTTAAAAAGTTACGAGAATTTAACCTTACAGGACGCACTCTAGAGTTTAAGTTAAAACCTGTTCCACAGGGAGTTGAACCAGTTGGTTGGGTGGAAAAAGGAATTAATCAAATTATTCAAAACGCTACAGAAGGCCTACAACCCTTAGATCGTGTGGCTTTTAGTTTTTGCTCTAAAGACTTCAACCGAGGAGAAGGTTGGATTCGCTTCAAAGCAGCTAAAGACATAACCTTTTAAGATGTTTGGAGTGTTATAAGTGGCATTTATCAGTCAAACTCAGCAGGTCTTAATACAGAATCATTTTGTCTTAGTGTGACAACTGTTAGATTACCTGTTGGTGGGGAAAGAGGAAAAAATTATAACAGCTTTCACGAGGAATGCGACAAGCGACGAGGTATTATAAGTATTAAAAATACCGATAACCTGTGTTTACCACGTGCTTTGGTAGTCGCCATTGCCCATAATAAAAGAGATCCCGAATTCAGTAAGGTTAGAAGAGATATTAGTAAAATTCAAACCGAAAGAACAAGATCATTGTTGGAGAGAGCTAAAATTAGCATTCCTGAGGCAGGAGGTGGAATTCCCGAGTTAATACAATTTCAAAATCATCTAAAAGAATATAAATTAGTTGTTTATAGCTATGGATCAAAAGGACGAAATATTATATTTGAAGGTTCAACTGAAAGCAATAAACGGCTGAACTTATTACATTACAAAAGCCATTTTAATGTAATTACATCGCTGACAGCAGCTTTTTGTTCTAACTATTTTTGTGAAAAGTGTTACATCCCATGTGATCACAAAAATGAGCACCGATGTGGTGGAAGCTGTCAGGCATGTCAGCAAGCCTCTGCTTGTGAAATAGCAATAAAAATTAAATGCCAGGACTGTCTATGATTTTTTAGAAGTCAAAACTGTTACGAAAATCATAAAAAGGATTATTCGTCAGGCAAATTTACAGTATGCAAACAAATTAAACTATGTTCTATTTGTTTAAAAACCATTAAAGCCAAAAGAGCACATGCATGTGGTGAAATTTATTGTAAAATTTGTAATAAACATGCATCCGAGGATCATCTATGTTATATTCGGCCTGATAAGGGAAAACCTAAGATTAAAGATGATCTTTTTTGTATTCTACGATTTAGAGACGAGCCAAGACAAACTATTGGAAAATTCAACGTTTTTACATCAAGTCAATCTCTGTGTTTTCAAACAATACTGCGATGAGTGCATGGATTCTGAAGCAGATACTTGTAAAAAAATGTGGTCTAAAGTTACAAAAAGTCAGAGGTATAGACCCAGCGGGAACATTTACTAACCATTTGTTACAAATGAGGAAAAACTTTAAAGAAATTATTGTAATAGCCCATAATGGTCAGGCTTTTGATCACCAGTTTATATTAAACTACATTATGACAAAGACAGATTTTACACCTGAGTTAATCATGAGAGGTACCAAAATAATTACGATGCAACTTGAAAATGTAAAATTTATCGACTCACTTAACTATTTCCCTATGCCTTAAGCCAAACTACCAAAGGCATTTGGACTTGAGGATATTTTTAAAAAAGGCTACTTCCCGCACCTATTTAATACAAAGGCAAATGAAAACTATATAGGACCTCTACCATCAATTGAATATTACTCCTCAGATAGTATGAAAGAAGAAGACAGAGCCAAATTTCTTAAATGGTTTGTAGAACATGAAAATGATGGTTTCGATATGCAAAGAGATCTGGTAGACTACTGCGTATCGGATGTCGAAATCCTTGCGCAATCATGTTTAAAGTTTAGAGAACAACTTATACAAACTACCAATGTATGTCCATTTACTGAAGCTACAACTATTGCTTCAGCATGCAATACAATTTTTAGAAGAAATTTTTTGAAGCCTAATACTATAGGAATCATACCAAAAAATGGATACCGATGGAGAAACAGGCAGAGCAAAATTGCCATAGATTGGTTACTTTGGACCGAGAATCACAGAAAAATCAACATCTTACATGCTGCTAATGGTAAAGAAGCTGTTTTAAATGGTGTAAAAGTTGATGGTTACTGCTCCGAAACAAATGAGGTATTTGAATTTCAAGGATGTTATTTCCATGGATGTACTGTATGCTACAAGTTCGGCAGGAACGATCCTCTTTCCGAGGACCCCTCAGAAACGCTAAATTTAAGATATGAAACCACAAAGGCAAAAATTATGAGACTAAAAGATTTCGGTTTTTTAGTTAATGAAATGTGGGAGTGTGATTTTAGAAATTTATTAAAAAATAATCCAGAGATAAAATCCTATACTAATACCCATTACAATAAAATTTTGACAAAACTAAATCCAAGAGATGCTTTTTATGGAGGACGAAGAGGAAATACATGCGAATACTATGAAATAAAAGATACGGAAAAAATTAAATACGCCGATGTTTGTTCCCTCTATCCGTACATCTGTAAGAGTTCTAAATTTCCACTATCACATCCAGAAGTGTATGTAGGAGATGCGTGTAACAAATTAAACCTAAATAATATAGATGGTTTAATTAAATGCACAATTCTCCCACCAGAAGAGTTGTACCATCCAGTACTCCCTCAAAAAATAAACAATAAATTGATGTTTATTCTTTGTCGAATGTAAAATAATGTAAAAATGAAGTAAACCTATACATTTTATCTTGCACGGTAATTTTTCACTCTTAATGTTTGTTAGTTAACGATAAACCTGTAATAGCGTTCGAAAAAAATTATTTTTTTTTGACTAACATAAAAAGTGTTGTCTAGCTAGCAGGGCAATAATCAATACTTTATTGAGAAGGTTAGCTCTTCGTCTAAATATCTAATCTATAAATCGTCATTTTTTCCGACACAATCGGTTAAAAAGCATACAATTGTATGTGAACGTTTGTACAAAAACCATCGTGTTAAATCAGTTCTTATACCTGACTGACAACGCCGATCTTTAGCTTTTTTTTTACTTTGTAAAATAAAAAGATTAGTTCTTACTATCAAAGAAATTAAATATGCAAGAGAAATAGGTCGAAAAGATTAATAATAATTTATTTATTCCTAAGTTATAAATCTTAACTACATCACTTTCTAAACCAAGAAAATAGATAATCTTCCTGCATTATTCCGTACTTAGATTTATTTTTCATGAAAATAGTCGAATCTATGATTTTCGTTCAAATCCATAAGGGGCGCTTGTTTTGTATAGATGATTTATGATCTTATTTTCAACTAAAATACTAGTATAAAAAAAGTATTTCTTCCGATAAACGTGGAAGGAATAGACATTTAAACAGTTAGCCATAACATACGCATACTGACTTGCATTATTTTCATGGATTGAATGGCTGCATCTTTGTGTGTGAAGTGAATTTCTTTTTAAAAAATTACAATGCGCTCAATTATGAATTTTCTAACATAACTTTTATGGATAGTGGAGTCGGATATTGGAAGAAAATATTATCATAAGGACAACTCGATTATTGATATAATTATTATGGTTTCACAGAAGTTTCTACAGAGTCAGCCATGCTGTAGCAGAGACTGTTGTAGGTCGTATTTTTTAAAAAAACCTAACAATACCTTTACTTTATATTGATAGACATATTCTATTAGAACATTTTTCTAAAATTTAGAGCCTTTGGAAATGTGATAATGCTATGAGCATCAAATATATTCAAAATATCAAAAATCCTTTGGTAGTTAGTTATTGCGGTATATTTTAATAGAGGCATAATTTATACTGTACTCCTAAATTTACGGCATATCACTTTGTTTATGTTATTATATTCACAGAGACTATTAATCTAACCAACTTTTATTTACGAAAAATTAAAAACTGAAATACTCTATTTTATTGCCGATTGTTCGCAAAGACACTTGGAGTTGTTATTTTACTTTTTCTACCTCTTTTTCCCCGGCTGCGGAGAAATATGTTAGGGGAAGTTTGGGTACCCTCAGACGGTTATATGCAATGATTCAAGCTTCTAAAAAAGCACTAAGACAAGTAATTATCAATTTGAATTTATGTATGTCGAAGGTAATGTGTTAATGATAAATATACATGATGAAAACATTTATTGTTCGATTGCATCTAATTTTTAAGAGTCTAGAAATAAGCAAATAATGTTCTTTAACGTTTCTTTATAAACATCTCGAGTTACCTGTCCTTCCCCTGCATCATAGAAGGGTATTTGCCGACAAAGTTTGACCATTTTTTTATGATTCGAGAGTTGTGTATTCTCTACAGATGTAAACTGACGTCATTCGAGTAGTCCGAACTTGTTAGATTTTAGCTTATATTCTTATTATGTGATTTTAAAATTATGTATGCGTTTGTTTAATTCATTGTAAAGGATTTGTTATTATGCTAATTTCAAAAGTTAAATGTTGGTGAGAATATTGAATTTTTTTTATTAAAATATCTAAAGTAAATATCTAATTGATTTTTTTTTAGCGCTAATTGGGATTTTAATTAACTAGCTCAGAGTCGGTATACACTATATTTTGCAGCGCAATTGCTTTCACACCCAGTAATGTATTATGATTTTTTTGGATGGTCGTTATATTGTGAGTTTCTTAAGTTAGCCAGATTAATAATAAATTAAAAAACCAACGTGATTTGCTTATTGTTGCCATTGAGAATTAGGGTTGTAAAATATTTAACAACCCTATATTTTTATGCTCGTGTTGAAAATAAGTTAAGATTGCTACTTTGATGCCTACGCCTAATATTCATAATTTTATTGGGGGTTCTACCTGATGACAAATACAGCTTATGATACCTATCTAGTGGGTATTTTCAGTTTAAGGGCCGAATAATATAGAGTTATTGTGCATACATCATCGCAAACAAAAGGTAGCTTTTTTATATTATTTCGTATTTACAATCCATTTAACTACAATTTTACACTGTGAATTAATTTTTTTTACTTTTTTCCTGAAATTGTAGCCTATTTACTTATATTATGATATTATCCGAAATTTTTATAAAAGCATTATGAGGGCTTTTACCTGATGGCGAACACAAGTTGTATAGTAGCTATATCTGCTTGGTATTTTATACGTATTTAAGTTTTATTTACTTTTTATTACTCTGTTCTCATTACAAGATAGTCCTATAATTTATCCATTTCCAGTACAAAGAAATCGCTAGTTAATGGTTCTAGATGGTAATTATTTTATTGTATTTTATATAAGTGGTGCAAAAATTGGAAACAATTATTAGATATGCTACTGAATTTTAATGAGGGTCCTTCGGAATAATAAATAAAGGTTTATGTCCCTTTCTTTTTAAATCGAGTCGGCAGAGGGTTTGAGAGGGTTATTTAGGTATAAATAATTATTGTGGTGACAAATGTACCGCATTATTATACTTATCTTGTTAGACCATATAAATTAGGGATTTATTTCGCTTTACTACCCGCCAGCGGCGTTTCACTAAGATAGAAAATATAAATAATGTTTTTTACTATACCGCTTTAACAGCGGCGTTTCAACTAAGGGAAAATAATAAAAAGTCTGGTTTAAGGATGGCTCAGGTCGGATCGTAAAAAGTTGGGTTTAAGGATGGCTTATAAAAATTGGGATTTAATTATCTCGCTTTAGCAGCGGCGTTTCACTAAGGTTAAATCATAAAAAGTCTGGTTTAAGGATGGATCAGGTCGCATCGTAAAAAGTCGGGTTTTATCTCGGGTCAGATCATAAATATTCAGGTTCAAATTAGGGTTAGATAAGAAGCCGCCTCACGAAAGCATCCGGGTTAGGTCGTAAAAAGTCGGGTTTTATCTCGGGTCAGTTCATAAATATTAAGGATCAAGTTAGGGTTAGATGAGAAGCCGCCTCGCGAAAGCATCCGGGTTAGGTCGTAAAAAGTCGGGTTTAATTTCGGGTTATTTTGTAAACAGCACCACCGAACCACCCGGGTTAGGTCATAAAACGCACCACCGAACCACCCGGGTTAGATCATAAAACGCACCACCGAACCACCCGGGTTAGATCGTAAAACGCACCACCTGCACCACCTGGGTTAGTTGCACCACCAGCACCACCAGCACCACCTGATCTCGCTCTCTCAGTTTCTCTCTACTCTGATCGGCTTACTTATTAAATTTGTAGACTTACTCTGAGAGTAAACTATAATTTTTACAAAAAAGCAACGAAGTATTTTTTTTTTATTTATATGTTTCTTTTTATAGGTCAACCAAATTATGTTTAAATATAAACTTACAAATGTATAGAGGCGAAATTTTGTAAGTTTTTTTTCTGAAGTAAATACATTGAGAATATTATGGCGGATTACCTTGTTTTCCATAATCTCTTACGCCTTAAGACCTCTGACAGACAAATTAGTCCATAGGTGGGCAAGTAAAAGAAAAAAAATTATTTAATTTTCTTGTTTTATTTGAAAATGGTTTTACGTACAAACAAAACTGATGATCTATCTATCTATATAAACTATATCAGTAAAAAACACAAACTATATTATATGGAAATAGAAAACCGTCCAAATAAACAACAAAATACTTTACGATTTAATATTTCAGAAGAATTATAGAAGTTCATATCAAAGTGAAGTTAACGTATTATATCGAAACTGTAATAGTACCTCTGCTTACCGTTAAATGCGTTAACGATTTCTTGGGATAGGCCCCAAGAATTTAGAATATCTTCTATAGCAGGAACCAACTAAGAATAACAACGGGAATCCTAAAAGGACATATTATGGCTGACAAGGATCACCTGAACAACATGAAGATATACAATGGAGATCTAAGCTGCATGGTTAGAGAAACTGTCTATCATGTGTCTGTCAATGCGAATCCTTGGATCGCAGACGCTATGACATATTCGGGAGAGTAAAACTGGAACTGAATGAAGTAACCACTAAATCAGCAGTTAACGCGTATAAACTAATACACTGAACCAAAATAACCGAGTGAATACAATAAAACGAAGGTTTGCATAATAGGCCTTCTTATGGCCGCAGTGCTTCGGATAAGGACGGGCCTAAGGAAAAAAAATATCCATACACTCTAAAAATTAGGGGTAATTTTAATAGATATTTACAGGTAAAATAATGTAATATTTCTTACCATTTACATTTTATACCATTGTATCACCTTAAAAAAAAGCACCAGCATTGCGGTGCTCGTATTTCTTTACATTTTTTATTTAACCTAGTAATATTAGAACTGACAATGTCAAAAAATACCAGCGCCATCGCCACAATACTGATGGTGTTTTATTTAAGATAATATAAAGGTATAAAAAGTAAATGGTAAAAAATATTTAATAGGTAAGTATATATTTCTAAATTGGTATGATATCTTTTAAACTAGTGAATTTAGGTAAAGCACATGCTACATGAAGTTAAGCTACAATTTTGTGTAGAATTCGAAAATACATCAAAAAGTATAGTCTCCTATTTGAGAAAATGTAACTTTTTTCTCTACCATCCTTATGTATATTTGAAAAACTTTTCTTAATGTGCACATGCATTGGAAAAAGATCTATGAACTTTATATGAAACAGTTTTTGATTAAACGTCACGTTTTTGAAATATTGATGGGGGTCGGAACTTTATATACACACAATGTATTAGTATATATTTAAATGAAGTTTATTAGCACCTAAGTGTTGCAAATGTATTTATTATTTTGTCAGGGAATAATACCAGAAATCTTTAATATTTTTGTTTTATAGTAACCGTTTTCCACTTGTTTTTTAATTTGTTTCTAGCGTGGAATAAAACGAGCTATATCAAAATGTTGTATTTTTATTTAATTCCTTCGACAAACAAATTACCAAAAATTAAAATACATAGATTATTATGTAATATTACAAATTTATTACATTAATCATTGCTAACTAAAAATATACATTTTATTTTTTTTAAGTGTAATTAACGTGTAATTTCACCTAATAGTAGCTGTTATTTTACTAAAAAACTACCCAATTTTTTAAGGAATATTCCGTATTTATTGTGATTCCCTTGTAAATTCACATGAATATTAACAATAAATATATTTAAAGCAAAAATACAGGAAACATTTTGTGTTTATGCAGTTATTTATTTAAAAACAATTCACATGAATCATGTAATATTACAGTCACTGGTAATATTACATGCACTATTGCTGGCAACAAATGACCAATTATTATTGCTGTAGTTTTACAAGATTTATTTTTAGAGTGTACCACAATACTCAAAATTCACATTACTGCACTAAACCTTTTATAGTAATACACTTAAAAATATTTAAGTACGTTTATTTACGTTTTCTGTCGCTACCCTAGATGTACAGCGAAAGTTTTAACCTATCAACCTGTTGACAACAATAACAAAAGACTGGCGAGAGTGGCGAGCGCCGATGCCGACTGCCGATAGGAATAGGAAACTAAAGGGGGATTTACACGGTTCCAGTGTTCCAGTAGCTGGAACAAGTACTAAAGCCACTAACTAAAATTTAGTTAATGGAACCGTGTAGACTCCATGATTTAGTACTTGAGCAAGTAAACCTTTTAGTCAGTAGTTTAGTCAAGTGAATAGAAGCAGGTTCTATTTACTTGAGCAAGTGGCTTCCCCCACTCTTGTTTTTCGACTGGCTGAAGCGAACTGGACGCGTGTAGTAGACAGAATAGTTTAGTCGATTTCAGTAAAGTATATTAGTCCTAACTAACCTGAACTAACCTTAGTCTTCATTGATATTAGTAGGGTTTTAGTTTTGAATAGCAGCGCAGTCCATTACATTGCAATGTCGTCTCGTTGGACTGAAGAAACAACCGTTAAATTTGTGCAAGAATATCGAGACAAACCGTGTCTTTGGAACACAAAAATTTCACTTTACAAAAACAAGCAAGCAAGGGATGCGGCCCTTATAATCATACAAGATAATATGGGGATGGAAGGTTCTGGGGGAAACGAAATAAAAAACAAAATAAAAGCATTGAGATCCACCTATTTATTCCCAGGAAAAGAAAAAAATTAAAGATTCCAAAAAATCGGGGGCTGGAACAGAAAGTACTTACGTATCAAATGTAAAATGGTTTACTGAAATAGACAGTTTTTCTTTGTTAATTTCTTCTGATAAAATATTAGATAATTATCTCCACATATATTCAAAACGCATTTTTGAACAGTTAATTTAACAACTGTACTTACCGCCATTTTAAAAGTGTTCAACTTATCTGAACTATTTCAAAACACTAAAACGCGTGTAGACAACCACTTGAACAAAAACAAATTTTATTTAGTTACTAGCTTTAGTACTTGTTCCAGCTACTGGAACCGTGTAAATCCCCCTTAAGGTAAATATCTTGGGTGGAAGTGAAAAGGGGTGAAATGATATTTGCGAATTCTTGATCGCAACGATTTTCAATATTAGTAAATATTCGTATTTTTTCATTTAAGTTGAAACAGTTGACATGTTTAAAAACAGAAACATTGTTGCTTCAATAAATTTAAATATATACTCATTTTAAGAAACATTAGTTTTTAATCTATCCAAATTATGACTAACATAATCTTAAATGTGGTTTAATTAATATTTAAATGGAATAAATACAAGTGATAAACTGAGCAATGATTTTTCTTGTTTTAAACTGTCCATATTAACTTAGAGCTTATATTATTCTTTATCGAATGTATAATTTGACTTGAGATTCGTACTAATTATAGCTTTGACTAAGTTTATATGGTATTTAAATTGAAAATATCTACTCACGTCAAGAAAAGTAACGAAGGATTTCAAATACCAATTTTAAATAAACGTTGATATTCAAGCGAAATATTATTTCTCGGTTAGAGTATCTGTATCTTAAAATTAAGTTGAAAAGTTTGAGAAAACATATACACAAATAGATTATTCTTTTTTTTCTGTGTATCACGTCTGAAAAAACTTGAATCTCATCATAACCTATTCTATAGCATGCATCAGGTGCACAATGGGCCTATTACAAGCTTGTACGATACTTGACAAGGAAAAATACATTTTTAACAGAATAATTATGCATGTCAAATTCTATGGAATTATAGGTATTTGAAAGATGCTTCCTAAACGATGACAAATGAAAAGAACGAAGAATTCTATTACGTGCAATAATGAAAAGCCCCAGATCGATTTTAAAGCCGAGAGAAAAATGAACGCGTAAGCCTCCTTTTATAATACGTTATTTAACAGCGGACCATTAATTATGTGCTAATATAACGGTATTACCCACAATATTCATTTGTTATTTTAACGAGTTTTGTTATAAACAATGCTATTCATTGTTTATTAAACCTTATTATCACCCAATATTGACAAAATATTAAGGCAACATTTATGTCATATTCAATGGCGCAACCAGAAAATAAGGTCGGCGGGGGCTGGAAAAAAAATAGCGGCGCAGGCGAAAAATTTTTGGGTGCCACGCCCATTTTTCAATGATGATGCTTGGTTTTTAAGTAAGAAAAATAAAAAACACAACAGAAAATCACGAAAACAAGCAATGTCCTGATTACATCAAATCGGAGATGTGGCCAGGGGCGGATCCAGGGGGGGGGGCGCAGGGGGGGCGCCCCCCCCTGAGAAACTTCCCACTTCCCAATAATTTAATCTGACAACCCCGCATTATATCGCGATCATAACGCGAGCCGCGACGGCGGAAGGCGTAGTGTCTGCCATGCCATTGTTTCTCTCCAGTCTTCATCTGCATCCTGCTTCGAGTGGCTACTACTGCTGGTAGTGACTACACGCGCTTGTGTTTAAACTTATATTACATTATATTCCAAGGGGTAAGCAATGTGGCTGGTCTGGTAAGGAAACAAAATGTGTGTCTAAATAACATTTTTTTAAATAAATTTCATATAATTTTGTAGCAATTATGGACAAAGATAAAGGAAAGAAACGAACAAATAATATTGAGCACTACTTTAAGAGACTTAAAACTAGTACCTCACTTAGTTCTGAAATACTTAAGTTACATAACCCTGACAACAAAGAAATAAGAAAAAAAGAAAATCAAGAAATTTCCGTGGCCGTAACAGCAAAAAAACAAGATGAATTTGAGTGTATACCGGGATTACCGGGTCCAAGCAATACTTCTATTGAGACAAGTATCGATAATATATATGATATTGGGAATTTTCTTTTAAAAATTAATCAAATTGACGACTTTAATCGTTACCAGCTTCTAACAAATCATTGGGTACCAATAAAAAATTATATTTTTCCCTATTCTACTCATTTTAAAAGAGGTAGGGCAGAAAAGAGACGTCCAAGTCACGCTCACTTGGAAAAACATAAGTGGCTAGTTTTTTCTGAAGTCCGACAAGGATTATTTTGTAAATACTGTTCTCTTTTTTTACACCAGCAGCTTGTAGGAAAACAAAAACACGTAGTTATCAAAATTTTGGTTACAGAGCCGCTCAACAAATATTCCAAGCTTTTAGGTAAAGATGGCATTCTTACCACTCATGAAAATACAAATTACCATCTTGAAGCTGTTCAGAAAGGTAAATAAATCTTTAAAAAATAGTGTGCATATTAGGTATATATTGAATATTATCGCGGTGACCTAGCCATTTTAAATGGTACTATTAAAATACTTTTGTAGGAGCAACTATTATTTTCTAAACTAATATTATTAATTTTTTTAGCTAAAGACTTTGTATTTACATATGAAAACCCTTTATTGGACGTAAGAAATCAAGTATCGGAACAGAGAAGTATACAGGTTAAGGAAAATCGTGCAAGGTTAATGCCAATTCTAAAAACCATAATTTTACACGGACAAAGAAATATACCTTTAAGGGGACACAGGGATGATGGCCACCTCTTAGATCGTTGTGACGGAGATGTTAACATTGTCGAAAATAATGACGGTTGCTTTAGAGCGCTCTTACGTTTTCGTATTGAGGCAGGGGATATTCAACTTAAAGAGCATTTAGCGAATGCAGCTTCAAACGCAACATATATTAGCAAAACAACTGCAAACGAACTGATTACATGTTGCGGGGAGGAGATTGTCTCAGTTATTATAAATAAAATAAATTTATCTGAACACTATGCTATAATGTTCGACGAGACAAGTGATGTGTCAAAAATTTCGCAACTAAGTATTTCTATACGATATTTTTATGACACTAAAATGCATGAAGATTTTATAGGTTTTGTTGAATTGCATAGGTCTAATTACGAAAATAATACTAAAGATGAACCAGTTATAACAGGAAAAATATTAGGGCAATCTGTGATAAAAAAAAGTAAAGGCTTTAGGTTTAAATATTAAAAAATGTGTAGGCATTGGGTGTGATGGTTGCTCGGTAAATATGTCAAAGGTCAAAGGAGCCGCTGTAGAAATTCAGACAGAGGCCACTAATGCTACTCTGTGTCCTTGTTTTAACCACGCATTAAATTTAACCATTTCGAAGTCGAGTACTATCAAATCAATAAAAAACTCAATGGGAATTATTCAAGAAATAGTTGCATTCTTTTCAGGTTCCCCTAAAAGACATTTTGTTTTAAAAAAGCATATTAAAGTTACTTTGAGCAGACCGTGTCAAACCAGATGGGTTGAGAGACACGACTCTGTTTTACAGTTTCAAACCGATTTGCCATTAATTGTTAACGCCTTGGAAGAAATTACTGATTGGGATGATAGTACATCTTCCAGTAAGGCAAACATTCTTTTAAAAGCTATTTGCGAGTGTGAATTTATTTTATCTCTACACTGTTTGGCCGATATTTTTAGCCTTACCCTCCCATTCAGTAAATTTCTGCAAAGTAAAAATATTGACTTGGAAGCAACTACTTCAAAGTTGCAAGTCCTTCTAGATGTTATAGAAAATAAGCGGTCAAATACCAATAATGAATTTAATTCCATTTTAAACCGTGCAAAGATAACTATGGAACTATTGGATATTGAAATTAAATTACCTCGCTTGGTACAGAGGCAGTCCCATCGCCAGGGTTTATTTGAGAACACAAATACAGACTTTGAAACTTATTGGAAAAGGACAATATATATCCCTCTTCTAGATTCTATTTTGCAAGATTTTAAAGATAGATTTGGCCAAGGCAACTTATCAGCTCTTACACTAAATATATTAGTTCCAATAAATTTGGTAAAATGTTCGAATTTGTTAGATATGAAAATTAATGATATTTATAATAACTTTAAATCAGTCTTAGATGATGTTTCTTTAACAACATTAAAAGGTGAAATTTATATTTATCAAAAAACGATCGTTCAAAATATTCCGTTAGATGAGACTGCGCTGGACGCTTTAGATCATTGTGATCAAGTATATTTTCCATATGTTTATAAACTGTTAAAAATTCTTGTAACTCTGCCAGTTTCGATCGCAACAGCAGAACGTAGCTTCTCTACATTGCGCCTGCTAAAAACCTGGCTGCGTAGCAATATGGGGGAAGAGCGCCTAAATGGTTTAGCGTTACTTTATATCCATAAAAATATGGAATTAAATTTGGAAAATGTTTTAAATAGATTTGCAAGGTCAGAAAGAAAACTTGACTTTGTTCTGTAGTTTTCATAAAATTATTATTGGAACAATAATTTAGTACATATTTACAATTAGGTAGGTAGGTACCTACCTAATTGTTTTATTTTATTTTTTATAGTTTAAAAAAAACTATGGTATGTACATACCTAAGAATAATTTGTTTTTGTTACGTTTTTTATAGTTTGATTTGTTAACTTTTGTTGAATTTTAAAAAAGTTTAATTTCAGCTGTTTTTGAATAAACATGTAGGTATCCATGAAATATTTTTTATTTGCGCCCCCCCTGAGACAAAGTTCTGGATCCGCCCCTGGATGTGGCCACCCAATAGTCCAAACTTAAACCATGTTGACTATTCCATATGAGGAATTTTAGAGGCAAATGTTCACAATGGTCAAAGGTTTAACACCATCGAAGAGATAAAGGAAAGGTTGCAGTTCTGTTGGAATAATTTTAACCAGGACATAATCAATGCAGCTATTGACCTATGGCGAAGGCGACTGCAATCGGTGATAGAAAATCATGGTGGTCATATTCATAATGTTATCCTGTAAATATTTAGACTACTTTCGATTTTAAGTGATAGTTAGTCTTGATATCATTAATTGTTAATATTATTAAATTGGTTAGTTAAAATTGAACAAAATAAATTGTATTTCTTGAATTTTAAAATCTTTCACAATGATACCTATACTGGAGAATTTTCGATAGTTAAACTACCAAAAAAACGTATCATCTGAAATTTAAATAAATCAGTTTCCGTTTGCAACGAACGTTGAAAAAAACTTGTCAATCCGCCTCTGTTTAAAATATTTTGATAAAAATTACACATTTTACTGAGACGATTTCAGTTCATTATCACTCCAAAAATAAATTAAATCAGTGTAAAATGAAAAAAAAATATTTACAATTTAAAAGCGTATTCCTTTAATTTGAGCCACATTTGTACATACAATATTATGTATATCTCAGAGCTAGCTCAACAGGAACATAATTTAACAGAGTAACAGAGAGTTAAAAAGCCATTATTTTTAGGACAATATGTATTTTTAATGGGAGGTAATGAAGCGTTTTAGCATTATTTGCTGTTAAAAAAATTAAACGGGTAGTTAGTGAAATGAAAAATTAGTATATCTATTTTTATATTATATTAAACATAGATTAAAGCTAAAATAGTTATTAGACAAATAAATAAAGTACCAATGTTACAAAAATTACATTGTGTACTATCACACGCCGTTTCCAAATATATGCGATAAATTGGAAGAGGGCAATCTCAACACTCAAGAGCGCATTTACGGGGGGGGGGGCATAATAGGGGTTCCCTTATGACTTCTAATTCTTGCACTAGCGAAAAACAATTTGTTTGCAAACATATTTTCGGTTTTATCTACAGCGTTTCCTGTAAGACATACAAGAAAACTTTAAATGTAGCAGTTGTGGGGTTCTGGCGGTTCAGATAAAACCCCACAACTTCTACATTTCAAGTTTTTTTGTATCTCTTATCAGGAACGTATCGATAGGTTTCCAATGGAGGGGGTTTGCAGTCACTTATAGAGATGAGAAAATACTGCCTGTAGGCTCGGCGGAGGCAAAGCGCCGCAGACGAAAATTTTTGAGGGCCACGCCCAAATATTGCCAAGAATTCAGCTAAAAGCAGAGTTTGGTTCTACTACCTACAGTTTTGATTTCGTCATGTAAAAAAAAGTTTTTTTACGTTTTACGTTTAATTAATTTAAATTTCGAAATAGGAAATTTAAAATTGGTCGAACTCTCGTCGAATGGGGGGGGGGGGTTGCCCCCCCTAAACCCCTCCCCCTCCCCCTTATATACGTCCCTGTCTCTTATCTCTTACAGGGAACTCTGTAGATGTGACCGAAAATATCTTGGAAAACCCTGTACATGCATGTTTTTTGCCCGTGCCCAGGCAGAATAATATGATGAAATTTGCTGAATGAAATATAGGGATAGGGTATTAAAAACTTGTTCTTTATTCTGTTTTTAATTACATATCTTATTTGTCTTTATAAATAACTAGGCTGAATTTGCTACACGTAACGTTTTTTGTAATTCCCATAAAACCAATTCTAGATTAACTCCCCTTAAAACATTTTGTAGGGCAAAACTACTCAAATCAGGGGACAACCGTCACTGCCAGTGTGACAACCTAACAACCAAAGGATTTACTTACAACAGTGTTCATGATTTAATGAAAATGAAATAAAGTAAACCGTCATAACTTGTTTTTGGGCCAACCTGTATACATGAAATAAGCTTTAAATAATGCACAACAGAAATAAAAAAAATTGACGGGTCCTAGCGTTTTTTTAAAAAGAAAAATACATGAATTTTAAATGAATTTGTTCCAACCTTTACGTTCTCACTGTATGTAATGAGACTAATGGAAGATAAGCAGAAAATGTGTGACACAAAGTGCGATTGCACTTCGCAACGTTTACAGGTATCAATTTTAACTGCAATTGTAAAAAAAAACATGCAATAAAGTTGGAAACAAGAATCAATTTCACTGCTTTTAACAATCGCAAAATAAAAAGTTTAAAAGAAAGGAAGAACAAAAGAAAAATTGAACGATCCATTAGATACTGTGGGCTTTGTAGAACTTTTAAAATGTCGTTAAAAATGAATCAATGCAGGCTAAAAAATCTATTTTTCCTTTTTAAGAAGTTTTAAGAGAAAGTACTTATATTACTTCTTAATTATTATAAAAAAAAACTGTTGAAAGTTATTGTGCGGTAGCAAAGAAACTTATATTGCGTAGCTATAAGTTTCTTTGACGGTAGTAATAAATCCTGAAGTAACCTAAAAAGGATTTTCATTTTTGTCTAATTTAAATTTCTTCTCTGGGGAAATTATTTACTAATTCAAGGATAGTTGAACTTTTTGTACTTTGACTTCTTCTTCTTCGACTGCCTATTCACTATTGTTGGATGTTGGCGACCATATTTCCATACATTTCTCTGTCGGTTGCTGTGTGGACCAACTCTCCTATCGTTCTTAACCCCGTCCACTCTCTTATATTTCTTAACCATGACAATTGCTTTCTGCCCATGCCTCGCTTTCCCTCTATTTTTCCCTCGACAATAAGTTGCAGCAGTTGATATTTTGAGTTTCGCATTATATGACCAAAGTACGATGTTTTCTTCTTTTTGACATTGAGCATTAACTCACGGTCTCTGCCGATTCTTCTTATAATTTCGTCGTTGGTTACTCTGTCCGTCCATGGCACCCTCAGCATTCTACGATACATCCACATCTCAAATGCTTATATTTTGTTGATGGACGATGCCTTCAATGTCCAGGTCTCTGCACCGTACAGCAACAGTTTTAATTTAATGTCTCGACTAGTTAGTACGTTTTTAAATTTAAAGAAGTTATTTCGGGCCATTTCAATTCTGCATTTAATTTCTCTGTCATTATCCCAGTCTTCATGCAACCAGCTTCCCAGATATTTATATTGTGTTACACGTTCTAAGGTTTGGCCGTCTGCTATTAATCTTGCATCGCTGTATGGGAGTTTGCGTCTGCTTACTATCATGAACTTTGTTTTATTGTTATTTATTTTAAGACCATAGTCTGCACCAACACAATTCAGCTCATCGATCATTTGTTGCAGTTCTTCAATATTATCTGCAATTAAAATAGAGTCATCTGCGTATCTAATGTTGTTCATATATACCCCATTTACCTTAATTCCAACATTTTTATCTTCCATGATTTCATTAAAGATGTCTTCTGAATAGAGATTAAATAGAAGAGGTGATAATATGCAACCCTGTCTTACGCCTCTACATATGGCAATATCTTTAGTTTTAACGTCATTTGTTTTTACATGAGCACTCTGATGCCAGTACAGATTCTGTGTATAACGGATGTCTTTGTCGTCTAAGTCTACCTTTCTTAATATGTCAATTAGTTTATCATGCCTTACTTTGTCAAAGGCCTTTTCAAAGTCCACAAAACATATGAAGACATCTTTCTGAACATCTCTGCAGTTTTGAATGAGCACACGCACACTGAAAAGTGCTTCCCTGGTTCCCATCCCACTTCTAAATCCAAATTGAGTATTTGCTATATTGGCCTCGCACTTGCGATAAATTCGATTGTGTAGGATTTTAAGGAATATCTTAAGGGCATGACTCATTAGACTAATTAAACGATGGTCTCCGCATTTCTTTGCTTTGTTTTTCTTTGGAAGCGGAATAAACGCAGATCTAAGCCAGTCTGTCGGATAACGACCTTCATTATAAATTTTGTTAAAAATTACCTCTAGAAGAGGAAGATTGTCTTCATCAATAAGTTTAATAATCTCTGCTGGCAAGTCATCAGGGCCAACTGCCTTATTGCTTTTGGCTTGTTTTAAGGCATGGCGAATTTCATCCTTTGTTATTGCGGGACCCGTACTATTCATTTCGTTGTTATCTTCTTCTAAATTTGTTCTTTCATTATCTTGAAAGAGTTCCTTAACGTAGTTCTCCCATTGTCTTGCTTTTTCCTCCCTTTCGAGAATAATCTCGTCATCCTTGTTGACAAGTACTGTAGGTGCTTTGGCTTTATATATTCCAGCAGCTTCCTTTAGTTTACTGTGCTCTCCCCTGGTGCCACGTAAAGCTTGCAGATTTTCTATTGTTTGGCATTCTTCCCTTAGCCAGTTGGCCTTGGCTTTTCGAATTTCTGATCTTATAACATTGTTTAATCGTCGATATTCTTGCATATCTAGATTTTTGTAGCGTCTTCTTTCTTCCATTAGTTGAAGAATACTATCCGTTATCCATTTTTTCTTAGGGGTTGCCTTTCTATAACCTAACTTATTTTGTGCCACCGTATTTAAGGTTATTTTTACTTCTTCCCACAATCGGTTGTTGTCTAATTCTTTCTCTTTTTCTTTAATTTCGTTCAGTCTTTGATTAATTTCATTCTTTAGTTCCGTCTTAACCGTATTACTTTGACTACTTTGACATAAAGTCATTACAGTGCGAGGGAAAAAAGATAAAACATAGAAACGTCTATGGTTGACGGGCTTAGGAGCTGAACAGACGTTTTGAAACTACCCAATATCCTTAATCGTTTCTGGTCACAAATTGATTTGCTCTTTGCTTAGAGCAGTAGGTATGGTTTCAAAGGAAATATTAAATACACTGCACAGGTGTAAAACAAAGGAAAATAATGAAATCCATTCGAGACAAAATACTCTTAAATGACAAACAAATCAGATTAAAAAGATAAACAATGACTTGTTGCTTTAACTGTATACATGATTTAGATTTTTTAAGTTTAACAGGAATATCCATTTCGAAACATATCTTGGCTGTGACTTCTTACAATGTTTTCGTTAAGTCCAAGTAAAACCTTTTTTGACGGATATATTCGATATTTTGAAGCGGAAACCCAAATTATTGCATGCTTTATAAAACGTCATCAATCAACCTTAACATGGAAGATACTTGTGACCAGCACGTCTCGCCCTTCATGATGGGTGTAACCATGAAAGCTACATGGGTGAAACTAATATGGGGAACTTCGCAACAAGAAAACCGTTACAAAACCTAGTGGGCCACCAGTCCACCAGAGGGCTCTTCGAACGGTCACTACCATGTGCTCCTTCCCAAATCAGACTTGCATATTAATCTGTCGACTATCTCTCTCTCTCTTAATATTAACCTATAAAAAGAGAGAGACCTTGTTAAAAACGCAATATATATTACGCCAACTCACTGGAGGGCTTTAACCCTTTAGCAGTTAGTGGCAACTATAGACGCCACTTACAGTAAGGTCGTTTAACGCTTAAAAATGCGGATGATTTTGACCCATAATCGTTTGTTACACCTCGCGCAACGCTCACTGGTTTCTATAGATGCCATTTCCCTATCCCCGCCAAAATAAAATATAATGCGTGAATGTGAATGCCACTAACCATTGCGAGCCGTTGTTTAATTTTGTGTGCACGTGTAGTCTGTTTACATTTTATTGTGCTGTGTTAAAGTGTTTTATATTAGAACAATAGTAAGTATTATTTTAACTGCCTTAATAATATAATACTAAGTCTCTGCTGCATTTTAATGAAACAATATATGCACTAAGGAAATACAACGATTTTCTTAGAGTACTTGCCCTATTTTTTAAGGTTATTATTCGTTTTGTCAGACCGGACCAGTGGCGGATCCAGGATCTGTCACAGTAAAGGGTAAATATAGGCGATGCGCACGTTGTTCCACCAAAACAAATGTCAAGAGATCAAAAATAACATGTAGTGAGTGTAATGTTGGTCTATGTTTGGAATGCTTCGCAGTATTTCATAAGAATGAGTAGATTTTCATTTAAGCGTCATTATTTTGCGTTGGTATTAATATTAGCTTGCGAAATTTACCTTTTCGTTTGTATCGTTTTTAAATAAATATGTTTTAGTACAATTTTTGTGTTTTCTTTACCTAAAAAATAAGTGGCTATATTGCTAGCCACCAAACAATAAGTGATATTGGTGTATGAAAACGGTTACTGGCTTATATAGAAGCCACCTCATAAAAAATGTTCTAACGAAAATGTTTTTATAATTTATTATTTTTTATGAAATAATATTCCATATCAACCAGATCTTACTTTAAAATCCGAGAAAAGTAAGAAAAAATAACTTGCCCGTTAAAGGGTTAATATCCATTTTTTGAATAAAAGAAGAAGAAGAGAAATTCTGTCAATTTTGTAAAATATGAACCCCCGAACGAATTGTTGGTGAGAACTTGATTTTTTTTTTAATTTTTATATCATAATTACCGTTTTAATCCTTTACAGACCGTTTTACGAGTTTTGAAGACTTTTAGGATTGTTACGCGACCTTATATCACAGGTATGTAACCTAAATGTAAAATTTGCGCCTTGAAGGTTAGGTTTGCTGAATTTTCAAATTCAAATTGGATCTTTTCTAATATTTTTAGCATACTCTTCAAAAAGGTCTACCAACCATAGTTTATAGAAGAGGTACATATCCACAGCCCAAGCAAATGCAAATAGAACTGTATGATAAGTCATGCCGAAGGAGTTTTAATGTTCAGCCTCGTGTAAGTTTTTCATTTTGTTCTTCGCCATTTAATACTTTAAGTCTTATATTTAAGTGTATGCTCCTTATTTGCCTCTATCAGTGTCTATGATGGCCTGTGTCGCCCATTCAATAACCAAAATCAAGTTTTACTGTATATATCCGGGTTGCAAGAGTGCATTTAGATCTTCATCTGACCCTAATTGTGTCAATAACCATTTTTCTATACATTTCCCCTTACTGATGTTGAAAGACTAAGAGTGTGGAAGAATAAATGTAATATTAATCCTGACATCGAGTGCAAAAACTTCAGGATTTGTGAAAATCATTTCAATGATTGTCAATTTAAGAACTCAGTTTGAAAAAGGCTTAATTGGAATGCTGTTCTCAAACTGTCCCTGAGCTTTTATCACCTGATGTTTTAGGATCACTTCCACATTCTCTGTAGAACTATGGTAGTATCATTTTTTTTACTGGCAGTCTAAAACATATTCTGTTTGGTCCTCTAAATGTATCCATTCTACTTTTGACACATGTACACATTCCACTTTATATTTTATCGAATTTTTTTTCACTGCTTTCAGTTTCTCAGTACTTAATTAAAAAATTATGTTTTGTTCAGTCTGTTAGTCATTTTGGTAATAATCATTAACATTTTTTTTCTGTTGCATGGACACCTTATCAAGCCCAAATACTGTGACAATTTAACTCTGGTTGCAACATTTGACCTACACCTGGCTAAGACATGCATCTACAAGATTGCTATTTTGTATTAATAGTCAGTAAAGTAACTAGAAGACCTGGTCAAACATTTTTTTGGGACAATGCCCAAATGTCAAGAATTCACCTATTTGCCTCGAGCAAACCCTGGTTCATTAAACACTTGGAACCATTTTAGTCACGTCGCTGTTATTAGTAACATTTTTCGTTTATCTGTTACAGAACATTTTTTATTTGTACCTATAAAGCATTTCTATTGTTTCGATACCAATTTTTGTCAGAATTTGTTCACATTATGTTTTATGGTAAAGTTTAAATAAATTTTGAATTTTTCTTCATAAGCTTTGTTTTTTATTTACATCGGCATTCATAAATAACAACAATATTTGGTTTTTAATGACATTTATTGACTTTTTGGTATAATTTGATATAAAATACATACATTCATTAAATTCTGAAATTTAGTGAATACATGGTATTTTAGAGTGAATTAACTCAAAAAGCGATAAAAAGTCTTTAAAAATCTCAAATATTGTTTAAACAGTAAACCAGTAATTTGAAAACAAGTTATTTAAACTACCCGCCATCCGCAATAAATTTCCTACCGTAGCGCTCGGGGTGGACTGGTGGCCAACTTGAATCTTTGTTTCTCTGGTTTTCTACGTAGTTCGCATTTCTAACCTCTTATCTGTTTTGTGATGACAGCCTTACACTATGCTCACAACGACTCCATGCCCGATATACATTCCAGTCACCACGAACCGAGCTTGGATAGCAAGAGGTGACTAAAACAGTTGAGCAGTTAGAAAAAAAAGGTTTGATTATGTTGTGGGCTGTAATAAAAATTTCGAAATATAATATCAAAGAGAATTTAATTTAAAAGAATTTAAGTAAACATTATGTGGGTTTTTTTTTGAATTTGGTCAAGCTTGGTACAATAACTTTTAAGATTGGTTTGCATCTTTTGTCGGTAGAAATTCCAGTGGCGGCTCCTGTATAAGGGGGCGGCAGAGTTGCAGAACCACCTAACTTTTAAATCAAATAACTATCAGTTAATCAGCCCTATGATCAAACACACACGTTAACTTTTAACGTAAGTGTTTCCATGACAACAATCAGCCAACTTGTTGATTTTTCACTGTGGTTGAGAAACAGCTGACCCGTTAAGTTATCGAATACGATTGTCAGGATCAAGTGTCAGAACTCTTAACCTAAGAATAGTAAAAATTTAGATTTTGGAGATCCGTATATTTTGACAGGTGGCCCCATGATAAATTCTTGCCAAAGCTGAATTAAACTGTAACGTGTTGTATTTTTCAGCTTGTAAATTTTGAAGGCTTCAACAAATATTAGAAAATGTTATAATTCTTATATTTTATTTACTTCTACGTATAATTAAGTAGCTGGTATGAATTTAGATAAATACAAGGAAATATCCTCGAAATTCTCTCATCTCATGTTCTGTTATGATCTAAATAGTATAAAAGTCACTATAAGGAAGTTGTAAATCAAATCAAATCAACTTTGTTCAGTCATTTCAAGATTTTTACAGTAAAATAATCTGAAAATAAAATCCTTTGTAAAAGTCTATACCAACAATCTACTTAAAATTGTGTTTTTAACTTATAAATTTATTTCCATTTCTTTATAAAAAACGAGCTAATACATCTAACAAACGTTGGATTTTTCACCAAAAACTCTTCGATTACTAATTCTTCAAGTAAAAATCGCCCAAAATTAAGAAATATGAGAACAAAACCCAGCTGTGGCCGTCATATTTCTCTTTCACTTGACACTTCAAAATTTTCGCGATTAACAACCGAACTCGTCCCTGATTGGCTCAAATATTTAACGTGCTCGTGTTAAGGATTTCGTCAAGTAAATTCAAGACCTCGTTCCTCTGAGATCGAGAAATAACACGACGTTAAAATGTTGTTGCATGAATGGAAATTAGCATTGAGTTTTTTACCACGTACGTTAATTTTGAATTTAACGTCTAGTGTTAACTTGTGCGTTTGATTATAGGGCTGAATACTGGTTAATACATTTTAAATCGTATTATTATTATTTATAATTTCGATATTGATATCGATACCTGAACTATACTAATTCTGCACCACATGCGCGAAGTATACAACCGAGTATGGCACAATAAATAGTTGGGACGATCAAGTCATCAGCCCAATCTTATTCTATGTATCCGCCCAGTATACTGACAGCTCCACAAAACGTAAACGAGGTTGACAGCACGTTTTCTCCTTGAACCAGCTAGCGGCGAAGTGAGCCGAATATATATGGCCGGATTTGTTACAAAAGGCTGATTATATTGGGTTCAGTGCTGCAAATTATTTCAATTCCGGTTAGTTATCGGTTTTCGTATCATTGGGCTAATGTTATTTTTCCTTGTCATTTATTTAGTTCTATTTGTTGGCAGTTTTCGCGAGAAATGGAGGGTTAATTTAAATTAAAGTTCCACAAAGGTATGAAAAACTATTAGTTGTGAAAAAGCGTGGTCGCCCTATGCCCGATTTAAATATTGAAACTGCGGGTAAAAGTCGTTTGTAAATCTATAAACGGCAGTATAACAAGGACACCCATTTAAAAAATAAGTGGATTCGTAGTTGTTCAGTTAAAAACGCCTAATTTTGTTTTCCTTGTGTCTTGTTTGGGACTGATCGTGAGGCAAAGGTTTGTAGAGAGGCGGGGGTAACGGATTTAGTGCATTTAAGTGGCAAAATAAAAAGACATGAAGAAATTAAAACTCATATTAACAATCAAATGCGATTCGCATTATTTAACAACGTCAATATACAGGCTCAACTGGTTTTCGCTTATTGCATAAACATTCAAAAGCATAAACAAAAGGTAACAAAAAGTATATATAATGTATTAAAAATTCCACTACAATTTTTTAATTCTATTTCTTAGTGGTTAGTTTGGCAAGCCTTTCTTAGACATTTAACTGGTATAGACTATAACACCGTCGAAATTTAGTTAAGTCTCAGTAAGTAAGTAAGTAAAGGATACTCTAACAGGGTATAAAAAAAATTTAGCTTCCTAATTTCGACCTACGTCTCTCTCCTAAAGTGATAGACTTTATACGACCTTCTTTTAATTGGAAACTGAACTCCAGGAGTGCCGGTAAATGAAATTCTCTTAAAAAAATTGGAACGTTTTTGCGCTTTTACTGACTTCAAATAATTAAAAAATACCGAGGCATTTTAAATTAAATGTTTAATTAACGTTGAGATTGACAGATCTGTATCTGGCAATGATAAAACGGAATTGAACTTTTTGCACATATAATGGCGTAAATAGCTGGTTATTAAACTATGTGTAGCAGAAAGAAATTGCTATATTTTATCAAGAAAAACTTTTATAATATAAAGACAACCCAACGTAGATATTGGACTGCTATTGATATAAACCCATATAGAGAAAACTTTTGTTAAACTTTGGTTATAAGACTTATAAGTTATAATGTGTTAATTTAGCCTTTATTAAAACACTTTGCTTTTAGAGTTGAGATTATATGGGGATAAATTATTGCCAGTTTTCAATAGTTTACAGGTGTCCTTGGATCATACTGATGTTGTTGACCATTAAGTAGTGTTTTAAATTTCAATGTCAACCATGACGACAATGATATTTTTTATCCTTATTTTTAACAAATAGAATAAATCGTCCGAATGAATAATATCAGTTAGTGGAGGCTCGTGTCTTAAGGAGCAGGAGAAGTGGTATTAAAAAAACTAAGAAAAATGTGTTTTATGATTTCTTTTGGTGAGATGCCATATTTCAGCAATTTCACCTGACCACTATACTTTTCTACAATTGTTTTATTGTTTTTGAATTTAAAAATTAACAATGACGGACGTATTTAATTACAGGTTACCCAGAAGCTTAATATGAAACCATATAGAGCTCGACCAAGTTCAAATTGGATGCGCGAAGGTGTGACGTCAAAATCAGTAGCGGTCAATCAGGAGGTTCAGAAGACGTTGCTTGGTTACCGCCGCTAGGTACACAGAAAAAATAAAATTCTTACAGACAATGAATTTTCTTGATAAAAATTTCTGGTTGTTTTGTATCAAAAATATATTATTAACTTTTTTTAAAACTTGCATTTCCTTCAAATAAAGAAAATGTCACGGTTTTCATTTTAAATTTGAAACAAGAATGATCTCCTAATAATTATTCTCGAACAGAAACTAAAATATTAGTATGAAACTATATTCTTGTCAAAACAGGGAATGCGCCGTATTCTTAAACCAAAACAATTCTAAAAGCTTGTTTGTATTAGGTGCAAGTCGATGCAATTGCAAGAAAAATTTATGATGCAATGCACCAAATTAACACATGTTCTAATTTAATTGCGAGTAGCATCCCACTTGACATATTTTGAGAAAAAACGTTATTTTTACGGGAAAATGGTAATGTTATTTCCCTTTACCAAAAACTTCGTTTTAAAAACGTGATTTTTTTTTAATACTGTTATTTTAATGTAATTTTTGTTCACGTTGTAATTTGTGTTACATTTTTACATTAATTTTATGTAAATAAAAGTAACGTTACTTATAAAACATTCAATTTGCGTTATGTTTTATAACGTTGAAATAAGTAACCTATTTTTCACTTTATCTTAACATTTTTAAATTTTGCGCCTAAAACCCAGCGATCGGCGATTGTCGCGTCTGTCATAGACGTTTGACGTTGTTTCGTTGTGTTGTGAGTGTATAGTGGAAGGCAAGGAGCAGTTGGTGAAAATTTTGGATAGCATCGAATCTCTTTTAAGTTTTCGTTTATTTTAAGCGTAAGTTGTTCTTAATTTTATGGTTTAGTCTTTATGAAATAACTGTTGTTTATTCTTTATATATTTCACGAGTTCTTTTGTTCTTTACCACAAACGCTTGAAGGGCAAAATGGCGTCTCGTGAATTTTATTGTCATTACAAAAAAAATGCCAAAAGAATCCCTTTAATGTAACAAAAATACCAGCCTTTTGAAGTTAATTCCAAATATAGAACAATATACGCCACCCTATTTTTTCCTTTAATTAATTAGGAATAGTTCTCTAGATTCTACAACTTAACCTCTACAAAAAATGATTATTGTAGTTCTTTACTATTGTGGACCCTTGAAAATGTTTCTTATGTAATGTAATATCTCGTGTAATTAGGTTGTTGGAACAATATTTAAAAAATGTTTCGTTTTTAATTTAGAAATAGCGCAAGTTCAGTTTGGAGAAACTAATGAGTACTCGATGGAAAAAATAATAATGGACCACTTCAGGTATGCCGCGAACCGTTTGAAGAAACAAAAAAAATGAAAACTTATACTATATAGCTACTAGATTTTAAATTAAAATAAGTTAAAATTTGTAAATTGTATACGGTAACCTAAGGCAACCTGAAAAAATAAAAGTTCATAACTTGAATGTTTTGTTGTTTATTTATAAGTATCCAAATAATAAAGTATAAAATAATACGCTACTTTCCTAAGGAAAAATTTAGTTTTATAAGTTAAAAATATGTTACAAAAACGCAGAATTGTATCATAATATAATACGTTATAAAAACGTTAAAATTAGTAACGTTATTTTTACCAACGTCAGAACACCGTAACATTAAGCGTGTTTTACACATTGAAAACACGTTTATTCATATTCTAACGTTTTTCAGTCTGACGTAAAATTATACATGAAATTCACGTTTTCTTGCCAAGTGGGATGCAATTTTAGTAAATTTTCTAATAACATTTTCAATACCAACTTGACAAAAAAAGTGAGCATAACCTTATCAACTTTATTCAACATTAAGCACCAAAAAAATCCTGTTTTATATGAAGTAAAATCAGCTAATTACCATAATAAAAACAGTAGGCAAACTTTTACTTTTATGAGCTGATATTGGGTAGATTTGTAGGGTTGGCAATATCTGAGGTTAAGATACTTAAATGAAAATACTTGCTTCATATGTAAACGATCATGTAATGTAATGTATTTAATTGCATCGCATGAACTTGCATGCAGTTACTGGCACCTAATATAAACAGGCTTTAAGAAATAATTTTCAAGGGATCGAGCGACGTTGGCGGGTTAGCACTGTAATATGTCTTGCGCATCTAGTATTACTGATAAAGTGTGCGGTTGAAGATAGGTCGATTTAATTTTCGTCGATTTTTAATTTAACAAAGTTGACATCTATGTTTTTGTTTCTGAGCTTTGTTATTAACATTAAATATAAACATGTTCATTAATGTTTTAATCTACACCTTCGTTGCGTAGACACACTGTGAACAGTTTGTTCGGAAAATGCGTTATGAAACTTGGAGGTATGATTTTACATAGTGGAATAAAGGTAGTGAGTCGTGTACAAAAGAATTGAAGTTTCAATATTTCAAATTTTTATATAACTATGTAACTATGAAAATATTAAAATAACGATTTTTTGTTGTTGCTTGACTTTCTACCTTTATCTTACTACGTAGAATTTCTCCAAGTTTCGTAACGCCTTTTTCCATCCCCCTACTTTAAAATCTAAATACTTACTAAACTTAAACTAAAATACTTACACTTCCTGGATGAAGAAAGTGTATATTCAGTCCTAACTGGATAATCATAACACTTTCTTAAGTTTCCTTATAAACAATAGTTTCTTAAATAAAACAACTACGACTATCTTAATTAAAAAATATTGAAAGTAAAATAATCTTGACTGAAGAGAAATTCTTCATTTATAAATATAAAAATATCTTCGATGAAACTTGTGGATTTCTTCCGGTGAATCCCAGTAAACAAGAATATATATGCTATAGTGTAGACGAATTAAAAGAAATCAGGTAGAATATGGAAAGAAAATAATTCTATAGTGGGCATAAATATTATTTAATAATGAGTGGAGTTAAAAAAAAATTAACAAAAAAATAGTAAGCAAGAATTAAAATTAAGGAAACGAAAATAAACCTTAAAGAGTTAATTTCTTACCGAACCGAGCGTAGGTGAGCACCGAGATGACGTACCTGTAAAAAAAAAACAATGTGAGCAACCAACAACACCGCGAAGTAAGTGAGATTATGGTTAAACACCAATAATCATTAATATAGAAACAATAGTGCACTAAATGGTTAGCACAGTCTAAAATGAATTTAATTTTATTAACAATCTGGTAGGGCACTTAGACAAGTAGGAGGGATACGTCGATACGTCACGTAAACAAGTAGAAAGGATACGTTACTTAGACAAATAGGTCACGTTGTTAGACAAAGTCACTTAAACAAATAGAAGGAATACGTCACTTAGATAAGTAGGAGGGATGCGCCACTTAGACGAGTAGGAGGGATACATCACATAGACAAGCAGAAATGATACGTTACTTATACTCTGTTGCTTAATACGAGAGAGTAATAAAATGTGAATGACAGGACCCACTAAGCAGGGTTAAAGGTTGCATTGTAAATTTCAGGTAAATTGCAATAATAGTTTTTAAAAATTCTGTATTTCAGACCTACACACCCCGAATCGGTACTAAATTAGGGTCACCCTAATTTGCATGCAAAAGAAAGACGAGTTTGGTGAATGAAAGGAAGGTGACAGTGGCGTTACTTCAGGTAGTTTATTAAAATAGAAAGTATAATAATAATTATACTTGATTATAATTATAGAGATAGGCAGATAATTAAGATATTAATTATTCTAATATTAAGTAGATAAGAACTTATATAGAAGTAAGAATAATATGAAAATAGATAAATTGGAATAAATATTAATATTTATAAAAAAAATCTACTATGTACAATACAACAACCCTTGCTGTGTTTAAATTACAGGTATGATTAAAATCTACACTGGTATACTCTGCTATATTTATTATCTGCCGCAGTACAATAATTTGAGAATCAATTTGCCCTTTTAGCTGACGATTTGTTTTCTAACCTATTTCCCTCAAATAACTATTACGTGTAGTATACAGAAAAGCAAACAGAAATCCTTTTATAAATTTATTTTCACCCGGGCTTTTCCTTAGGCTCGCTTATCGTTTTCATTTCAGAGGAGAAATATTCAACCTGAAAATCCATTTGCTATAAAGAGTCTGGTTTAAAGATTACACGTGTTTTATTTTATCGACATTATGTTTCGAGGGTGTTTTGGCCGTAAAAACAGAGTAGTGCTTATGGAGGCTTTATTTAGATACAGCACTACAGTAACATGCCCAGAGAGGATAGCGGAGACATGGGGAAATGTAACATGTTCGGAAGTGTCATGACATGACTGTAAATCAAATATGACCGTTGGCGTAGCCAGGATTTTCTAAGGGTGGTTATATACCCCTTAAAACAACCCAATTTTTCTAAGATATGCGACGTCAGAACCTGAGATAGTGAAAATTATAGAGGATAGAAAAGTAAAGTTACGTATATTTTGATTTCCTCTCTTTAAATTTTAATGTGGTGTTACATTTGTGAAGATAGATATGAATCTTAATATAACTAAATAAGATTTTATTGTAAACTTTTTTGACCTGATGGTATCAAGCATCGACTTAACACAATAAGTCGTTGGTATCAAGACTGGTAAAACCTATTTTAAATTTAAATTTGAAAAAAAAAACCTGATGAAACATTTTTAAAAAGAGAATTTAATAATATCGGTGTACCACAAGGAAGTATTTTGGGTCCTTTATTATTTATTTTATATATAAATGATATGCCAAATATTTTGTCAAATACTAATATTCAAATGTTTGCTAATGATACTTTAATATACGTAAAAGGTAAAAATATTTTAAGTTGCATAGATAGTCTAAATTCTGAATTAAAATTGGTATCAAACTGGCTAGAAGTAAATAAATTAAAATTAAATGTTTCTAAAACGAAATTTCTGGCAATAGGACATAATATAAATTATGAAAATATAAATATTTTTATAGATGACCAAAAATTAGAAATAGTTCAGTCTTTTAAATATTTAGGGATAATAATGGATTCTAAATTAAAATTTGATGCTCATTTTAAAAACACTATATCTAAAATTGGAAAAAAATTAATTATTTCAAAAGAGTAAGTAAAAATTTAAGTTTATTTTCAAGAAAAACAATATATAACACAATAATTTTACCTCATTATTTGTATTGCTCTACAATTTTATATAGGTACTGAAAATGAAGGAATTTTTAGTAGACTTGAAATTTTACAAAATAAGGCGATGAGAATAATATTAAATGATGATAAATACAGAAGATAAAGTATATGTTAAATAAACTTAAATGGTTGAATATAAGAAATTTAATATTTTTCCTAGTTTGTATTTTTATTTCTAAATTCAAAATAACTTATTACCATCTCATTTAAAAGACGTTATAAAGCAAAACTTTGAAAATCATAACTATCAAACCAGAAACAATCAAAATGTTTGTTTAGGGAAAGTGACAAAAAATTTGACATATGGATTAATGGACTTCACGAATATAATAATTTAGATTCTTTAATTAAGAAACAAAATTCCTTAAGTAAATTTGAAAAATCCTTAAAAATATCATTAATACTTAGAAAACAAAATATTTGATAAAATTTATTTGAAAATATTTTTGGAGCATAAAATTGTAATTTTAAATGTTTTAATTATTGTTAAAAAAACTAGAATTTATAATATTGTAGCAGTATTGCTAAAATAAATCTTGTTACTACTACTACTAGCCTGAGATATTCTTTATAAAAAAGTATCATTGAGATTATAGACAGTTTCTTTGAATTAGAAAATAGTTGTTTACATTACTAGATGCGAAAGTTAATTTTTTGGTGTGAGGAGGTTTTTGAATGGCCGAGGCGAAGCAATCAATATATTAATAAGTAATGAACTTTGATTTTATTCAAATTATAATGACAAAATAAGGTTTTCCACCTGTAAAATAATCCATGACAACTAGTTATTTGAGTACTGTCGGAGTCTGTCAGTTCGAATTTTTTAATTTCGCTAGTCTAAAATGTTCTTCCAAGACCAAAACGTTGCTATTCAGAAGGCGGCCGAGTTGGTATGTGCCTCACTGTTACCTGAGAAGTCGAAAGATAGATACTATCATATACAACCTGTTTCTGGAATGGTTCGCGGATAAGAACGTTTCACAAATTAACGAAAATATGATGATAGCGTACTTCTTAGAGAAATCTGAACCTTATCACCTCCGTCCCTATAGTCACAATATTCCATGCTCAAATTGACAATTTCTGTATACAAAAATATAGATATTTCGCAGTTTAAGAAACTCATTGCATTTATTAAACGAAAAAACGATGGTTACGAAGCTGAGAAATCTAAAATTTTCAGAAAGAAGAAATAATAAAGTTTTTACTTGACGCTTCTAATCAAAGCTATTTATCTATTATGATGTAGCTATAAATAAAATCCTTCAGAGCAAAAACAAGGTTCAAAGAAGTTTTGCGATAACCGATGATGGAGGTCCAGTTTCTTTTGTGGGGTTACTAAAAGATTACATTAAACTTCGGCCAAATAATGCACAAGATGAACGCTTGTTCTATCGCTATGAACGAGGTAGGTGCGTGAATCAGGTGATTGGAAAACACACTATTTCGAATGTTCCCAAAGAAATTGCCAAATTTTTGAAGCTTCAAGACATAAATAAATACACAGGTCACTCGTTTAGAAGAACATCAGCTACGTTTCTCGCAAATGATCCAGGTGTCGACATTTTGGATTTAAAAAGACATAGCGGTTGGAGGACTTCGTCCGTTGCGGAGGGATATATTGATGATTCGCATACTAATAAAGTCGAAATTTCCAAAAAGATCTTAAATGGAACTCCTACTTTTATTCCATCTAACGACGTGAGAGTGACAAATAGAACGAGTTGTAATATGGTCCAAGTTCAGGATAATAACGAGACTGTAATACGAAGCGGCGAAGCTATTGAATTGAACAATATTCCATCAATTTATTTTTCCAACTGTTCAAATTTCACTATTAACCTTAATGGCAATAAATAATTATTATTTAAGTTTTATATTATTGTTGGCTAAAGTTATTATACCACTTGTTTTTTAAATAAATATAAGCATTTTGTTATTAAGTTTTTTTCCAAAATCCCCTTGAATAAATACAATAAAAAGTTCCTATGAATATTCGTGTTTTTTTGTCCTGGCACCGAAAGTAGCACTTTCGTAGCTAGAAACATAGGTACTACTTTCGTAGCTAGCAACGTATAATATTCAGGTAACTCTAATGTTTACTTTCGTGATCTTTCGTGTTGCTAGGGCCCACAGGTAAATTTATTTATACAGTAGTAGAAAAATAAATATACATAAGTACAACTAAAGATTAATTTTCTTTCCTCCTTTTCTAATTCTATTTTAGCCCTTTTTTCTAGTTTTTTTTTGAACGCATAACAGGCATAATTCATTTAATTAAACGGTCTTGTTATTGTAGACCTTGGCCATGTTTTGATACGTCTTAAAGTGCTAAAAGATCTATCAATTGTACTAGTGGAACTAGGTTGCACTTCTAAGATTACCAGAACTTATTTTTGGCTGAAAAATATGTGTTGGCGCCTTTAATTACTACGACCATTTACAAATCCTTAAAAATTACTTTATCCTACCTTTTATTGTGCATTCAATTGTGCAAAATTAACAAACCTGAACTAACTGAACGCCCCTCTCTCGGTACGCCCATGAATATAACGACCAAATTAACTTACTACAGTTTACGTGTCTACTTTGTAAGTGTTGTGTACACCGAAAAACCCGACATTAAAACCTCCCTAAAAATTGAGAAAATACACATTATAGTATATTCTCGCCTGCTGACTTTTTTGTTTTGGAGAGAAAAATGTTGGTGGCTTGGGATTAATTGCTTTGACAAAAAAACGGTGTAGCTGCTAAAACTCAACCATTGTTTACGAGGTAAGCCTTAAGTTAATTATAATCAGGGTGTTTTGGAAGTACGTTACGTAACTTAAGGGGGTGATTCCTTATGATATTCTAAGAAAAAAAGTTCAAATGAACATGTGTCCGGAATTGCCCTGTTTTTGATATGCAGGGTGATAAAGTTTTCTAAAAAAAAATAGTTTTTTTATAATCTTTTTAAATATCCTTTTCCCGATTTTATTGAAATTTGGTACCGTTATTATTAATGATAAGGGGCTTAATTAGCCCTGACTAGATTAAATTTTTTAAGTCCATTGGAGTCCCGGGGAGCACCTTAACGAATATTATTGACAAGCGAATGTACGCCACTGATTTTTTTTTCTCTTAATTTTGATTTTTTTTTCGGATTTACCAACCCATAATACAACCTTTTTATTTAATGAATTTTTTTCGTATCTTGCTTCGTTTTCGAGAGAAAAATAAAAGCCACTTTATTGCATGTACCGGGTGTTCCACCTAAGGAGGTAATCGGCTATATCTCAGAAAGTAATAACACTAGGACTTTGGGAAAAAATATATATCGATAAAAGCGGCCAAGAAAAATTGCTGGAAATTATTTTCAAGTTCGAAAAATTACCGCTAGGGGGCGTAAGAGAACTTTCAAAATAGAAATGCCGATTTTCTCTTGATTTTTCTTAATAAAAATATGTTAAAAATTTAAGCATTGTATTCTTCATAAAATTATGCAACTTTATGTTAAGGCGGGTTTTCCTACACCTTCGCCAGTCGTCGACGACTACGACTGAGTAGCTTCGACCGGTAGTAACCACGATCATTTTCCGTCAACCCGTTTTCCTACCGCAGCCATTTTCAAGTGTTCGGCGCTCCTTGTGGTTTGTTCTAGCCTGAAGAAATATGAATATTTCTAAAAAGTCATTACTACCGTTATTAAGTTATCAAGAGCAGGAGGAAAATCTGCTTCTTCTTTTAACATTAGAATCTGAAAAACATAGGAGCAAAGAATTAGCCATGTTTAAAAATAGACGGTCTGAAGGATTTTAGGCCATTTTAATAAAAAACCACTTGACAGACAATGACACAAAATTCAAAGAGTTTTTCCAAATTTCACAGCATCAATATAACTATCTATTGCGGCTCATAGAAGATGGTTAAGCCATCCTGTAATCGTGTGAAATTTCCAATAACACCCACAGAAAAATTGGCAGTAACATTAAGGTGAGTAAATATTTTTAGTGATTAAATTATTGTCTGTAGGTAACTTAATAAATAAAGTGTAAAAATTAATATATAACTTTCTTTAATAGAAATAAAAACGCAACAAAACCGTATTCATATTTAAAAAAAGGTTAGTTACATAGTTAGTTAAATTAATCTATATATCTTGAAAGGTTCGCAAATAGTGTGCTGCATTATCAGATGTATCCTGCTGATCACAATTTTGTGACATAGTCAAGCACGTATCCTCCCGCCAAGCCCGAGGGGCCCGCCCCCCCCCCCCCCCCGAAATCCCGAAATTTGAAAATTTTTTGTTTATTGTACACCTTGTACTGCATCTTTTTATTGCACTATAAATAATAATGGAATAAACGTCACATAATGATTTAAGTTTTAATGTGTGATTCGCTTTGCTCTGAATTAATTAAAATAAGTCCACATTTTTGAATGATTTTCGTCCTCGAGCCCCCCCCGAAACGAATTTCTGGATACGGGCCTGGACATAGTGCCCTGTTGGTTCCAGTAAGAACTAGATGATGCCTTCGTAGCATTAGAGCTCTCGCGAGAGTAATTGGACGAGTAATTGGGACTACTGAGACAGCTATCATGGGAATGTAGTTGTGGGCGTAATAATTTTAACTCCGCATCGGATATTACTTGAAAAATATTATTCTTAGTTTCTGCTCTCAACAGGGGTGGAAATTTCTTTACTGTAAGGGCAAGGCTTTTCGAAAGTATGTCTATTCGTTGACGAAATTAGTCGCAGCACCCCTCTCGGAGATGAGCGGCTACTCAAGACCGGACGAATGGCGACCGCTCGCTAGTGTAGCGACTGCGTAGCAGGGCAAGTTTAAAATGCATAGGAGATGTCTTGACGAATCGGTCGCGGCTACTCGGTCGCAGTCGTCGACGACTGGCGAAGGTGTAGGAAAACCCGCCTTTAGGAATCGTTTTTTTCTATTTTCAATAATAAGTGGTGGGAGAAGGTCAAACTTTTTTTCTTTCAAACGCTGATATCTCTGCTTTGGATAAACCGATTTTATTCAACTTGGTCTTAAACAAAAGCCCTTCTTTTCCTCTACACGTAGATCTATTAGCCATACCATATTGATTCTGATGGTGGCCACTAGATGGCGTTTTCCGTAATTCCTCAATGAATAAGGATTTTCTCAAAAAAATCAAATGTTATGATATGACTTCTTCATCATATTTTATTTTAGGCTTATAAAGGCTATTAAATAGTGGAATAAAAAATCCAGGTCCGTATTTAAAATAAAAAAGTTGATGATGGTCGCTCGAATCCCAAACGTCGGATTAAAAAACTAACCCCATCAGCTTGTAGAGGAGGAAAAGTTACTATAAGGAACTGAAAACCGCAACGTGATATCTTTTGTTAAACTGGAGATTTAATTGATTAATTAATGTTTTAAAAAATGGCCTATTTTTCCATATTAATTATTATTATCCCTAAGGGTGTTTCAGAATAAGATGCTGATCCTTAACGGTGTGAATCCTTAGGTGATTTTAAGAAGAAAAGTTCAAATTAACATATATCCTTAACCTATCAACTTTCGAACTACAGGGCGTTAAAGTTTTAAGAAAAAAATCGTTTTTCTATCATAACTTTAACAACTTTCTAGCTATTTTTATGAATTTTTCACACATGCCCTCTAAGCATCAATAGCCATTTTTTGGTGTAGAAAAATTTTAAAATCTTTTAACCAGTGGCGTCCTGAAGGGGGTTGGACTAGACATTTTGGAAAAATATTATGTACGCCACTGCTTTTTCTCAAGATAAAAATTATTTTTAAAATACTCATTCATTTTAGGCCAAATTTAATATCTTTTCTATCTTCTGGCCTTTTTATCGTTCGACAAACAGTTTCCGACAAAAAAAATAAAAAGCATTAAATGCGCATTCGCTATGTGCCTATGGTTTCTGACAAGTAGGCTCTGAACTTTGTTAAGGAAACAATGACAATAACGAAATATTTAATGCCAAATAGTTTTGACAGCTATTTATTTATGTACACGTCTTTCCACTTAACTTAAATTTTAAAAACGTAATACTTTTTAAACGTATAAGTATCATGGTAAATTTTACAAATGTCGAGTTTGCGGATATGCATTACCTGTACGGGCTTGCTGACGGCAATGCATTCGAAGCCAGACGATTATACCAAGAGCGTTATCCAAATAGAATAGTTCCGGATGCACGAACGATTTTAGAAACTCACAGAAAGTTATGTGAAACGGGATCTTTTGAAACAAAAAACTACTTAAAAGGGGCACACCAAACTACTCGAACACCGGAAACCGAAGAAGCTGTTTTAAATTTAGTGGAACAAAACCCTAATATAAGTACCAGAAAAATTGGGAATATTTTAAATATTACTCATGTCCTAGTCTGGAGAATTCTTCAAAGTTATTTGTTATATCCGTACCATATTCAACGGGTCCAGGCCCTACTTCCTAGGGATTTTCCATTACGCATCAATTTCTGCCAATGGTTTATTCAAATGGTTACCGAAAATCCCCAATTTGATGCCAGAATTTTGTTCACGGACGAAGCTAATTTTTCCAGGAACGCCATACAAATTTTTTATAACAATCACTTCTGGGCAGAAGAAAACCCACATGCCATTACGGAATCCCACCACCAAGAGCAATTTTCTGTAAATGTTTGGGCTGGAATTATTGGTGATTATTTAATTGGGCCTTATTTTTTACCAGCCAGATTGAACGAAATCAATTATCGCCAATTTCTTGAACACCCTTTACCAAATTTGCTAGACGACGTCCCTATTTTAACCCGACATCGTATGTGGTTTATGCACGATGGTGCACCTGCCCATTTCAGTCTCTTAGCACGAGAGTTTTTAAATCAACATTATAGTAATCGATGGATAGGGCGCAGAGGAACACAATCGTGGCCACCTAGATCCCCTGATCTAAACAGTCTAGATTTTTTCCTGTAGGGACATCTAAAAACGTTGGGTTACAGCATCCCAATAAATACTGAAGAGGAGTTGAGAAACACACTATCAGGAATACTCCAGGAATTTTTCAAAGGGTACGAGACTCAATGAGGAGAAGAGCTGAATCATGCATTCTTGCAGGTGGTGGCCACTTTCAACAGATAATCTAAATTATTTTCATTTTTGTTCACACGTTATTTAATGTTAGTTGTTTTAATTTAATGTTAAGAAATAAACCATAGGCACATAGCGAATGCGCATTTAATGCTTTTTATTTTTTTTTGTCGGAAACTGTTTGTCGGACGATAAAAAGACAAGATATTAAATTTGGCCTAAAATGAATGAGTATTTTAAAAATAATTTTTATCTTAAGAAAAAGCAGTGGCGGACATAATATTTTTCCAAAATGTCTAGTCCAAACCCTTTCAGGACGCCACTGGTTAAAATTTTTTAAAATTTTTCTACACCAAAAAATGGCTATTGATGCTTAGAGGGCATGTGCGAAAAATTCATAAAATAGCTAGAAAGTTTTTAAAGTTATGATAGAAAAACGATTTTTTTCTTAAAACTTTAACGCCCTGTAGTTCGAAAGTTGATAGGTTAAGGATATATGTTAATTTGAACTTTTCTTCTTAGAATCACCTAAGGATTCACACCGTTAAGGATCAGCATCTTATTCTGAAACACCCTGTATATAAAAGCGTGGAAAAATATATTTTTTTATCTACCTGTATGCAACAAAAGTGTCGTACTGATTTTTTATGCTAGAAAGAAAACGCAAAAACATATTATTTTAAACGTAATTTAATAATAAGTGATAATAATAAGTAATAATAATCAAATAATCATATAACGGTATATAAGATACAATACAATTAAGATTATAACATATAGAACGGTTATTAATTAAAACAAAATATACATATACCTACAAAAAAGTACCGTTTCAGAAAAATAACTATTACATTTTAACCCAAGTCAGTTTTACTGTTACTGTCGTCATCCAAGTTTACAATAAGTCTTTCTCTGGGCAACAGATTTATATTTACGTATGATTTTTCTACTTTTTGAACATGCGCTACACAATTTTCCCAGCTTTTGTTTGGAATATCTCTGACTGTACTAAAGCTGTCACAGAAGAATTTAAGGTTGGCGAAACATTATTCCTCCTTACCGATGCTTTCAGCTGGTGCCATATATGTTCAATTGGGTTGAACATGCAATGATAAGGAAGAAGTCTTAACACGGTATGACCCATTTCTGCCGCCAGAGTTTCTTAAAAGTAAAAGAGTCTTTCCTCTTTCTTCTCTCCACTATAGGTTTATTTACAACAAACCACACTGTGCTCACTGACCTGCGTGTCAAAGCTGCCGCTTCCTTTACTGCACCAAGTTTTGAAAAACCACGTTCAAGAAGGGCGGTGTAAACGTCGAAGATTACTTTTTTTTCGTGTCAACTGATAAAATATCATGCTTTAATTGGTTTTTATCACGACCCGCAGATCCGCTTGGCGTACCTACTAATTTCTTCCGACGGACGAAATATTCTTAGATATCACGTTTAAGTGGCAACAAATGACTTCTTGTCTAAACCAATACAAACATCTTACTGAATTTTAAAGCCAAAAATCGGCATATTTAAATAACTAAAATAAACCTATTTTATTTTACCCTAATTATTTTAAGAGGATTACTCAGAAAATATAATATCTAATATAATAGTATTTAAATAGATCCGTACCTGGAGTCCCCAGACCGGGTTGCCGAGTTTTACACCTCACACAATAGGTTATTATGACGATAAGGGATTAGCATTTGTAATGCGTTTGTAAGATAGATAGACGGACTTATACCTGCCTGATGATGAGGCGCGCCCATAAAAATTGAAGCACCAACAAAATAACATTTTTTTCTAATAATTACATAATCACAAACATACAACTCTTAGCGGATAGGCTAATCTCCAAAACCAATACCAAACCTGTACAACCTGAAATTTTGTATAACTTACTTTTTCCTAATCCATTTTCAATTTAAAAATCAGTTTTAACGAAATAGCTTGAAAATAAATCTTCGTTTAACATTTCGATTGACGCCTTTACTTTAAAATACGATTTCTGCGAACGACTGATTCATATAATTAGGGGCTTTCTTGTCCCGATTTTGTTTTAACAAAAAATTAAATCTACAACCCGAAGTAACATTGCATTGATTCTCCCTAAAGTATGGATGAAAATATTATTATGAATTTTCTTCGAAATTTAATATTAAACAAGTTGGCCCTAAAGGAGTTTAAAGGCTAAAAGTTTCGATAAATTAACTTACACAGTTGTGTAATTGTAAATATTTATATTTGAGAAAATATATTAAATTGAAATTTTTGCTGAACTTTTAAAATAATATTAACCCGTAATTAGCCGTTTAATGGGAAAATGATTTTGGATTTTAAAGTTGACTGGCAGAGTTATTAACGCTTTAATTTAGTCGAAACCAAAATTACCGAGGATTTAAAAATACTAAAATTTATTTATGTTCATAGATTTCATAAACTATTCCTACTATGTGTTCAAACTTTAGTATTTGTAATAATTGTTGCTTCTGGAAAAATTGTAGTGGGTTCAGTGAAATTATTGTTTTGGATCAAGATTTTCTAGATACCCCATATTTTTATTTAATTACAACATTTATTTTCTCAAGTTCCATTTGGCAATAGGTTCAAAATTACATTTTAAGTATATTTTTTTTAGGGACTTCTAAATCAACTATACAAAGGTATATTATGTACATACAGGGTGTTTGAATAAAAACTTCCAGGCCAATTATTTCGAAAACTATAAGTGACATGTAAATTCTGTAAACGCCAGTTTTTAGCCTCTATGATTGGCTTCATAACTGTGTAAAGAATGTGTTTAAATAATACAAGATGCAGGTGGCGCCATGGTGCAAAGAATTTTATCGATGACAGGAACTTTTAAATGCTTAAAGATAATTAATTTTTGATCAAATTATGCCTCATAAAAATTTTTGATAAATCCAACATGAACGGAGATATTTGGGGTTAAGTTTTTTATTTTATATAATTTTAATGATTATTTTAATTATAAATATTTAGTGATAAAATGACCGTGTAGCGCTAAATTATTACGTCCAGTGACGTCTCAGTGGACGCCTTAACAAATAATATTGGCAAAAAATAAGACGCCACTGAGTTTTTGGTAATATTTATATTTTTTTCGGATTAAGCAACTAAAAATATCCTTTTTGTGAAAGCGTTTCGAAATAGACATATTTCGATATTGATTAGAATTTCGAAATGACACTCTTTTAGGCGCTACTGTCTAAATGTGACAGTTTTAGGCACTAGTGCCTAAAAGTAAAAATGAAACATTAAAATTGAACTTGACAATACACTTGACATTAAATAAAGCATAAACAATGCCTTAGAAACAGATTGCCTGCTTACTTTTCAAAATGTTTAAAAATACTAATAAAAGCTTAAATTATTAAATTCTCCGCTTTCACAAAAAATCTTGTATATAATTCGTTACGAAACGATGTCTTTTAGCCACTAGACGTGTTGTCCAACTCGGCTTTGCCTCGTTGGACAATTTTCACGTCGCGTGCCTAAAAGACACTCATTTCGCAACTTATTGTATAAATAGCTATTTATTGTCTGTTAAATTGTTTTTATATCTTGCTTCGTTTTCGAGAAATAAAAATGCATATCTCTGGGAAACAAAAATCATTAAATAATTAACATTATTAACACGCAGTGTCAGTGTCAGAATTTGCAATTTTTACATTTTTAAAATAAAAATGGTTCACCATACAAATGAAGATAATGAACATGGTTTTAGTTTATGGAGAATGCCATCAAAATGCTTCAGAAGCTGTGCGCTGCTATCGAGCTCGTTTTCCAGATAGACCAACGCCGGATCGCAAATCTTTTGTAGCTTTGTGTACCAACTTAGCTACATATGGTAGCTTTAAAAAGGGAAAGGTTCCAAGAAGGAAGAGGGTTACGAATGACGAAAATGTAGCTATAGTCCTACAAACAGTAGAAAATAGCCCACAAACGTCATTACAAAAATTAAAAGATGAAACTAATATTACAGTAAGTCCGTGTCGCAGAATCCTAAAAGGAAATGGGTTTCTTCCATAAAAGATTCATTTAGTGCATCATCTGCAACCAGAAGATTACCAGCGCAGATTAAACTTTTTGGCACATACCTATTCTTTTTGAAGAAAATCCAAATTTATTAAACCAAATTATGTGGAGTGACGAATCCCGGTTTCACAATAATGAAGTAATTAACAGACATAATTGTCGCTACTGGTCCCGGGAAAATCCTAACTGGATGCGACGGACTAAATTTCAAACACGATTTGGGGTAAATGTTTGGTGTGGTATTGTAAATGGTTACATAATCGGGCCATATTTGTACCATGAACATTTAACTTCAGTTCGTTATTTACAATTTCTGCAAAACGATCTCCCTTTGCTGTTACAAAATGTAGGAATTGACGTAAATACTATGTGGCTTCATCAAGACGGTGCCCCAGCACACAATAGCAATATCGTTATGAATCATCTAAATGTGACGTTTCCAGGAAAAGTGATCAGCACAAATGGGGATCTTAGATGGCCAGCAAGGTCCCCCGATCTTACTCCGATAGAGTTTTATTTATGGGGCTACTTACAAAATAAAATCTACAAGGAACCAATAGAAGACATGGCTGACCTTTACAACAAAATTTATGCTACTATAGCCGCTATTAATCGAAATACACTATTGAGAGTTTGCAGAACCGAATTATTATATCGATTTGCTATGTAATATAATTTAAAACATCTTTTAATTTTATTTTATTATGCTTTAATGTTTTAACTTTGCTTTTAAACAACAAAAAATACAACGTATTAATAATTTATGGTTTTGTTTCTTAATGCATATGCAATAAAATTGTTTTTATTTTTATTTCTCGAGAACGAAGCAAGATATGAAAACAATTTAACAGACAATAAAAGGATATTTTTAGTTGCTTAATCCGAAAAAAATATAAATATTACCAAAAACTCAGTGGCGTCTCATTTTTTGCCAATATTATTTGTTAAGGCGTCCCCTGAGACGTCACTGGACGTAATAATTTAGCGCTACACGAGCGTTTTATCACTAAAATTATCATTACCAAAATTAAATTAAAATCTGCTAAAGGATATTAAAAATATTTATAATTAAAATATTCGTTAAAATTATGTTAATAAAAAACTTACCCCCAAATATCTCCGTTCATGTTGGATTTATCAAAAAATTTTATGAGACATAATTTGATCAAAAATTAATTATCTTTAAGAACCACAACATTTAAAAGTTCCTGTCATCGAAAAAATTCTTTGCACCATGACGCCACCTACATCTTGTATTATTTAAACAAATTTTTTACACAGTTGTGAAGCCAATCATAGAGGCTGAAAACTGGCGTTTACAGAATTTACATGTCACATATAGTTTTCGAAATAATTGGCCTGGGAGTTTTTATTAGTATAGTAGGTAATATGTATACCGGGTGATGCATGGCTTAGTTCAACATAAGAAAATCCCATGCACATTTTAAGGTGGCTAAATATTGGATTCCCTGTACAGTTTAGAGAAAAATATTAATAAGACAATCCTAACTTATTCAATTAAATGTGATGGCAAAATTACGAAATTTTCATAGTTTAGGTAATACAGCAAACACCAGCAAATTATTATTCGGCATTGACAAAACGAAAAGTAGCGTCAGTGACAACATTTTCATTGAAGGCGCTTTATATGAGCTATTCCATTAAGGAAAAATTAACTATGATTAAGTGGTATTATACAGGAAGCAGTTTAAGAGCAGTGTCTGAAATGTTATCGGTTCAATTCCCTGATAAGCCTATCCCTTCCATTTCATTAATTAAACATATCATTAGTAAATTTGAGTCCAATGGCACTGTAATAAATAACTGTAAATGTTAAACTGAAAATGTCAATAGAGCTGAAGAAAGGGATAATAGAGATCTTTACATTTTATTGCACGTGAAGGAAAATAAAATGATTAGCACGAGAATTCTTGGGCAAGCCGTAGGAAACCATCAAACTAAAGTATTGCGCATTTTAAAAAACAAAAATATTTTTCTTAAAAATATGAAAAAAATGAAGAGCTACGGCAAGGTGATGACGAGCGGAGAATGGTATTCTGTTTTGAGGTAATGGAAAAAGCAAATAATAATAGGCATTTTTTGAGAAATATTTGTTTTATCGATGAATGCACATTCACGCTCAACAACAAACCAAATGTTCAAAATTGCCGGTATTGGAGCCAAGAAAATGAACATCGTCTTGTTCATACTAGGACGGAATATTCACAAAAAATAAATGTTTGGGCGGGAATCGAGGACATCACATTATCGGACCATTTTTTATGGAAGGCAACCTTACAGCAGTAACCTATTTGGACTTACTACAAAACCGAATTAAACCCGTACTAGAAGTAGTTGTACACGAAAATCAGGAGGTTTGCTATCAAATGGATGGTTGTCCTGCCTGTCATGGTTAGGGAATACTTGCAAAATATTTTTAACGGAAACATTATCGGCCGACGGCATCTAATCCTTTGGCCAGCCTGGTCTCCAGACCTTTCGCCAAACGACTTCTTTCTGTGGGGTCACTTAAAAAATTATATTTTATAAAGATGTAAAATTTGAAAATTTAGACCGGCTAAAAATATGTCGTTAGAATGTGACAGAATTTCTCAATATCAACTCAGTAATGTTAGAAATGAATTTTATGATCGGTTAGGATATTGTTTAGCTGCTAATGGAGGGTTGTTTGAACATTTAATAAATGTTTTTGTGAAAATCTGTAGTCTTAGGTATGTTATGTTAAATTAAAGGATTAGTAAGAAAAACACAATGTTGTCTTTTATTTTGAATTTGTGATTGCTGGATTGGTGAAACGAAAATGTGTTTTTAATATGAAATAATCTTTATTCGTTATATCCAGCTTTACGTCAATTTTTGACAATAGCGTCACAGAAAATATTTGCTGGTGTTTGCTGTATTAGGCACCTAAAGAAATTTCGTAATTTTGCCATCACATTTAATTGAATAAGTTAGGATTGGCTTATTAAAATTTATTCAAAGTTGGCACGTGGATTTTTATATCGGCCTCTTCAAAAAATTATAATCCAATTTTTCTCTAAAATGTACAGGTAAGCCAAAATATAGCCACCTCAATATTTACATGAGATTTCCTATGTTTAACTAAGCCATACATCACCCGGTATACCTATCTACATAAAGTCACTTAAATAAGTATTTATTTTGCCAATTATTATAAAAGTACTTTTTTACTTTTCTTTTTGACAAATTTGTCTATAATTACATCAGAATCTATTTCCCCCAAGACGTCGCTTTCTGCATGCTCATTGTGGTCACATGTGTTCTTAATCAATTTCAACTTTGAGAAAGTTATTTCTCCTGCATAATTAAATATCAAAATGTTAAATATATCATTAAAATAACATTTGGGAAAGAATCTTGAACTATATTTGAGTAAATTATACCATTGTCCTCGACGGATTTTTTGGTGATTGAGATTAATCAACAGTTCTTCACAAAGCTATTTGGGTTCAGTAGCCAAACTCGAATCTACATCATCGGAGTACACTGCGCCCTTAAGCTATAAATAAGCTCATCAAGAGCTGATTTTAGCTGGAACAAACAATTTTGAGTTCGATCGCAAGGTTCTGCCTAACAAACAGTTCGGCTTTAGAAGCGTACATTGCAAAGTTAGGCAGACAATGTAATGAAGGGCTTCAATAGAAGTGCGCACACGGGGGCGGTCTTCTTTGACGTAAGCAAAGCATTTGACAAAGTCTGGCATAACAGTCTTTTACTGAAGTTAATAAGATTCAGAGTTCCGAACTACCTCATCAAGGTAGTAGGCTTCTTTCGGAATAATAGAAGTTTTGCAGTCTCGTCGTACTTGCTTTGAATAAATACATCAGGACGTTAATAATTCTCCAACTTAAGAGAAATGAATGCTTTCTCGAGAGAAGTGCCTATTCACATCATATGGTCACACCATATGAGATGCTTGTCAATGCACTTCACACGATATGATCCTGTTTTTTAGAAAATTCCGAGAGAACGTATTCTCCTAACCCTTAAGGGACGTGAATAGTCATTTTCGTTTTGAAGAATCTGGTTTAGGATTTTTTAAGAGAAAGAATTGACAGAAGACAGATCACTTCTGTTGATATGATCATTCCCATAAATCGAGAATAGACGTCAAGGGCGGGAGTGCTGCAAGGCTCACCTCTCTCCCCGATGCTGTATAACATTTATACGCATGACATTCCGCGAGATAGGCAAGCGCAGCTTTATCTTTGCGCTGACGACACTGCAATAACTTGAACTTCTAAGCAACTGTGGCTAGTCGTCACATGTATGCGGCGCCATGTAAACCAATTGGGAAAATGGCTTTCCAATTGGAAGATTCGTTTGAATCCTTTCTGGATAAAAGTAATTCCTTTCTCCAAAAGTCGCAAAGACTGAATTGGAGGATAAATTCAATTAATAGAATCAAGGCAGCGTTGGGTCAATTAAGCTTAAGCTACCCCTGCTTTACAGATGGAGTGGACTTAGTAATCCAACCAAAGTTAACCTCTACAAGGTCTTGGTCAGGCCGGTACTTACCTATGGAGTTTTTAACAAAGATAGGAATTCCCAGAACTAAGAAAAAAAACAACGACTTGTATCCTTTTATCCAAGAAAAATAAAGAAAAAAGGAACTTATATCTCTTTTCCCACTGGAAGAAATAAATATACAAATACTGCGTATTTTTATCAAAAATGTATATTATATTTAAGGATTCAACAAAAGTTACCAAACGTCACATGAGCTAAATTAAACAAGATATCTGTTGGTAATATTTTAAAAGAAAAAATTAATGCTTAATCAGGTTCATCGTCGCTTACTATAATATACACTATACTATAGTGTTAGGAACATCATCCTTCGTAGTAATGCTCTAATAAAACTGATGAAAATTTTTATTGATATACGGCAGAAGTTCAAGTAAATTCTCTTTCTTTTTAGTATTTATTAAAACGGGTCCTTTGTAGCTTGGAGGAGGCTTTACGTTAGTTGGGATTGAGGTCTTCGCCTTACGCCTAAAATCAATTTTCTTGAACGCGTCTTCCAGCACTAAAGAATTTCTGTATTGGACTATTTCAAAATGATCAGAGGAATTTCGAATCCATTTTATTTCCCTTCACACTACCTGTTCGCCTGCTTCGGTGGTCTTTTTGTTTATAACGTAAGTTTTAAGTTGTACCGAAAAGTCAAAAAATCCTTTCTTTTCATCTCAATCACCTTAAACGGTTTTGTCTTACCACATATACGCACCACTTGCATCCAGTCTCACGGATGTTTGTGGCAGCCTCATATTTTTTTTTCAATGATGATAGAATGATCTGTGTCGCATTCCATATGCGTAGCCCTGGCTCTAAAAACTTTATATACAAAGTTATGATAAAGAAACGGATCAGCCTTTTATATGGAAAACCGCCCACTTAATCAAGAATCGCTCGGACGCGTCGAATTTATTTTTTAAAATGCATTTTTTTTTAAAAGATGTACAGGGTAGATTATAAAAGTGTCAACTTTAATTTTTTTACGAAACATATTGTATGTTTATAAATTTTTATAAGTATTCTACAATCAGTTCTAGACATTTTTTGTTAATAATGCCCTATACTTATCTTCAGCCGTTTACGAAATATTAACACTTTTATGCTGGTATGCACGATTGGTAGATTAGATTAGATTAGATTACTTTTTATTGACCACATTCTGTACTACAATTGTAGCAAGTCACAAGTACACTATAAAATAATAAAATACAATAACTTTCCAATATATGGACATATACCACACAAAAAATATTTATATAATATAAATGTATATAAAAAAAAAATATAAATGTATATAAAAAAACAATGCGACTACAATAAACCAACAAAACATACAATGGCGGGATCCTATTTAATATTAAATAAGGAGGAACACCTCTCCGGGTGGATAAGGGCGTCCGTCTACTCACGCACCGTGTAAAATGCATTGGATAAGAGAAATTTTTTTAAAACTGATTTGAAGGCAATAAAATTAAGATTTTTTACTGTTACGGGTAAGCCGTTATAGAAATCAATATTCAAAGAATTTTTTAAAGTTTTACTAAGCCGATATTTAGGGGCTCTAATTAAATTTGCTGATCGAGTATTATAGTCATGATAAGAAGAATTAAGTTTAAATTTGGACGTGCTTTCATGAATCTCTAAAAGTTGATAATATATATACAATGATGGTAGTGTCATTATTTTTAAATCAACAAAATAAGGCCTGCAATGATCACGAAATCCCGCACCAGCAATTATCCGAATCACCCTCTTTTGAAGTCTAAATATAGATAGAGCATTTGAAGAATTACCCCACAAATAAACTCCGTAAGAAATGTGACAATGGAACATAGAAAAATAAACAGTCAACATTGAGGAAGCTGTGGCGTTTTAAATTCTAACGCCATTAATTTTATTAATTTGTCTATTTTTGAAGTACTTTGCTTCTCTAGCCACCTCGTACTACGAAGGTATAGATGGGATGATGAGTACCATGTTGCCAGGCGGTAGCGAATTAGCTAGTGCTTTTTTTGATAACTCTCGACCGTGAGAAGTGGAGTTGAGAGGTCGCATTCAGCGGCCTGAATTCCTTGTCATTCCGGTGCTATTCTAAGTACCCCAAATTTTCTACAGTACTACAGAATGTAATTTTTTAAGTATTCCGAGTGCCTTTCTAGTACCTCCTGTTTTATTATCTAGGGGATAAGTCCCAAAATGTGTAAATTCGTTGGTTGGTGAATTCCCTCAAATTAGAGGTAAGCAAAAGAAATTGTCTTTTTGGGTTTTCAGAACGTTTTGGTTATTTAATTGTTATTTACAGGGAGTGGCCATAGGGCTTAACCCTTGATTTTATACCTAAGTTCATACATTCTTCCATACCGGAAGACCGTGTCGTTTTCTGCGATTTTCTTGGGCCACGCCGTCCAACTGTTCCTGAGAGAAATGGGTGACGGTCCGAGGATCCAGTGACTCTACCTACTACCTAGATTCAGCAGTTTGGGGCTAAGTCAGTACCACCAAGAGTCCTGTGAATTCCACTGGATGTTCCGGTTTAACCATGGATCTAAGGCCAGTTTGTTCTTTTTTATTAATTCTCCTTATTGCATAATTTTAAACAATAACATTTAGAAATTCAGGTTGCGTAACAGTTAATGATTCAAGTATAAATCTTTCTCTTTACTTTTCTTTGTAAGCAAGTATTCTGAGTAATTTTACAGTTTTACATTTTCCATATTCGGCACGGGTAACCTATATGCAATTTTCTGTATATATAAGTGTACATAGCAGAGGGGTGAATCTTTGGCCAAAGACAAGGTTTATATATATATTACGGTACATCGAAATTTTTAAGCTTTAATGCATTAAATGATTATTTTCAGAATATTACCAGAATCCGAGCATTCTCAACATAATTTTATCATTGTAATACTTCCAACTCAAATTTAACTTTAAGTACCATTTCCAGTACACAGTACAAACCAAAAATTTGGTGCTTTAAACTATATTTGTTTAGTGGTAACTATACCAGGTTATACTTTGTTTATTAAATTGATTGAAGCTTACCTCAGTATTTTATTCTATTTTTTGAGTACTTTTAACTTATAAATCAGAGCTTTACTTCTCAGTTCCGAAGCTCTAAGATCATGAAATCTAATTGAAACTGAGTGGCGCCCTTAAAAGGATAAGCATCCCTTGCCTGCGACCATCTGTTAAACCGACGTAGAGCTGCCGTTTGCACTTGAGCACTTTTTGAGGAAAATCTTATTTTCCACAAAAAGATAGCGACAAAAAATAGCGCCCATTGGCGTGGGGCAGGATTGCTTATGCTTTTACTTTTCTTTCTATGTACTGAGATAAGTTTCAAAAGAAAAAACAGTCACTCACCATTTTTGCCTACCTACTGTCATAAATTCAATTAAATACCTGGTCAGCGCGTCGCGACGCCTAAATCAATCCTCGGCTCGCGTAGACCATTTTTTTTACTGCATACCTTTACCAAAAAAAAAAAGGCTATTGTTAAGATTTCGATGTTTAGTGCGATATCAAAACGAGTTTAAATATACCTTTATAGAAGAAATATTTTATGATTTACGAGACACATTTTCGAATACTATTAATGCAATGCTAAGCAAATTAATTTTTTTGTTGGTTAACTTAACATTATTTTACCTAAGCCATTTTTGGGTTCATACCGTCTGTATTATCTTATACCTTGCATAGAGGATATTTTTTAAGAATATTATACCGGGTGTCCGAATAATATTAATCAATTTTTATGAAAGGTTTTATAAGGACTTAATTATTTAATTATAAATTTTTGCAAAACTTTTTAATTTTCTTCATAAGAAAAATAATAAAAAAAAAAAAAAGATGGCGGTTTTTGATAGGTTTCAAATCAATCATTTATTGGATTATGAACTCGTTTATGAATTAAATATTAGGGCTGTTTACACAGATCGTAGTGTAGCCGAGAAAAGGAAAATTTTATCTAGACTTTTAAAAAAAGAAATTAGTACACCTGGGAGTCAAATTTGTATGGAATCGTATTTGCCAGATTTTGGACGCCAACAAGTTGAAATAAATCGAAGTATTGCCTCTATAGAAAATATTATTTCTGAGTTTGAAGGAAATTCTTCTGATAGTACTTACCTTCGCGTAAAATCGCGACTAGCTCATTTAGGCGGCTGTACTAAAAGAATAATTATTCCCGAGGATGCAAGTGATGACGTCATTAAATTTAGAAATGAATCGTTTGCAACTTGTCTTAAATTGGAATCGGATTTAGATGACAAAGTTTCGGAAGAAACATCTGCTGCAAATTCAAATTTAATTAATCTTAACCAAAATTCTCCGCCAATAGTTAACGTTAATCCTGTGATTACGTGTACAGCAAATAAACAGCCAATATCTTCGTGGGGAATTAAATTTAATGGTGACGCAAAAAGTGTTTTTTATTTTTTAGAAAGAGTTTCCGATTTTGCTCAGGCCCGTGATATTTCAGAAAGTGAATTATTTAATTCTGCTGTTGAATTGTTTGTCGGCGATGCGTTTATTTGGTATCGTAGCATTAAATCAGTTGTTAGCGATTGGTCTTCACTAGTTTTTCGTTTAAAAAAAGATTTTTTACCTCCTTGTGCAGATGATGATGTCTGGGAGCAGATTAGACAGAGAAAGCAGAAAAGAAATGAATCAGTAACTATCTTTATCGCTTATTTAGAAAATTTATTTTGTCGTTTATCTACGCCTCCTGCGGAGATAACTAAGGTTAAGTATATTCGTAAAAATTTATTTCCGGAATATATATCTCAACTTGCCTTACATTCCATTGACACTGTCAATGAGTTATCCATTTTGTGCAAAAGATTGGAGGAAGCTTCTAGGGCTACTTCTAAAAAATTACCTCAATTATTTTATTTATCTGATCGTGATCAACCGAGTGGTTCACGACCGCGTGACACTCGGGATTTCAATAAAAATCGTAAAAATAATTATTTTCGAGATACTTCCAATAATGACAAGACTTTGAAGAAGTCTGAAAGTATTGAAAATTCTGTGGTTGATTCAGTCAACAAAGATTTTCAAACAGTACCTAAGAGTAAGATAATTTGCTTCAATTGTCGTTTACCTAATCATACTTATAATTCCTGTAAAGAAAAAAGAAACATTTTTTGTTACCGCTGTGGTGAACAAAATGTTAAAATAAATTCTTGTAAAAATTGTTCAAAAAACTAAAAGAATCGTCAGGCACTGCCCGTGGTCCGTACCCTGATGAAAAACAAACCACGCACCCTTATTTTAATAACGAGGAGTGGAATAAATGGCTTATTTATATTTCTAATTTTTACAAATCACCGATCTTGAATAATGAAATTTTACCTCTGTTTACTGAAAAAGTTAATGACAACAGACCATATATCTCGGTTCGTCTGTATGACCAAACCATCACAGTTTTATTAGACTCTGGAGCTAACTCTTCTATTGTTGGATCAAACGGAATAAAAATTTTAAAGAAATTAAAAATAAAAATTCATTCGGTTAAAAGTAGTAATGTTTGTACTGCAGACGGTACTCAGCAGAAAGTAGTTGGCATTGCCGATTTACCTATTTTTATTGACGACTGTTGTCAAATTATTAAAGTTTTAATTGTTCCTTCCGTCACACATTCGTTTATTTTTGGTATTGATTTTGCAAAGCAGTTTAAGTTAGTAATGGACTTTAAAAATAATAGCTGGTTCATTCATAATTCTGAAACTAAAATTAGTACTACTACTCCAGAGTTAAATAAAAAATTTCATATTCCTAAACTTTACACTTTAGATGATTTATCATCTATTCAAAAAGTAGAAGCTCAAAAAATTTTAGATTCCTTTAAGGAAATTGATAGTAAAGACAAGCTGGGAAGAACAACAAAAATTAAGCTCACTATAGACACTGGTGATAACCCACCCTTTAAAAAGAAACCTTATTTATCTTCTCCATATATGCAAGAAATTTTAAACAAAGAGTTAGACTCAATGATTGAGTTAGGTGTCGTAGAAGAATCTAAAAGTCCTTGGTGCTCTCCCACATTATTGGTAAAAAAATCTAACGGTGAGTATAGATTTTGTTTTGATGGACGTTTTTTGAATAGTTTAACTAAGCATGATAGTTTCCCTTTACCTCACGTGGATCGTATTTTGAATAACTTGCGTAATGCTAAATTTATATCGTCCATCGACTTGCGCAAAGCATTTTGGCAAATTCCTTTGGATGACGCCTCGAAGGAAAAAACAGCTTTCTCTATAATTGGTCGAGGACATTTTCAGTTTACAGTGGTTCCTTTTGGTTTGTGTAATTCTGCGCAGACGCAGCAGCGTTTGGTCGATTCAATTTTTGGCGCTAAATTTGAGCCGTACATATTTTCTTATCTAGATGACATCTTACTTTGTTCTCCTACTTGGGAACACCATGTCAATTTACTTGCTACTGCAAAAAATTTACTAAAGGAAGCAGGCCTTACTGTTAACCTTGAAAAATGTCAATTTTTTAAAACCACCTTAAAATATTTAGGTTTCATTGTCGGAAATAATTCCTTAGCTACTGACCCTTGCAAGGTCGATTGTATGTTAAATTATCCTCGCCCTCGTACTTCAACAGAAGTAAAACGTTTTATAGGAATGTGTTCATGGTACCGCAGATTTATTAAGGATTTCTCTTCACTTGTAAGCCCTTTAAATGCTCTTCTAAAAGGCAAAAAGAAAAAAGAAGTTATTATTTGGAACGACGAGGCCGAAGCCGCGTTTGTATCTATTAAACAAAAATTGGTAAGTGCCCCTATATTGGCCCAACCAGATTTTACTCAAAAATTTTATGTTCAATCAGACGCTTCCGACGTTGGTATCGGTGGTATGCTAACACAGTTTATAGACGGAGAAGAAAAAGTCATAGCTTATGCAAGCCGCTCTCTGTCTAGAGCAGAAAGAAATTATTCGGTAACCGAACGGGAATGTTTGGCAGTTATATTCTGCATTGACAAATTTAGACCTTGGGTGGAAGGTACGCCTTTTACCGTAATTACCGATCACTTTAGTTTGCTCTGGCTTAATAATCTGAAAACTCCTTCTGGTAAACTAAGTCGTTGGCTGCTCAGATTACGGCAGCACACCTTTGATTTACAACATAGGAAAGGTTCTATGCATATAGTTCCAGATGCATTAAGTCGCATACCTTATTCTCTTCAAGATGGCTTGGATGGTCCATCTACCTCTAAGACATTACCTACACAAGTATCTTCCCTATCCATTGATTTGGTTAATCTTGATCATTGGTACATCTCTCTTCGCGATAACATTCGTAAAAGTCCTGAAAAGTATCCTCAGTGGCGTATTGCAGGCGACTCTGTACAAAAATTTATTCCTTGCCGTACCTCCTATGCTTTTAATAAGCATGAGTGGAAACTCCTGGTTCCCAAATCTCAAAGGGCTAAAGTCATTGAAGATAGTCATAATCTTCCTACCAGTGGACATTTTGGTTTTCGTAAAACTTTGTTCCGAATACAAGAAATGTATTATTGGCCACAGATGAGAACAGACATCTTGAAGTTTATCCGTAAATGTTTGATGTGCGGAGCACAGAAGCATTCAAACCTGCCTAAGATTGGTACTATGGGAAGAGAAAAAATAGTTAAATTACCTGGTCAGATTATTTCTTTGGATTTTGTTGGTCCTTTCCCGCGCTCGAAAAGAGGCAATAAATGGTTGTTAGTTGCCGCTGACTGGTTTTCGAAATATACCTTTGTTTTTCCTCTTAAAGACTCTAGGTCTAATCTTATCGTAGATCTTCTGGAAAACCAGATTTTTCTCCTATTTGGAGTTCCTCAAATTCTTATCTGCGATAATGCACCAAATTTTTCTGGTCATAACCTTAAAAAACTTTGTGATAGATACCAGGTCAAACAGTGGTTCACTCCTTTTTACTCACCACAATGTAACTTTGTAGAGAGAAACAATAAAACGGTCACTACTGCAATCCGGTGCTATATTGAAAATCATGACGATTGGGATCTACATATTGCGGAAATTAGACAAGCTATTAATACAGCGGTTCACGAAGTTACTGGTTTCCCCCCTTCTTATTTAATGTTTGGGCGACATATCCCTTTATCTGGTGATTATTATAATAACCCCCCTGAAGATCAATCGTCTGAAATTTTACCTGGTGATAGGAATACCTACGCCGAAAGTTTAGTTGAGTTTCAAAAATTGTTTGTAGAAATACGTCAAAAATTGCATTCTGCGTATGAGAGGAATTCCAAATCCTATAATCTCCGGAAACGGGATGTAAGTTTTACTGTGAATGAAAAAGTATGGCGTCCGAACAAAGTGTTGTCGAATGCTGCGGACAAATTCTGTGCGAAACTCAGTCCTAAACACATCTTGTCGATTGTCTCTAAAAAGTTGTCGGCATTAGTCTATGAATTAAAGAATCTCGATGGTTCTAAGGCAGGCAAATGGCATGTTAAGGACTTGTTACCTTATCGGGGATCTTCCGCTGATTCAGACGAGGAGGACCGATCTTAAAATACCTACCTACCTACTAAATACTCGAGTAGTATTTTGTGTGATAAAGGACCTACCTTGTCATACTTATTTACCTTACCTCTCAATTACTTATTTTACCTTTGATCTACTTACCTTACCTTATATTATATTTAACTACCTTAACTATAGATTGCCTACCTTACTTAGGGGCAAATTATCCTATTTACCTTTTTGTTAAATACCTTTAGCTAGATATACTTGTCTTAACTTCTCTCATAGACATGTATCTAAGGCAACGCTTTGCCAAGAGGATCTTCATTTATCTCACTGTTCCTTAGGTGATACAACGTCAAGTTTGGGTCAGTTAGACTGATGCCCGAGGGCCTTGCCGCAACTTCAGATCTAATGAACCTTACCTTATACCTTGTCTTTATTTTTCAATTATCAGTCCTACTTTTCGCTATTCTAGTAAAGTAGTTTGGTTTTGTTACCGTGAGAAGGCTTGAAACTAGATAGTTACGTATTTTTAAATGGAATTATTTGGCTTCTCATAACTGATAATAATTGTAAAACAATAAGTAAATGTCTCCACAGTCTTATTGGTTGTATATAATTAGATGTATATAGTTTTAAACTTGTAGGATTATCTCTTTCCAAATACCTCTTTCTTGTAAATTAATTTCTACCATCCATCAGTTGTCAGATTTGAGTGGACCTACCGATTTAGTGACCTTACCCAATTAGTGACCTACCAATAGTGACCTCCCTTGGGGACGACTGATACGCGATAGTTATCACGACTGAAATTTTGACAACACTATCTTTATATGCCTACTTTATAGGTTTAATGGTTATAGCGATGAGATGGATAGTCTTGGTTCAGAAAAATTAAGCCTACGTCGTAGCCTATAATTTTTTTTTGGAGAGAGGCAATGTGGCGTTTTAAATTCTAACGCCATTAATTTTATTAATTTGTCTATTTTTGAAGTACTTTGCTTCTCTAGCCACCTCGTACTACGAAGGTATAGATGGGATGATGAGTACCATGTTGCCAGGCGGTAGCGAATTAGCTAGTGCTTTTTTTGATAACTCTCGACCGTGAGAAGTGGAGTTGAGAGGTCGCATTCAGCGGCCTGAATTCCTTGTCATTCCGGTGCTATTCTAAGTACCCCAAATTTTCTACAGTACTACAGAATGTAATTTTTTAAGTATTCCGAGTGCCTTTCTAGTACCTCCTGTTTTATTATCTAGGGGATAAGTCCCAAAATGTGTAAATTCGTTGGTTGGTGAATTCCCTCAAATTAGAGGTAAGCAAAAGAAATTGTCTTTTTGGGTTTTCAGAACGTTTTGGTTATTTAATTGTTATTTACAGGGAGTGGCCATGGGGCTTAACCCTTGATTTTATACCTAAGTTCATACATTCTTCCATACCGGAAGACCGTGTCGTTTTCTGCGATTTTCTTGGGCCACGCCGTCCAACTGTTCCTGAGAGAAATGGGTGACGGTCCGAGGATCCAGTGACTCTACCTACCACCTAGATTCAGCAGTTTGGGGCTAAGTCAGTACCACCAAGAGTCCTGTGAATTCCACTGGATGTTCCGGTTTAACCATGGATCTAAGGCCAGTTTGTTCTTTTTTATTAATTCTCCTTATTGCATAATTTTAAACAATAACATTTAGAAATTCAGGTTGCGTAACAGTTAATGATTCAAGTATAAATCTTTCTCTTTACTTTTCTTTGTAAGCAAGTATTCTGAGTAATTTTACAGTTTTACATTTTCCATATTCGGCACGGGTAACCTATATGCAATTTTCTGTATATATAAGTGTACATAGCAGAGGGGTGAATCTTTGGCCAAAGACAAGGTTTATATATATATTACGGTACATCGAAATTTTTAAGCTTTAATGCATTAAATGATTATTTTCAGAATATTACCAGAATCCGAGCATTCTCAACATAATTTTATCATTGTAATACTTCCAACTCAAATTTAACTTTAAGTACCATTTCCAGTACACAGTACAAACCAAAAATTTGGTGCTTTAAACTATATTTGTTTAGTGGTAACTATACCAGGTTATACTTTGTTTATTAAATTGATTGAAGCTTACCTCAGTATTTTATTCTATTTTTTGAGTACTTTTAACTTATAAATCAGAGCTTTACTTCTCAGTTCCGAAGCTCTAAGATCATGAAATCTAATTGAAACTGAGTGGCGCCCTTAAAAGGATAAGCATCCCTTGCCTGCGACCATCTGTTAAACCGACGTAGAGCTGCCGTGTGCACTTGAGCACTTTTTGAGGAAAATCTTATTTTCCACAAAAAGATAGCTACAAAGCACTAACCACGCTCTTTAGCCTTCTCACAACAAAAATTATTGATGATAGTCTACTCTTTAACACTGCTATGTGAGCATTCCAATTCAGTCTATTGTCTAGGGTAATACCCAGGACTTTTGCACTTTTTTCACAGGTATCACTGATTTTAGTAGAGAAAATTAGTTCCTGTGTTTTATCGATATTTAGTTTTAGATTATTCTGAGTGAACCAAGCCTCCACCCCGACCATAGCCTCACCCATCCTCACATCCAGCTCCTCGCGACATCCAGCAGCGGTTATCAAAGAAGTGTCATCCGCATAACAAACACTCTTATTTGGGAACAAGTACAGAAACAAATCATTCATGTATACAATGAAAAGTAAAGGCCCAAGGACAGAGCCCTGTGGCACCCCACTCCCCACCATACACACATCAGACACATCACCATTAACACACACATATTGCGTTCTAGATGTCAAATAAGAGCTTAACAACTTAAGAGACAATCCTCTGACACCATATTTTAATAGCTTCAAGACCAAGAGGTCATGAGAAACACAGTCGAAGGCCTTGCTCAGATCACACAGGGCAAGGCCCACATGTTCTCCCCTCTCAAGGCCCTCGACTATGTCTCCAACCATCTTGGCTACTGCTTGCACGGTAGAATGTTTTTCACGAAATCCAAACTGTGATGAATGTAAGATATTATACTTTTCAAAGTACTGATTTAGACTATTCTTAATAATTATTTCAAAAACCTTTCCAAACAATGGTATAATAGAAATATGTTTCTCGACATAGCAACGTTCTGAACTTAAGTCACAATCTTTTGACTATGACAATTTCTTATTTAAGTTCGAGACGTCAAAAAATGACAGTGAATGTTAATCAAATTTGAATTTTTCTCTGCTGATATTTCATCAAAATGAGCCTCGCCGAAGATGAGCGCATTAAAATTTTGATTATGTTGGGTTGTGGAGGTAAAAGTAGAAGTTATAAAGAAGTCTGATATGTTTAATGAAAAATACCCAAATCGCCCTCATATTGGTCAATCAACAGTGTCCAGGGTAGCAAGTAAGTGGAGAACTTCCCGTACTATTAAAGATAGTGTTAAAAGTGGTCGTCCTGGTATATCCGAGGAGAAAAAAATAAACCTATTATTATCACTACAGGAAGATTCTCATAGCTCAAGCACACAACTTGGACAGGACTACGATATTCACCAAACCACCGTATCTAAATTTTTACAAAAAGAGAAGTTTTATCCATACAAACCAGTATTTGTACAAGAGTTATTGAGCGATGATCCTGATAGGTGAGACCAATTTTGTAAAATAATGATTGAGCTAACAGATTATAACGCAAGATTTGTACAAAAAATTTGTTTTTCACATGAAGCTACTTTTTGTTTAAATGGTTAGGGTAATAGACAAAACTACAGATACTGGGCACAGGAAAATCCTCACTGGTTCATAGTAAATCACACCCAATATAATGAAGGGGTTAATGTTCTAGCTCTTGCCACTCTGTTTCCAGATAATAATGATCCTGATTTACCAAGTTTAACCTTATGGTTTCAACAGGATGGTGCTCTCCCGCATGATGCTGTTCATGTAAGGGAGTACTTAAATACAATTTTTCCGGGGTGGTGGATAGGTAGACGGGAGTCAATAGAGTGGCCACCCAGATCGCCTGATCTTAATCCACTGGACTTTTTTTTATGGGGCTACGTCAAAAATTTAGTTTATAAATCTAAACCCATCTCGGTAGATACACTGAAGGAGCCATCGACCTAACACAAGATGGACGTAGCCAGTCGTTCATAAAAAGGTCTATCGTCTGTCTCAAACAACAAACAGGAAAGGGGGGGGGGGATGAGGGGTATTTACTGCGGCTTCTACTTAGAAGCTGGACTCAAACTGTCATGAGACAAAAAGCGCAACGCTGCACAGCATGGTCATATTGGTAAAATTATTCAGTGGCGTAACAGTTTCGTGTTAATTTGTAATCAGTTTGACAAAATATGATCGAAAATTTTAGGTGAAGTATTCATAAATTCTAAATACTTTTACGGTTTCTAAGTAACATTAAATTGCCTTGCGACTGAACTAGCCTGCCAAAATTCTGACAATAGATGTTTAGGTTTCAAAGAAAACTGATGATAAAATATTTATCCAATCATAAAATCTGAATGATTCCTTTATTTTTATTTTTTTTTTATCAATAAAACCGCTGTTTTTTTTAAAGAAAACAATGGACCCAGCTCTAGATATAACCAATTTTTTTTTTGGTTTGATAAAATAAGAAAAGGTAGGCGGGTATGGGGTTTTTAAATAAATCATGTAAATCAAATTAGAGTGATTTGCTTTATTTACAAGACAAGTGTTACACAGGGTGTCCGGAAATTCCTTTCGTATATTTCAAGGGGATATTCTACATATGAAAATAAGTTCCTATGAATAAAAGTCCTTAAATGTCTTATAAGGAAGTTATGACTGTCTAAAGGTGATCTCCAAAGACTACTTTCAATTTTATTTCTTTGCAAGAGCTTAAAGGACCCGTGTGCCTTTTAGCATACGAATAGTATTAATAAACGCTAATTTTTGATATTGAGAGTTATTATTAAATTTGATCAGTCCTTAAAGGACCTACATTTATATAAACTTTTTTTCATGTAGAATATCCCCTTGAAATATACGAATTTAAATTGAAATTGAATTTCCGGACAACCTGTATATAATAATAGAATGGAATAGAATTTATTCATAATAAAAAACATAGTTTTGGAATATTATATAAAGGTATTTAGTAAATAATTTAGGTTAATTCTAAATTTTTAATTTAAAAACTAATTTATTCCTAAACTACATTAAAAAAAAAACAGACTTGTTGAAGAAATCTTATACCAAGATTGTGAGTTTATATCATTTAACAAATACATAACAATAATAATTTAAGCCTACCACCATAAACAGAAGCACTTCTTTTGCCTCCGGTAGTATCTAAATTAGTACCAATATTCGCATAACCAGTAAATTTTGTTCCTGACCACCTTCTTTGAGAAACTTGAGTAAGCCAGTTAAAGTCATAATCCTTGCTCCTAACCTTCATATAGTGGTATTAAGTCTCTTAATTTTTTTTCTGTTTTATTATTGTGTTTTTCATCACCTTAAAATTCCTTTTAGGTATACTGTCACAATCTTCCAATGACATATCTCCAAGGTAGTTTCCTTTCCTACAACAATAATTATTTTCCCTTTGTCAACTCCACGCATGGACACACTGTACATTATATTATGTTTACATTTGATGTTCAACCTTTAAAGTAGATGGGGAATCTAGGCTTCGATGTGAACTTTGTGGCATCCACACTTGCTGATGGTTCGAGGTGGGCTAAAATCATTATTAGTTTATATAGTTATATAATGTTTTAGTTTTACTTGTCAAAATAAAAAATAATAGTAAAAACTTATGTTACATATCTGAAAATATATCCACAGTATATTTACATTTTTTTACTTTGTTAGTTTAAAAGTTTAAAGTAAAAACATATTTTGTGTGCCTAGCCTAGTTACCTGTCATCTGCAACGAAAGGCACAAATGGTTTCTTTGGAACTGCTTCTTTCACTCAAAATGCTTAGAACATATTATGTCAGCACTCTTCTGAAGGACTTTATCTTGAAGATTTAAAATTTCAAGCCACAGTGCTCGTCTACTAGGGTCAGCGGGAAACCTTAAAAGTTACGATACGATTAAATCATAATACTAGCACCCCAGAAAACCAACCTAAGTGAGATTTAATGGGTAAAACAAACGAAAACCGCAGTTCCCACGCCTATGTTAGAAAACCTAACCCCAAACTTCAAATTACCTGTGGAAACTTAGATTTCGACGTGAATAGTCTATTTTTCTGCACACTTGGCACTGTCTGGGCATTTTCTCTTTAAGTAGTATCACAAACTGTCACAAAAACTTAGAAAAATACAAAAACTGAAAAAAAGCTAATAGCTGTCAACTTCACTTCAAGAGAAATTCGCGGTCATATGGTCATAAAATATCATTCATGAATCATGCTTGTTGAAGGTTTTGCGTAAATACGTAAAGCGTTGTTGCCGGATTTGTGGAAGAAATTTTTTTAAAATCGATATACTTCTTCTAACAGGGCTAATAATGAACAATGTAACGTTGCTAATTACCAAAGCCTGCCTAATACACTACTTAAACGAATAATTATTGCCATTTGTTTATTATATTTTGCATAGTACATATGACGGTGGCCTGTTGTTGGCGACACGCCAAATGTAAACAAACTCCGTCCATCCTGTGTTAAGTCGTTGGAAGGAGCCTATTCGACGAGTAATAAGAGAAATATCTCCACAAGTAGTACTAAATGTACAACAGGCATTTCTAGATCGATTGATCTACTTACTGCAGAATAGTTGGTGGAGGACATTCTTAACATTTTATAAAATAGTTTATTTTCATTCTTTGTTGTTTGTTTATTTTGTTTCAAAATTGTTAAAACATTTAAAATGGTTAATATTTCGTAAACGGCTGAGGATAAGTACCTATAAGGCATGATTAATGAAAAATGTCTAGAATTGATTGTAGAATATAGAAATGAAAAAATATACAATATGTTTAATTAAAAAAATTGAAGTTGACACATGTAGCACTTTTATGATCTACCCTGTACAACAACATCTTTAAAAAAAAAATGCATTTCAAAAAAATAAATTTGACGAGAAGGCTGATCCGTTTCTTTATCATAACCCTGTATATATTTTTTGTAGAGGCAGGAAGCTATTTGATTAGCTCCTCTTGCAGCTGTCGTTTTGTCTCACATATAACATAATGCTTGTTTGTCCTCACATCTATGAACTGTTAGGTTAAACGTCCATAACTGACGTTTATAAAAGACTGTTGATGTTTGTATATCAGGCGTGAGTAAGCATTGCTGAAGATCAAATGTAAGAATCGATTTGGATTTTTAATTGACAGTTTTTTTATATCAAGTCTTTTCGATTTGAATGTATCCTCAGTATCTTTTTGATGCTTGTTCAAATCATTTTCAAAGACTTGCTTGGCATCGAGATCCGATGTATTTTTAATCTGAATCGTAAACTTATCGCATTTAGCGCAGCTATTTTTTAGGGTTCTATATTTTCATACAACGCCAGAATGTTAAACTATAGAACTAAACTAACTACGGCACACCCGACAAATTTACGACACAAAGGCACTTATGACTATATAATAGACTAGTTCGATCGATACTTGAAATTGTTCCATTGTGTGGAGTCCGAATTATCAATGCCACATCAGTAGAAGCGAACGTGTCCAAAACAAATTCGCTAAATATTTACTATTCAAACTAAGGTTTCCCTATCAAAACCTCCCAATATGAAACAAGACTTCTCCTTTGTGGCATGAAGAGCCTAGAACACCGTCGCAGAAAGTCTTTGCTTGTCTTCCTGCACAAACTAATTAGTGGCGCCATTTGCTGTAATGCCTTATGCCTTGCTAGATACTAGATAGAGCCTGTCTTATTTTTAGTTCCGATGAGGCGCACCAGAGGCAGGAGCAACTTTTTTCGAGAGAACTCATCGGACTAACTACGGACAGAATGCTTTTATCTCTCGATTGTTACGAAATTATAATAGTTACTTCTCATACTGTGATATATTTAGGCTAAGCATTTGCTCGATAAAAAATATATAACACGAGCTGAATACTCATTTTAAATTATTTTAATCTGTTATTTTGTTTTGTTTTATTTAGACGCCGTACTTCGCAATACCAATTTGTATTTTATATTATTTTATTTTAGTTTTAGGCATACCATTTGGAATGTTATTATTCTGTAGTGTATTATCATGAAATAAATAAATAAAAAATAAATTAACTAATGTAAATAATAGGTTAAATCGTACTTGGCTAAACTAAAACGTTTTGTAAGCGATTTTTGCCGTTCTGCATTTTACATATTACTGAGCGTAATGTTTACATACTAAGTTTAAATTAATAGGCTGTGAAAAGGGGTATAAGTATAGGTATACTTATATAACATATTATAGGTAAGTAGTGTTGTGTAGAAAGATGTATGTCTCTTATACCTCTTTTCACAGGATTTTATAGTATTGGATTTTTTGTGTAAAGGGTGAAAAATATACATATCTCTGTTTCCGCTTTTCATCTTAATCTTCATTAACGTGAATTTATGGGACTTTATCAACTTATACCTTTTCGTCAACTTATTGACAACATACCAAAAGGCACAAGTGTTATTATACCCCTTTTCACACTTAAGATCATCTGGATTGCGTTCGAAAATAAACTTAATGAGACATAAACCCCTTTACACTACCAACCTAGGATGTTTTGCAGATACACCTTTTTTCACAATAAATTGTGCGCATTTTTAGAAATTTCGTCTATAGAAAGGGTGCTCATTTCTGATAAGAAGCCAAATGTTGAATCAACTTCCTCATAAGCTGATATTCCTTGAGTCAGGGCTGCAACAAATGTATCAACTATGGGGATAAAATGACTGACCGTAAGTCTTTCTGAATCAGATTCTCGGCTCTTCCATAATAATTTAAAATATAAGCTGTAGTTAAACTGGATGTTACCTATCTTTGTATGCAAATAATTCTACCCTCCTCTATTATATTAGGGAAGTAAGGTAAGTTTGTGTGTTAAAATCGCAGAACCTTATCTGCCACAAAATTACTAGCTCATCGGTTAGTCTCAGGTCTCAGGCAGAAACACAGAACGCGTGCTATTTACAGATATGGAGATATTATACGAATCATGATATGGAACATAATAATATAAGATAATATGGTTATTGGTCGTAAAATCCACAACATCGTTTATTAAACCCGACACGTGTTTGGCTTTGCATGCATATTGTTTATTTATAGAAATGCAAGAAAAGCAAATTTTCATGTTTATTTTAGATAGAACGCTTTTATGCTGTGTCAATAAAGAAAAAGAGAAACTACTTATTGTGTCTTGGTTGAACTGATTAAACAACTTAAGCATGGTTCTATTGTTATAGTAGACCAATTTATCTAATGTTTTTAAATACTATATACACTTCTTACGATCGGCTATATACAGGGTGTCTCTAAAAGGCGTGTACAAAATCTTAACACATATTTTTGAGGCCAAAATAAGGCGATTTAAAGCAACTTACCTTAGTCCGAAATTGCTCCGTTTCTGAGATACAGAGTGGTAAAGTTAAAAAATAAAAATCGAATTTTTTAAAATTAATAAACATTTTTTAACGTACTACTTTAAAACTTGGTACCGGGGGTTTTTTGGGATGCGAAACCCGAATACGGACGCCTTTCACTGTGGCCATTAGAGGGAGCTTCACAATGCACTTCTTATGGTTTAAAATGGCCATAACTTTTTTATCAGTGTAGTTTTTTTTCCTTTTTTTGTTGAGAAACTAATTTTTTGAACATTTTGAAACAAAAAAGGTACTCTTGTGAAAATCCGCTAAAGTAAGCCGTTTTTGAGATAGTTCGGTTTTTAGTGTTCGATGCCGCACCGGTATATTTAAATTATTCTGAATAAAAAATGTTTGCTGTTATCTTTGAGGATGAAATGTGGTCAGTGAATTAGCAGTGGAAAATGTATTTTTTTTAGATACTTTTTTGGAGTGTCACATCAAAAATCAGTCTATATTGTTTACAGTAAGTGTTTCAGTAAGAATTTGCCAATACGAGAATAAATAAGGTGTTCGAAACGTGTTAGTTAAATTTTAAATTGACTGTAAAGATGGCTAAAGGATACAGTTCTGCAGAAATGACGGATATGCTATTGGTTTTTGGGTATTGTAAAGGAAATGGCCGCAAAAGTGTTAGGGTATACAGGGAAAGATATCCAAATCGGCGTATACCAAACCATCAAACATTTGCTGCTATTGAGAGACGACTTCGCGAAACCGGTAGCTTCACTCCTTTAACTGCCAATTATGGACGGTAACGTGCAATAAGGACTTCTGAGGTTGAGGAACAAAGTTTGGAAAGAATTGCTGAAGATTCAAAATTAGGCACCAGATGCTTAGGTTTAGAGGTAGGAGTATCCAAGGATGTAGTTCATAGAACAATAAAAGAACAGCAGCTTCATCCATACCAAATCCAAAAGGTACAAAACCTTTTGGCTCCGGATATCGATCAACCATTGGACTTCTGTCGATTCATTACCGAACAAAGACAACAGGATTTGAATTTTGCTAAGCACATTTCATTTACTGACGAAGCATGTTTTACAAAAAGTGGTGTAACCAACTTACATAACGAACATGTTTATCCTGCTGAAAACCCGCATGCCACGAAAGTAACTCATTATCACCATGAGTTTAGAATTAATGTGTGTGCATGAATCATTGCCAATTTCATTATTGGTCCTGTCATTTTACCGCCACGACTAAATGGTGTGGATTATTTACAACATTTACAAAATAAGCTGCCACGTTTATTAAAAGATTTGCCATTACAACTTCGACGAGATATGTGGGTTATGCATGACGGTGCTCCACCACATTTTAGTTTAAATATCCGCAATTATTTGCATCGACAGTATCCAAACAAATTGATCGGTAGAGGTAAAGTGGCCACCACGCTCACCGGATATGACTCCGTTGGATTATTTTTTATGGGGGTCTTTAAAAACGGTGGTATACTCCAGACCGATTAATAACGAAGAGGAATTGTGGGGAAGAATTCAAAATGCAGTCAACATATTAAAGAACGATGCGGAATTGATGCAAAGAGTAAATTTAAACTTTTAGACGTCGTATAAATCTTTGTACTTATGTTAACGGAGGTCATTTTGAACAATTACTAAAAGTTTATGCTAATTAAATTTACTTTTAAAATAAAATTGTTCCTCATTTAATTAAAAAAAAATCCATACTCAAATTCTTCCTGCAAAACTTGCTGTAACTAACCCAAGTGAAACATTTTTTCCTGTCGAAAATTTACTAATAGCGGAATTTTTTATTCAAAATAATTTAAATATTCCGGTGCGGCATCGAACACTAAAAACCGAAATATCTCAAAAACGGCTTACTTTAGCGGATTTTCACAAGAGTACCTTTTTTGTTTCAAAATGTTCAAAAAATTAGTTACTTAGCAAAAAAAGGAAAAAACTACACTGATAAAAAAGTTATGGCTATTCTACCATAAGAAGTGCATTGTGAAGCGCTTTCTAATGGCCACAGTGAAAAGGTCCGTATTGGGTTTCGCATACCAAAAAACCCCCGGGTACCAAGTTTTAAAGTAATACGTTAAAAAATGTTCATAAATTTCAAAAAATTTATTTTTTAACTTTACTACCCTGTATCTCGGAAACGGAGCATTTTCGGACTAAGGTAAGTTGCTTTAAATCGCCTTATTTTGGCCTCAGGAATATGTGCTCAGATTTTGTACAGACCTTTTAGAGACACCCTGTATAAAGCATCATAAGCGATCATCGGGTTTTGCAAAAAGAGTCACCTGATTTCGAGAGAAAGAAATGTTTCTAGTTCATTAAATCGGTTTATTTAACTATTTTAAAATAAAATTATTCAATTATTTATACAAGTTAGTAGGTTAGTATGTTAATGTTATAAATGGCCAACCTATAAAGTTCAAGACCTCATAGTTATATTATTGATAGAAATAAAGGTCTGTCTTTACCACCAAATAACTTTATTTGCCCCTCTAGGGTAGAAAACAAGGGTTATAAAAATACATAAAATGACGATGCATTAAAATAAATTTCTTAATGAATGTGTTGTACTAGTTTCGACTTTAGAGAAAGTCATCCTCAGCAACTAACCATTTAAGAGATTTTTATATGTAAAGAAGTTAAAACAGTTGGGGGAACAGAGAGGTGATTCAATAATATAATACCATATAATGCAGATTATGCAACCTTTGGAATCGACAGGAGTTTAGTATAAGTATAAGAACGATGTATCTCCATGTGAGGGAGAGCTCCCCGAGACACCACTGGACTTAATAAATTTAATCTAGTTGGGCTAATCAAGCCCCTCATCATTATGAGTAATGAAATGACACCAAATTTCCATAAAATGGAGACAAGAATATTTAAAAAAATTATAAAAAACCGATTTCTTTAAAAAAACTTTAACACCCTGTATATCAAAAACGGGGCAACTCCGGCCACATGTTCACATGAACTTTTTCTCTTAGAATATCATAAGGAATCACCCTCTTAAGTTACAAACCGTAATTCAGAAACACCCTGTATATTAACACACTCTTAAAGAGCTGGACTTGATGGGTAGTATCATATCTTATGCTGACGATACAGTTTTGATATTAGAGAGAAACTTTTGGGCACAAGTTAAAGAAATAGCAAAAAAGGGACTGAAACTAGTTAGAGCAAGGCTTGACGCATCTAAGCTTTCGTTAAATGTTGGAAAAACCAATTGTGTAGCATTCTCATTAACAAAAAAAACGGGCCAAACTTTAAATCTCTAAAAATTAGTAACTTTGATGATGACATCATACAAGAAATTACCAATGCTAGGTACTTGGGAATTGTAATAGATCAACATTTTAAATGGAATGAACAGGTAATAAGGGGCACAAAAAGTATCAAAAGCTTAATCCTTAATTATATTTACTAAGAGAATACTTAATAAAAATACTATCATAAAGGGCTTGTGGAATCAATTATAGGGTGGGACTAGGGATGTCAATCCCGGGATCCCAGAAGGAAAACCTGTCTCAAAAATATCGGGAAATCCCGGGATAAATACCGGTTTTTCATGAATATATTAATTTGTTCATTTCGCTATTTCAAAACCAAGCAAAAAAGGATAAAAAGTAATTAGTAAAAGTTGTTGTGGTTGAAAACATACGTCTCATTACCAAGTTTTAACTTATTACCTAAATGTACAGAGACCGGCAAAAAGTTCCAACTCAGTCTCATTACCAAGTTTTAACTTATTACCTAAATGTACAGAGACCGGCAAAAAGTTCCAACTCATAAAATATGATTTGATTTAAATTAACGCATTTTGCAAAGTCAAAACTTGGTAATGAGACGTAGGTTTTCAACCACAACAACTTTTACTAATTACTTTTTATCCTATCTTTACACATAAGGGTACTTTGTTCTTAGCTTTTTTCATATTTTTCTAAATTCTGAACACCCGGTATATAAATTTGAAAAAATAATATGCTTTTTGGTCGTTTGAGAACAAGCAGGAGTTTTTATGAAAAATAACTTTTTTTCATAAACCCACAAATAAAAAAGTTTTTCCTCATCGATAGTCAATCCGTGGACACACTGTATGTATATGTATGTTTGGTTGCCTGGAATTTTGAAGGTCTTTCTTATGGTAGGGTCGGCTTGCCGGTCCTAGTTGCAAAGGCGACTTGAGAAGTAATACAATTAATTATTACAAGTTATAAAGGCGATTTAAAAAGTATAACGATTATTTACTGGTAGTTTGCGGGCCCTTAAAAATGCAAATTGATGTAGATAAATAATATATACTGTATATTGTCTGTTTGGCCCTGAAGAGCCGCCACTGTTATAAAGCGTGATCCAAACAACATAATTATTATACCTGTATTTGTAACCGTCCCAAAAAGTTTACTTACATAAGTATTTTGTTTTGCAAATGAGTACTGATAAGGTCAAATTCTACCCTTTGAATATTTAACAGGAAATAGGAAGAACCTTGAATTGTGTTTAACGACGCTGTATACTTGGACTATGTTGCTAAAAGGGTGAGTAGTAAGTAGTAATGCAAGAGCTATATTAATGCCAAGCTTAGATTCAATTTAACAACAGGTTTACCTAAGTATTGTATATTTGTATAAAGATTTACTTGGGTTAGCGGCCAATATATTTTGGAGTTATTTGTTTAGTTCAACCAATAAAGAGCTTTAAAGTCCTTATAATAAATTATAATATACAAGGTCTCAAAAAAGACAGGAATATCGCAAATAATAGACTCAAGGTTAAAAAAAACGAATCAGAAAAATATTGGATCCTGTCGATTATTTAGAAAATACTACCTAAATAAAATATTTCCGGCCGGTCGATGGCTACATCTACAACATATTGTTTTGCGGTGCGCCAAAAAATCGTTGGGTTTATTGGTAAAATTAAAAATCGTAATATCAACTGCACCAATGCAGACGCTATAAATCTACAATGCCAGCAAAATATTTAGCAGCCGCAGACTATTTCATTATGACGATCACAGGTCGTACCTTGACATTTATGTTATAAATAGCACAAAAGCTAAATATATAACATACATATACAAATAATAATAATGACCGTTTTCGCTTAAGAAGTAGGTAGGTTATCTATGATAAAGTTTTTATACACGAAGACACTAAACTCTAAGTGTGTCATCAGTGGCGTAGCTAGATCTGTAACAAAATTAGCGCGCGGGGGGGGGGGGGGGCGCGGCTTAATAATAATACAAGCAAGATTATTAGCACACACACACAAACTCCAACTAATTGACGAAAACCCATTAGGTACTATCAAAAAATTATGATAGTGTAGCAATAGTTACATTCCTTTTTTTCCGTCATCGTATTATTATATCATTCATGGCTGAACAATATCTTAATTTCTCAAGTTCTTCTTTTTCTGCGGACAAAACTGAAAAGTCTGATAGTAGCTTTATCAGCTGTTGCAATAATAATAGAAAGAGTTAACAATAAGAAGCACACCGTTATTGCTTCTGGAACTAGGCTTTGCAATTTAATAATAATATTTAGGAAGTAGTCCATATTCTGTGGCGAGATTGTAAATAGAAATAAAGGTCTGTCTTTACCACCAAATTACTTCATTAACCCCTCTAGGGTAGAAAACAAGGGTCGTTGCGTGTATACAACATTTAAGCAAGCCCTCGTTGTTAAAATTCAATAACATTAACTGCTAGACATTTCGCGGGTTTCCCCGATACCTAACCATCAGGAACGCGCAGCGGCAGAACGAGAGCGAGTGAACATTTCAATATTCAGCATTCATATTCACGTCAAGAAACGAGACGTATCATCGTATAACAGACAATTTAGCATAAAAATTGAATATTATAAAGAAGTAAATAATAGTTATTTACGATATAAGTGTTGTAAAGATTCATATTACAACACGAGATGTTAAAGTTGTTAAACGAGGCGTCAGCCGAGTTTAATAAAACATCGAGTGTAGTAATATGAATTTACAACAAGAATATTGTACAAAATTTTATCTACTTTCATCTATGAATAAAAATATTTGGCAAAAGGCATTTTTAAAAATAAAAATGCACCTGCTATTAAAAATCGTTTTGTAAGGGCATCTATTACAGCACTAGTGCTGTAATGGCATCTAATACAGCACTAGTGCTGTAATAGATGCCCTTACAAAACGATTTACAGAACTGTAAAATTCATATTACTAAATGAAAGTAGATAAATCGAATTTTAAAACACAATATCGTTTATCGTATTAATACCAGCAACACAACACAAAATCGTACAAGGGTTATAGAAAATACATAAAATGACGATGAATTAAATTAAATTTCTTAACGTATGTGTTGTAATAGTTTCGACTTTAGAAAACGTCATCCTCAGCAACTAACCATTTAAGAGATTTTAATATGAAAAGAAGTTAAAACAGTTGGGGGAGCAGGGAGGTGATTCAATAATATAATATAATATAATGCAGATTATGCAACCATATTATATTATATTATAGAATCACCTCCCTGCTCCCCCAACTGTTTTAACTTCTTTTCATATTCAAATCTCTTAAATAGTTAGTTGATTAGGATGACTTTTTCTAAAGTCGAAACTAGTACAACACATACGTTAAGAAATTTAATTTAATTCATCGTCATTTTATGTATTTTCTATAACCCCTGTTTTCTACCCTAGAGGGGCAAATAAAGTTATTTGGTGGTAAATACAGACCTTTATTTCTATTAATAATAATACTTCTACAAGTTTCTTGATATTCTGAATTTTCAGAAATTCTGATTTCAAACAGCTTTTAAAGCAATTAGCTGATTGTATACCTACAGTGGGGTCATTTAAGTGCGCAACATATGGGAATTTTCTTTATTACCGATTTCTCAGAAAATTTTATTCTTGCTAAAGTTGGTGCATGTTCGATAATCATATTAGGTGCACTTGGAATAGTTGCAAGTCAAACGGCGTACAGGGTAGGTCAAAAAATATAAAACTTGTACAAGAATAAAGTACCCCTATTTCAGAAAATTCAGCAAAATGTTATTAAGAACAGTTGTTTAGAATTAAAAGTTATGCATAGATTCGAAAACGTGACCTCCTAAAATAAAATAATATTTTTCTTTGGAAACATTAATAATTTTGCCAATTTTTTTTTTATTCACCCTAAAGACCTTCATAAATTAATCAAAATCAAATCAATTTTACATATCTTTGTTCAAATTCAAGCATATTTGTAAAATTAACTTGCATTTCTAATTTATTAAGGAATCACAAACTTCATGGTTGGTGCAACGACATTAAACACAACTTTAGAATATCTTAAAAATTCTTTTTAACAAGATAAAACATTAGTAATGATAATATGCAAACTAAAAAATTCTCATTTAAAGTGCAAAATTTTTATTTAAATGTTTATTAAAAAACTGTACAAATTAATCGACAAACATGAAATCCTACCAAAATAATCGCAGAGACCTATGGAAAAAAACAAATAAGGGTTAAAAGTAAACATTATGCCAGTTTGGTGGCATTATTTATTCTTAAATAATTATTGCTGTTATTTGATTTCAAATGCCTTCTCCAATACAGTTACGTTAGCCGAGAAGGCAGAATTAGTGTTAATATGTGGAGAAAACTATAAAACAGTGCGTGAAGCAGGAGATATATTCAGTAAACGACATCCAAATAAACATGTTCACTATAATTTTAAACAGACAGGATCCTACTAAAACGGTATGACAGTTACTGTCAGGATTTCATGTTTGTCGATTACAGTTTTTAATAAACATTTAAAATAAAAATTTTGCACTTTAAATGAGAGTCTTTTAATTTGCATATTATCATTACTAATGTTTTATCTTGTTAAAAAAAATTTTTAGGATATTTTAAAGTTATGTTTATTGTCGTTGCAACAACCATGAAGTTTGTGATTCCTTAATAAATTAAAAATTCAAGTTAATTTTACAAATATGCTTGAATTTGAACAAGGATATGTGAAACTGATATGATTTTGATTAATTTATTAAGGTTTTTAGGGCGAATATAAAAAAAAAATTGGGAAATTATTAAGGTTTAAAAAAATATTTTTATTTTTTATTTTAGGAGGTTACGTTTTCGAATCTATGCATAACTTCTAATTCTAAACAACTTTTCTTAATAACATTTTGCTGAATTTTCTGAAATAGGGGTACTTTATTATTGTACAAGTTTTATAATTTTTGACGTACCCTGTACGCCGCTTGACTTGCAACCATTCCAAGTGTACCTAATATGATTATCGAACATGCACCAACTTTTATCAAAAATAAGATTTTCTGAGAAATCGGTAATAAAAAAAATTCTCATATGTTGCACACTTAAATGACCACACTGTATATTAACTGTCAACTCATGTATGGTATTTACTATAGCAGCTTTTTAATCAGGTAATAAAGGTGGATTCATCTGAAAGGTCAATTGGAACATGGTTAGCGCTTTTAATCAGGTATTGTTTTTCTTTTAACCCGCTAAACAAACTTTTTCACGAGTTTCTTCTGTCATGAACTAAATACAGCGGTACGCGTTGCTGTCTGCATCCGTTCCTTGTTGATCGGGTTCCATTTGCCCTTCACAACGATGTTGCCAAGTTACCTTAATATTTTTTGCAACAATTAGACGTTTTAGTTTTGATCGCCTTTTCAATTTTAACTTTTACCCTTTTTTTTATGAAACATTGATGGACAAAGGGATATTTTGAGTGCAAACGTGAACTTTTCCTATCTACTTTGTTTATACTTACTTCACTTACTTAGTGTTCTACCTCACCGAGCACCCCAATTCACACCACGGGCCCCGAAAGTCACAAAAACGTTATTTTGAAAATTCGCCGGTGGCTTGGTGTTAATAAATAACGTCCTTACAGGTTTGTTTAAAAAGTTTTTTAAAATTCGCAATATTGAGGAAAAACAGTAATACTGCATAACCACCTCGACGTCAGTTAAGGAAAATAAATTATTAGAATCACCTAAAAAGAAACGTTCTCCTCCAGAGTTGTAAATGTGGCAAGACTGGATATTAGTTCTATTCGTGACACTATTTGTGGAATGCACAAGTAATTATTCAAAAACTAAAATATTTTACATTGGTTATGCTTAAGCCCTAACATTTTTAGAACAGCGTGTAACTGTGACAACTTTAAGTAAGAAATTAAAAGACAGACAACTGTTCGATGGTTGTCTTAACTTTTTAAGAAGTCTGTTGAAACAAATAGGCTTCGGATGAAAAAAAGATGAACCAAAGCGAGGGCTTATGGAGCTTTCTCATGTAACTTTCAAGCCACTGGTATTTGTGAAAGAATATATGAAAGAAAAAGAAGACTATTCTTGTTTCAATTCGTTTTCTTAGATGACACATGGATTTTTTAGAATTGCACTACTGGTCGACCATGGCAAGATGAAAATAAAAGACGTAGGTTGATGGTAAAAGGTAAACAAATATATAAACTTTGGAAATTTTACCTGGGTGACACATATTTTTCTGGGTACATAATACTTCATTAGTGAAGATGGTTTTATTGAAGGAAAATGTCTGTTTATTTATGCAAATTTATCTTGGTTTCATCAAAAAAAATATGCCTACTGTATTCTTGAAATCAACCAATTCTATGTTCTTTAGACACCCTATATTTTTTTTTCAGCTCTTTTTAAAGCGCTTCAAGAATATGTAGCAGTTGATGGATACTTTTAACAGCTAACCCAAAATTTGTCTTATCGCTTATACCTATACCGAGTGACAACAAAGTCGCGCATAATGACTGTAACTTTTGAATTACCTCGTATACGAAAAAGTGACCTTCATGAAAGTTGTTCAGTAAATAAAATTATACCCCACATTTCCACCTACATAAATTTTTGCTGTCATTTCTGGTTTGGTTGCCATAGAGACTAACTTACTTTTTTTAAATGGAACACCCTGCATATGATTGAATATTTGGATCCTACTGAGAAAACTCTGAATTTTTTGTATTTAAAATTTTCAACTATCTGCAAGCGTTTCCAAAATAATTACAGCTCAAAAATGAAAAACTTCCTGATTATAATTGTTCCTACCTAATACCCACCAGTTGAGTCAAGTTGGTTTCATGACAGCCACCTAAGAGGTGTCAATTTTGAGTTCCTGTTTAATTTTCTGTTGTCTGATTTTTAATTTGTTTACGCTATGGTTTATTTGAGTGAGAAATAACGAGTTGAAACTTTAATAATGAGCGGTTACGGAAATATGAAGAGATCGCAAGATTAGGTCTGTCAACTTTTCAATGAATTATAACCAAATAGGCCTCCAATAAATCAGTCAACGGTGTGTCGACCTAAAACAGCAACCGGGGGAGAGAAAGCTTTGGATATCATGCTCTTAATACATGAAAATCCAACACAATCATCCAGGCCAATGCTAATGGATTTTGATGTGTCTCATCAGTCAGTGAGAAATTTGTTTAAGCAGGAGAAGTTGCATTCTTTCAAGATAAAGTTGGTGCACGAGTTAAACGAGAACGATTTTGATAGAAGAGCTGAGTTTTGTGAGCTAATGATGGAAAGAAGCAATAACGATAATAACTTCGCAACAAATATCATTTTCACGGATGAGATGGTCTTCTCACTACTCACTGGTTCTAGGAAGGTCATACTCAGGGGCCCGAAAAAGTTAATGTTTGGGCAGGCATAGTTGGTAGACATTATGTGGGACCTTTTTCATAGATGGTAATTTGAATGGCGAAAGCAAACAATTCCCAGGACGTTGGATATGCAGAAGAGGTGCTATTAACTGGCCAGCGCGATCCCCGGACTTAACCCCGCTCGACTTCTTTTGTGGAAAGAACAAAGTCTACGTTAACCGTCCAAATGACTTAGAATCTTTAACAGTCAGAATTAGTGCTGAAATTCGGGCCATTCCAGAGGACTTCCTTTTAAACATTCTGCACGGGTTCAGGGATTGACTGGCGCTTTGCTTAGCAGAAAATGGTGGTCATTTTGAAGATCTGATCCACTGAAAAGGTTTCACTTGTTTATTATTCCGATGTTAAGTTGTTCAATTTTCTAGGCTATTTATTTTGTTATTATAAAGTTTGTTACAATTTTAAATAAATAAAAATTTGAAATACAAAAAATTCAGAGTTTTCCCAGTAGAATCCAAATATGCGATCATATGCAGGGTGTTTTTTAAAAAAGAATTGCTCAAAGTAATTAGCGTATACTCGTAAATATACCATGCACAGATTTTTGTAATTCTACTTATAAAGTGGGATTTATAAACTTGTCGCAACGCTCAGTTCAGTTCCGCGCAGTCCAGTTCAGTTTCGCTGATTGTCGTTCGACTTTAAACAAACGAAAACATACCAAAACCAAACCATTTATAAACCCTCAATTCATTCGCAGCGGTACGCCCAGTCGCGCAGCGAGACGCTCGGCTACGCTCGAGATGGCCAAGTTTTATCTTTTGACGCTGCAGTTCGTTGTCGCAGGACTCTTAACCAATGAAATGCGAAAGTTGAATCACGTGGTGGTTGACAGGCCAAATGAACCAATGAAATGCAATACGACATGCGAACAGCAGCTAAGTTTATAAATTACAAATTTGTTTACGGCGACCTCGGGCGAACTCTGGCGTACTGCGCTGCGGAACTAAACTGCGCGTAACTGAACTGAATAGTTTATAAATCCACCTTATTTAGAGCATTTAAAATACCTCGTCTGCGGTATCATATTATGTAATGTAGTGTGCTAAATTTTATTTTGCAAGAAACCCCACAAAAAAGTCTAGAACTGACAAGTCCTAGGAGACCACCTCACAAGACTATATGTCCCAATCCAATGTTCTGAAAAGATGTTATCTAAATATCGTCTAACAATTTGGGAATTGTGAGCTGGAGCACGATACACATAAACACGGTATGCTCTTGCGCATAGTATAGCTATCTCTCTCCCACAATAATGACGTCAGCTGGGTGATAAAATTCAACACTTGCCATATAAAAGCAATGGAGATTTACGTTTTTTAAATAAATTTAATGTGGGAACTGCATCAGGTTTTAAATGTCGACTATTTATTTGTACATAGGTACCCCAAAAGTCGTTCTTTTAATGGTACTTCAAAACAAGTCTCTTCAAAATGTACAGAACATATGCGGGCTAAAATATAACAGCCTTGATAAGAAAATAAAGATAAGAGCGCGTTGAATAACTATAGTTACTTAATACATAAAAATATCTTTAAAAAAATCAAAATTAACTTACCATTCTTCGCATTAATTTTGTCCTCGCATGTACAGGCAATAATCCACTGTTTTGATAAATTAGCGATCTTTTGGAAATCGAAAGAACTTTATAGTGCTCCCCTAAAGGCCGATTCATAAAACTTTTCGTCGCTGTTCCCGCTCGTCGCCGCCGTTCCCGTCGCAATTTAACCTAAGGGGGAACAGTGTATACGTTCAGAAAAGCCGCCACCGCTCCCGTTGGTAGTTCTGAATTGGCCAATTTTTAAATCGCGTCGTTCCCACTGACCTCGGTCGTTCGTCGTTCCCACTTCTGGCCAATGAGAAGAAAGAAATTTTCGATCATATGGTTTGAAGTATTGAAAGAAGAGATTTTAGGGTTAGAGTACTTAGAGTGTTTTGCTGTTTTGTGGATTTTACTACAAAAAAAAAACATTAATAACATATAATAAGGTACTAACATCACGCTTTTTAAAATAAAATACAATTCTTAACTTTGTTTACCAACCTCAAACCTTCTTTTGTTATTGCGGCGCAGTTCGTAGTCCGACTTTTTTATGAATACCTATCCAACGGCGGCGACGAGCGGGAGCAGTGACAACGAACGGAAACAGCGACGAAAAGTTTTATAAATCGACCTTAAGTCTTTCGGGTATGGTTATTACAATGTAGGTACCACAGCACAATTCGGCATTTTAGCCGTTAATCACAAATTTAGGCAACTTAAAAGCACTTTCACGTTTACGTAAATAATGCTTATATCAATATATTATTATAAAATACGTCTCATTAAGCAAATAACAATAAAATTCCACAAATACTTCGAAACGACATATATTTTACATATCAACAAATGCACAACCTGACAGAAATGTCACCCACATGACGTAATGCGCAGAAATTTCGTATTTTCGTCTGTCTAAAGATCATACCCTGTAACTTATGTGTATCGTGAGCTGGAGCTTCGTCCTGTTGAAAATAAACTTCGTTTAAATAGGCCAGTGGTATATCGTCAGTTAATACAAGTATCAGATGTTAAAAAAATTTGTAGATAAAGCCTGTCCAGAGATATAAGAAAGTTACACTTTGCCTTTGAATGGGATTATTCAAGGGTGGCCATAAACAAACAATGAATGAATGAATAAATAAATACAGGTAAATTATGGTCCGTACTTAAAAATGTCTTAAAGTAAACTGCAAATCCGGAAGACGTAATTTCATTATTAAAGTAATAGTTTGGTAATTTTTATACCGATTTTTACCTGATTCAAAATGAGAGGGTTAATCCCATAAAACAAATTATGTTCTGAAGACTGTATACAGGGTCGTTGGTATTTATTTATTATTTCTTAAAGCGTAACAGTTAGCAAAAAATATTTTAGATAAACGTTTTACGGTTTTTTAAGGTGTATTAGAATTAAAAAAAAATAAGTATACAGGATGAGTCAGAAAACCGTAGGGAAGTAAAGTTACCTTTTTTTAAATGGAACACCCTATATCTTCGAATATTTTTGGATTTAACATAAAATAACAATTATTTTTTTATAAGTGCATTATAAGTCTAAACCTAATAGTTTCCGAGATATCGACTTTTGAAAAATTACATTTTTGAAATTTGACAGCTTTTAGCTTTCTAACGGTACGTTTTAGAGTAAAACGGCTCACATGTCCCTATCTTACTTTTTTATTGTCTTCCCAAAAACATCAACTTCCGGTTAAACCGGAAGTACTGTATTTCCGGCTTTTCAGTTACATCCGGTTTAACCGGAAGTTGATGTTTTTGGAAAAATAATAAAAAAGTAAGATAGGGACATGTAAGCCGTTTTACTCTAAAACGTACCGTTAGAAAGCTAGAAGCTGTCAAATTTCAAAAATAAAAGTCATTTTTCAAAAGTCCATATCTCGGAAACTATTGAGTTTAGACTTATAATGCACGTATTAAAAAATAATTGTCATTTTATGCAAAATCCAAAAATATTCGATGATATAGGGTGTTCCATTTAAAAAAAAGTAACTTTGTCTCTCTACGGTTTTCTGACTCAACCTGTATACTTATTTTATTTTAATTCTAATATACCTTAAAAAACCCTAAAACTTTTATCTAAAATATTATTTGCTGCCTGTTTTACTTTAAGAAATAATCGACCGTTTCCATACATACCAACGACCCTGTGTATAGCCACTGTATTTAGTTTTAAGCTTAGTGATTATTCTTACTTCGTGTTTAATCGTGTGTGAGTCATGGAAAATATGTGCGAGCCCAATGTATCTCAGGAGATAACCCCGTCGAAAAGCAGAAAACACTTTTCTGTGGAAACTAAGGAAGTTATAAACAATGTTTATTTAAATCTCATTGAACGTGCGGTCAGCAAGCCAAGCAGCGTTAGAAGAAACGGCCACATTAACAAAAATTCCAACATCAACTGTATGGAAAATTGTGAATAATCCCATTTTAGCGAGGAAAAAAAGAACCGATACTGGCATTTTCTCGAAGGTACATGGAAGTGATCAAGATATAATATGGCGTAAAATTTGTTTACGTTATACGAGGAATAAAGCGTGCCTACATTAGATAATTTAATTAAGAGGCTTGAAAAAGATGAAACCGGCATTAAATGTGGCAGAACAACGTTATGGAAGTGTATCCAACACATACGTTTTAGATTTAAAAATATTAAGAAAAGACAAGTTTTTATGAAATCCAGTAGAATTCGGGAATGGCGATCCGAATATCTACAAAAAATTAGGATTTACAGAGATCAGCAAAGGCCGATTATTTACTTGGTTGAAACCTGGTTCGACACATATGATACCCCGGAAAAGGGTTGGGTTGACTCAAGCGGCAAGTGTAAGACAAGCGCGCCATCAAAAAGAGGTAAACGAATTACGATTTTGCATGCTGGATCTAAAGACGAATGGATTCCAAATGGACTTTTTCTGTCTGCAAAAAACATTAAAGATTCTTCTCTGGATAATCATGAGGACACCACTGCTGATTTATTTGAAGATTGGTTTAAAAACAAGCTAATTCCAAATATACCTCCGAATAGAGTAATTGAAATGTACAATGCAAGCTACCATAGTAAGCAGTTGACCAAGACTTCCTCCTCAAATGACACAAAAGCAACAATCCAAAACTACATGTATGATTATGACATTTATTTCCAGGAAGATTACACCCAAAGGCAATTAATTGAGATTTTACAAAGTATAAAACTACAAAAGGAATACTTCTGTGATAATTATGCAAACAATCTAGGGCATACAGTTTTAAGGCTTCCACTATACCATTGTATATTTAATCCCATCGAACATGTTTGGCACCAACTGAAATCTGCCATTCGACGTAACAATTTTGCCCTACTATTAACTCCACTGTACTTAAGCTTATAAAAACTGAAGTTTTTAACATCCCTTTACAAAGTTGGGCAAATTCTGTTAAACATGTTGAAAAAGTGGAAAAATCCTATATTTATACACTGCTCAAAAAAATTAAAGGAACACTTTTGGATAACCCTATAACTTCTTGGCTTGCTGTTATTAACAAATGAAAATTATATTTTCATAATCGATTTGCATCTTATTTTAGTGATGTGTTAAAAAATAAACGTGATTATGCTCATTTATTCGAGATAAGTTTAATTTTCCACAGCAAGTACAAAAAATAAAGTGATTATGAAAATATTCACATTTAGGTTTTATGTTGAGGCAGGCTTAGAGAGCTTCACCGGGCAACGGCATGACAGTTTGTAGTTGTTGAATTCATTATCTGTCAAAATGAGCGATCTTAGCGAGATAGAAGTCGCTCGTGCCATAGCTTTAATTGAAAATGGTGTAAAAATTCGACAAGTAGCAAGAAATGTTAATCGCAGTCCGTCAGTCATCAAACGTGTGTATGATCGCTATAGAGAGACTGGACGATATAAAAGACGAACCGGACAAGGTCGAAAGCGAAAAACTACACAAATTCAGGACCGATATTTAGTAGTTTCTTCTTTGCGAAAACGAATAGCGACAGCAAAGGACCTTCAAAGTATACTTTTGATGGCTCATCAGGTAACCATTTCTGACCAGACTGTCAGAAACAGGTTACGAGAAGCAGATTTAAAACCTAGAAGACCGGTACGAAAACCTGTTTTAACTCGACATCATAAAACTATGCGATTAAACTTTGCTCGTGATAATTTGGGATGGCAACTTCGACAATGGAAACCAGTACTTTTTACAGACGAATCAAGATTTCCTCTTACTCGTTGTGATGGTCGGGTGCGTGTATACAGACGTCCCAATGAACGATACTCCGCTGCTACTGTACAAGAGGTATCCAGATTTGGAGATGGTTCGGTAATGGTCTGGGGTGGAATAAGTTTGGAGGAAAAAACCGATCTTGTAGTGATACCAGGAAGTCTTACAGCTGCAAGATATATTGATATCATTCTGTCAGATCACGTTATTCCTGCAGCATATGGTATAGGTCCTGATTTTCTTTTCATGCAGGATAATGCAGGGCCTCATACTGCTGCGATTTCTATAGATTTTCTTAACGAGCATGAAATTCGTAAAATGGTTTGGCCAGCGATAAGCCCTGACCTTAATCCAATTGAACACTTATGGGATATATTGGACAGACGTATTCGACGTCGTTCAAATCCACCTCAAGCCCTTCAGCAACTAACAGAAGCCCTAGTCGAAGAGTGGGACAATATACCACAAGACATTCGAAGGCTCGTGAGAGGTATGCCAAGAAGATGCCAAGAAGTAATTCGTGCTGCTGGAGGCTGGAGGGCATACGCGATACTAAAACATATTGGTTTTCAGATAGCGGAACATTGCCTTTAAAAAATTTTTTCTTTTCATTTTGTTATTCGCACTTTTTTTATAATTGTTAATCTTAGTTTACGAATAAAGGATTAGTTTAAAGTTCTATTAATCGATTTATTAGAAGAAAGTATGTGTCTTTCAGAATATAAATGTTCATCTGTATATAACTATCACTTAATAAGTTACAGGGTTATCCAAAAGTGTTCCTTTAATTTTTTTGAGCAGTGTATAAACAATATAGCACAAATAATAATTATAACAGATGATGATGATGATAGCGATAGTGATATTGATCTATTAAGTGAATAATTATTATAAGTAGGTACCGAATAATTTGTATATTTTTGTATATATGTAAATATAATTTTTAATAATAAAATAACTTCTAATTTCACATTTAAACATAAATAAAATATTATTTAATGTCTTACTTACTTTTATTACAAACCATGATTAAATTCTATAAGCAAAATACGAACCTGTTCGGCCATATCTCAATTTTGCAGCTGGCCCGGGTCTTTCCTGATAGGGATCAGTTAGTCACTTTCTTATATCTCTGAACAGACTTTACCGATTTGCTATAATACTGTATTCTTCATGTATATGGAATAATATTTTTCCCTCTACTGGAAATCACCCTAAAGCCAAACTTTCCCTGTTGCTTCTTTGTAAAAATATTATGTATAATAACGAAAATATAATTAAAAGTAATGGAGAAAAACAACAGTATACCTGCTCAGATATAGCTCAGAAGTGTCAACGAGATTTTCGTTGCATTCCATAAAACGCATAATCATGTCATATCTTTCATATTTTTGAGAGGTTTCGTTTACAGCTATATTTTGGGCAAATATACAATAGGTCAAGAAACCGCGGGAAACTTGAAAAGATAAAAGAATAAGACTGGTTGATGTAAACAACGGCCAGTTATTAGAGTATGTTGTTAAAGCTGGTAGAATAAAAAAATTGGGATTTCTACACCTGCGAGAACTATGATAATGTTGTGATTCTATACCAGCCGGGATAAGGTTATTTTTAATTTCTGTACCAGCTAGAGAATGCTTAGTTTTAAAAATGTTGTATATAGTTTAAAGATTGTCAAAAATAATAAAATAATAAAGAAAACAAGGTCTGTCTATACCACCAAACTAAAATTTGGGCGGAGGTAAATTCCTCACCAACCGCAAAGGCCATAAAATTGGATAGGTATATTCCTCACCAGAAATATGAAGACGTATTTATCCTATAGGTATTTTCCTCACTCGTTAATAATAAACTATGATACTTAGGTAGTTTGTTTATTAATTATATATTATATTAATTATAGACTTATATTGGTTAAACAGCGCTAACACGGCATCTAATCCACCTTTTTGGTTCCAATTCGCCTTTTTCAAGTTCACCGGAGAATATTATTATTAATTGTTTGCCCCTTTTATAGACTTATATTGGTTAAACAGCGCTAACAAGGCATCTAATCCACCTTTTTGGTTCAATTCGCATTACCTGCAATGTTTGGGGCCGAAATTTCTTGCAAGATTACTTGACCTAAAATTTCTAGCAGGTACCTTACCCAATATGGGGCCGAAAGTTTTAGTGAGCAAAATACCTATCGGATTATCGGACCCTTTTATTTACGCAGGTAAAACAAGATTTCTGGTGAGGAAAATACACCCGCCCTAAAATTTATTTGTCCCTTTAAGGTGAAAAAAGGATTAAAGAGTGTACATAATTAAATGTCATTTTAGGTTGTACTAGTTTCGACTTTAGTCAAAGTCATCCTCAGCAACCATACAATTAAGAATTATGTCTTTAGGATGTACCTAAATAAACGAACTAAAACAAATTAAAAGGGGGGACGAAGTGGTTCAACAATACATGGCCATAACGTGCACCTTATGCCGCCAATGGACTCAACAGAAGACAATCACCTACACGATGCTACTTTCAGCAATGAAGGAAATTAGATGCGAAAATTATTGTAATAGAGGACAAAATTCCAAATGGAATCATTTATAGTCATGATATGATGTATAGCTGTCTATAATGAAAATTCAATAAAATAAACGTTTCATGAGTCAACTCCAAGAGGGAACATGATTTATATTTGGTGGGTCAGAATTTTTTAATAAGAATAGTAATAAAGTAAAAGGGGGGGGGGGGGGGGGAGGAGGGAATGTGTTAAAATAATTTACGTCATTAAGTTAGTTGGGGTCATCAAATTCTCCATATTTATGGATTATTATTTAAATTATATCAACCTAATCGGGTCTACGTTGCAAATTTTCTTTTTTCTTTTCGTAGACCCGATTAGGTTGATATAATTTAAATAATAATCCATAAATATGGAGAATTTGATGACCCCAACTAACTTAATGACGTAAATTATTTTAACACATTTTGATTTCCCTCCTCCCCCCCCCCCTTTTACTTTATTACTATTCTTATTAAAAAATTCTGACCCACCAAATATAAATCATGTTCCCTCTTGGAGTTGACTCATGAAACGTTTATTTTATTGAATTTTCATTATAGACAGCTATACATCATATCATGACTATAAATGATTCCATTTGGAATTTTGTCCTCTATTACAATAATTTTCGCATCTAATTTCCTTCATTGCTGAAAGTAGCATCGTGTAGGTGATTGTCTTCTGTTGAGTCCATTGGCTGCATAAGGTGCACGTTATGGCCATGTATTGTTGAACCACTTCGTCCCCCCTTTTAATTTGTTTTAGTTCGTTTATTTAGGTACATCCTAAAGACATAATTCTTAATTGTATGGTTGCTGAGGATGACTTTGACTAAAGTCGAAACTAGTACAACCTAAAATGACATTAAATTATGTACACTCTTTAATCCTTTTTTCACCTTAAAGGGACAAATAAATTTTAGTTTAGTGGTATAGACAGACCTTGTTTTCTTTAATAATCTCGCCACAGAAAATGGACTACTTCTTGAATAATAAAATAATAGTCAGAAGTCCAGTCCATATTGCCGTTTAATTTGTAGCTTCTATGAACGAAGATAATTCCTTTTAACAATCCCACTCTTTTGATTGATCTGTGGATTCATTTAACAAACTGTTCAATAAATTCTGGTATCATATTTCTACAAGTTTGCCCAAAAGAATATTTAACAAAATACTGGTACACTTGTAAGTAAAGTCGATAAAATTCTATATTGATGATAAGTTTGTTTTGATTGTAAAATACGGATTTATTCCAAGCAGTTCAAAAACTGCGCAGACCTCGATGTGCAATAAAATGATGTAACTGCTTTAGAACGGTTCGTACTTATAAAAAAAACGAAAACAGTTTATTCGAAAAGAAAGAAGAGAAAAATTAACCATAACCTTAAATAAACTACCTTTTGCCACTCGAATAAAAAATTAAAACCAAATATAATATATATAAAAATTCTACTGGATAACTTGCAATGTAGGGTTGAAATTTTACTTCAAAGAATAAAATGGTAATTTATTATATTATTTATTTAACTAAACTGCAGGAGCTCGTTCAAATCCAGTATCCTGTGTTTTTGAGCATATAACTTGCTTTTATGTTGAAGCTGCAATATTCTGGTACTAAGTTATTAAATATATGTTCACTTTCCGTTGCTGGAGTTTAAAAGCTGATAAAGAATTTTTCAATACTCTTGAAAACTGTAATTTACTAAATTCCATGTTACGATTAACTTTTCTATAGAAATTTGTACTTGGTATAACTATAGGGTTAGTCTCAGTCTCCATTCTAATTTTTAGTGAATCTACCCCTTTTTTTTCTGTGATATTTAGTTTCAACGAAACCAAAACAATAAAATCAGATAATGAGCTGAAAATGCTGCGCGTGCGTTAACTAACAATCCTGAATCGATTCTATCAAAAAGCTCGAACTGCATTGATAGTTCAAGAACGGTTACGAACCGGTTCGAAATAACCTAATAATATTGATATGAAAAGTGTGAAAAATAACTTTTTTATTTCAGTATTAATAAATCAAACTATAGGTGTACACACGACTCTGTGGCTACGATGTATCGCCAATCTTTTAAATCATGGCGCAGTTATGGGCGTGCTACACCGCTTTCGCCCGTTGTATCACTACTCCACTGACACACAAATATCAACCGCTTTTGTTGCGAGTGGCACGCGACCCGTGCATGTCAACCAATTAAATTAACAATAACCAACTTTTCCCTTTAACAGTGCGCTATGTTGCCATATTTTCATGCCATTTCAATATCAAGAATAATAGGATAAGAAGAAATTTTGAATAATGTTAAATTTATATTAAAATACTGTTAGTTTCTTAAATATAACGAGTGATTTTTAATTATTTTGCTCAAGGGAGGCCATGCATTTTAAAAGCATCATGGCCGTACTGCGTAGATAAGATGACATGGTTGTTTTATGACATTTACGTCTTATTTGAATTTGTGTATTTGTAAAGTTTAAAAATTGGAGAAATTTTGTAATTTTTGCAGTTATTTGAAGGTAGGTTACTATTGCTTTAACTAATATTTCTCCGGGGAGTCGTCTTTTGACTATTATAAAGTGCTATTTGCAGGATATGATTTTATTTTTTATTTTTTTTTTATTTTTCAGCGTATCAAGTTTTGGTGAAGCTTTGTTGCCGGATTGAAAGTTCTACAGTAAAAATGTTTAGTGAAGCACAAAAAATTTTTATTGTTGAAAGTTTTTTTAGAAATGGAAACAAAATAGGCGGTGTGTGGAATTACTCTATGCATGACTGCTTTGATGAATTTCGAACCGAGTTTCCTGATGTTGCGGTGACCTTTCATAATTTTCGTACTGGGTCACAATACCTAATTGATAAATTTCGTCAGACTGGTTCTGTTCAACATAAAAAAGGGGCTGGAAGACCAACGAAACGATCGAATGAGGTTATTGAAGAAGCGCGACAAATTATGGAAAATAATCCTTCAACTTCTATTAGGCATTTATCTCAACAAATTCAGCAAACGGATTTATGCTACAGTACATGTCAAACACTTTTGAAAAAGGATCTGCATCTATACCCTTATCGTGTTACGGCTATTCATGAACTCCTTCCCAATGACGTTCCCCAAAGACTTAATTTTTGTGAATGGTTTTTAAACAATTTTCAAGAAGAAAATAGTAGTGCTTTTGAAAAAACATTTTTTACCGATGAGGCTTATTTTTATTTATCAGGCTATGTTAATTCACAAAATATGCGAATGTGGAATACGCAAAATCCGCATGTTTTTGTAGAAAGACCTCTTCATCCTCAAAAAGTTGGTGTGTGGGCAGCAATTAGTTCTAGAAGAATAGTAGGCCCAATTTACTTTGATGGCACAATTACAGCTGAGAGATATCGGATCGAAATTCTGACAACATTTATTAATGAGCTTCACGATGATGAATTGCGGGAAGGTTACTTCCAACAAGATGGCGCTACACCTCATGTAATCAGAGAAAATTTAAATTTTTTAAGTGAATTTTTTGAAAACAGAGTTATAAGCCGAAATACGCAACAAATATGGCCACCTCGTTCCTGCGATTTAACACCCTGCGATTTCTTCTTGTGGCCTTTTATAAAAAACTCCATTTATCGAACACCAATTGAGGATATAAATGATCTTAAACGAAGGATTTCAGAAAAAATTGCCGAAATTAATAATTCTCCAAACGTATTGGTTAATGTGTCTCTGAGGGTAAGAAGAAACATCAGAAGGTGTCTAGAAGTAGGAGGCGGCCATATAAAGTAGGCTTTCAAAGTAAGATAGCTCAGGATTTTATATTACATACCGTCAAAAAACATTATTTTAGGTTTTCAACGTGACAACGCTGCTTTCTTGCAAATTCGCCCTATGATTTAATCTACGCGCTACTGCTACACTATGTATACTGGGTCACAGCCGCCCTTAAACAAAATAATTAATAATCACTCGTTATTATTATTTATTTTAAATGAATATAATCATAATTAAGTAACGGTTTGTGGCAACATCGTAAACCACTGACCTTTTTTATTCGTATTCTTTCGGCAGCTACAGATAAATGTGTCAAGCTATAATATATTTTAAAATCAAGTCTTAACTTAATTTTACTTTCCAATATTATCAATATGTGAATACCATTTTACCATTTTTTTTTTCACACAATTACAATCTCTGCTATTATTCATCATACATCATTGTCTCCGACCTTCAAACAAACCAACCAACATTGTTTGGGTAGAATCTTCTTACGTCATTAAAAACAATGTTATAATGTGTTACTAACATTACCGTTTAGAAAGTGGAAAAACGTACTTTTCGTCACTTCGTTAGTAAATTAATTAAAGTTCAGAATATTCCAAACTTAAACTAACGCAGTTCCAGTTTCTGGTAGTATTCCTCGTTTCTAAACTTACCGCATCACATTAAAGTCATTTTGAGGTGAAGGCGTGCAAACATAAAAGTTTTGTTTGTCGACGCATAAATTATAGCCGTCTATTTGTCTGAGCTTCATTAAGATTGCTCACAGGTGCAATTAGCGGATGGGAAAAATCTGCGCAAACAAAAAATAACGTTGAGTAATGGGCTTGCTGAAAATGTTTATTTTTTATATATCAAATAATTTATAAAGAACGTTTTTAATAGTCCCATTTTATTACTTATCCAAGGTTCGAAACAGGTAAAACTTCGGGCTATTATACCACATATTATATTTTATTCAAATTTGAGTACGCCAATAGGAAGGTTGAGGGATCAAATTTACCTACAATTTCACTCCACATTTTATCTGGCTGTTGGCAAATTTAAAATGTCCCCAAAATATCCACAAGAAAAAATTCAATAGGGTTAAATCCGGTGACCTTGCAGGTCAAGGATTTGGATAATTTCGAAAATATTACTGACGATGAGTTTCTAGAATTATTTGATAATGTGGTACGTCGGTACTCTAATCCAACGTTGCCAGTTTGTACACTAAACTTTATGTAAGACAGCCAAGTTCAATTAAACTTGTACAATGCTCGATGAATTTATGTAGCGGTTCAAGACGCACCTCAGTTTAGCTGAACTTGGGCTTAAGTGCGAAGTGTTCAGGGTTTTCGCTTATATTTAGACCCTTATCTAGAACGAAAACAATAAGAGATAGAAAAAAACTTTAAATACGAAAGTTTTAGGATTTTTACTGAATCATCAGAATCTTAGCAAAAAATTTGTAAAAGATGATTATAATGCCGAAAAAAATAAGCAACTTATGTTTTTTTTTTAAATGGAACACACACAATTTTATTAAAATTATAGATATTTATTTCCTGATTCCAAAAATATATAGTTTCTCTATATTAGCTCAAACCGTTTTTAAGATATTAGAAATGAAAATTTTAAAAAGTTATATTTATTTTCGTTAATAAGTCTAGAATGCCTTGAAAATCAAATGATAAAGTCTGCCGGCCTTTTCTTATTGCAATTATTACGTCTAGAAAGCCATGGAAAACAAATGTTATTATGAAATTTTTGGCATTGCTTGTTTGTTTGCTTGCAATAAACTAACATTTTCCCTCGTATTTATAATAATAAAATGGGATATTCTGCAGCAGAAAAATTTGATGTTATCCGTCTATATTATTCCAATAATAGAAATTCATTTACAATTCGTAATGAATACCACAGGTTATTTCCCTATAGATTTTTACCTTCCAAAAGCACTATTAAATATAGGGAAAGGGGAAAAAAAGTCAAAAAGTCTTTCTCCACTAATTTAATAGTGAGCTATTAAAGGCTCAATTTTATTGTCTCTACATGTTTCAAAGGTAGTAACCTTCATCTTTAGGAGACCAAAGTAGTGCTGCAGTTATTATTAGCAGTAGAGAGAAAACTGTTGGTGGAAAATGACGTTGATGGAGCTTTTTTTTTTATTTAAAAATATTTTGACAAGATATTGATAATTGAATGTAATCAGCATGCTAAAATTGGAATTGAAAGTGGAATGTTATATTTAAATCAAAGTTTATGAAAAGACACTGTCAATCTGTGGTCGAATTTAAAAAGGGAAGATATTCGTTATTTGAAAATCATACGTCAGGATATATAAAAAGGATCTTTTGGACATTCTAGATCTTGTTAGAGAAAGATTTTTGTTTGTGATTTGTTTTATGAGAAATTATAATGTTGAAATTTCATTTGTAAAATTAGTTATTGGAGACCTAAGGTCCCGTCACCTTGCGTTATGTTCGTCCCATTATGTAGGGAAAACAATAGAGTTTTATTTAAAATAAAATTATTAAAAATTAAAAAACAAAAAAACAGATATTATATTTTTCAACTGTGTTCGTCTCCCTATTTTAATCTTTAAGGGTATATAAAATATAAGATCTGTTTTTTTGTTTTTTAATTTTTAATAATTTTATTTTAAATAAAACTCTATTGTTTTCCCTACATAATGGGACGAACATAACGCAAGGTGACGGGACCTTAGGTCTCCAATAACTAATTTTACAAATGAAATTTCAACATTATAATTTCTCATAAAACAAATCACAAACAAAAATCTTTCTCTAACAAGATCTAGAATGTCCAAAAGATCCTTTTTATATATCCTGACGTATGATTTTGAAATAACGAATATCTTCCCTTTTTAAATTCGACCACAGATTGACAGTGTCTTTTCATAAACTTTGATTTAAATATAACATTCCACTTTCAATTCCAATTTTAGCATGCTGATTACATTCAATTATTAATATCTTGTCAAAATATTTTTAAATAAAAAAAAAGCTCCATCAACGTCATTTTCCACCAACAGTTTTCTCTCTACTGCTAATAATAACTGCAGCACTACTTTGGTCTCCTGAAGATGAAGGTTACTACCTTTGAAACATGTAGAGACAATTTAATTTTAAAATTGAGCCTTTAATAGCTCACTATTAAATTAGTGGAGAAAGACTTTTTGACTTTTTTTCCCCTTTCCCTATATTTCAACTCCACTTCGAGAATGGACTATTTCTTTAAGTTACTATTAAATATGTTGTAAAAAAATTTGAAGAGACCAAAAGCTTAGAAAGGAAAAAGTGGACAGCAATGAGGGATGAGGAAATAGACTTAAATGTCTTGCTGTTCTATGAAGGTGATTATTTCCATTATTTATACTTATTATTAAATCCTTTGGTATTAAGGAGAATTCTGAATATTCTGTACCAGATGCGGCGGGCCATTTTAACAAATCTTTATCAAAAATTCACGAAAATTTAAAAAAATACTGTTATCCCTATAAATTTTTACCAAAGTCCAAAAATTAACAGAAGATCACAAGAGAAGCGGTTAGAGCTTTGTTTGAATATTTCAAGAAGGCGTGAAATTGATGAAAATCTTTTAAACAAAATTTTCTTTACCGACGAGGCAACTTTCAGCACAGCTGGTATGTTTAATGGAACAAATAAAGATTTTTGGGCAACTTCTAATACCCACAAATTTCAGCCTGTTAGAATTCCGGGCCGTAGGTCTATAAATGTTTGGTGCGGCATTATAGGAAATAAAGTCATTGATCCAATAATCTATAATATTGACTGGCCTAAGATATTTGGAATTTCTTGAGAATGAGATTGAAAACTTTTTAGAAGAGCTTCCTCTCAACCAACACGCTACGCTTATCTGGCAGCAGGACGGTGCGCCAAGCCATAATATTGCCCCTGTTACAAGGCATTTAAATGAAACATGTAATTTGTGGATTGGCAGTTGCATAGTTTTATGCAATTAGGCATATTCTCGAAATGAGTGACCAAGAAATGAATAAAACATTTGCAGAGATAGAAAAGCATAAAGTACTCTACAATTTATAAACTTCCTGATGGTCGTTGGGTACTGAAAGAAAGACCTCACGGAGAAAGCATGGCAAGAGGTGGCACCAATATTCCCTTCGGAATAACAGCTCGTCGTCGTGGTTACCGTTACTAGTACTAGGCAATTACGTCTTCTTCATCTGAACTTCTACTTGACATATTGGCAAAACAAGCTTTGCGAATACAAACTATGGAAGGAGAACACCGACTGATCCAAAATCAGTTGCATTCTTGTACTGACAGATCTTTCATTTTGATTGCACACCGATTTAAAATTAGTCGATCTATGTACGGATGGCCGTACTATACCGTGCAACGGCTATTGCAATTTAAACATTATCGGAAACCATATTATTATGCTTCACTATCAAAGAAAATTAAAAGTCCTCACTGCTAAGTAGCGACTAGCCGGTCGGCCGACTTGCATGAGTGTGCGTAGCGCCCTTTAAAAATAAAAACTTCAGAGCGTAACCGTTCTATTTCTTTATTCACCCAACACGGACCTTGCTTTTTGCCTTTTATAATTGAAAATAAAATACTTGCTCAACAAAAGACAATTTTGGTTTTAGCACAGATCTATATAGATCTGTGGTTTCACTCCCCGTAAGCCATGCATATTTTTGATGCCCTCAAATTAACCATTACTCCCCTTGTCTCTCTCCCGTGTTAATTAAATTCAACATTTTAAGGGTCGGGCGACCATTGTTTTTAATTTAATTTGTTCATCCAATGACGAGAATTCACATTTGAAACTTAAAATATATTAAATAAGATATAAGATCACTTTCCACCTCAGTTTCAACTTAGTTTTCCATGTCGTTACCGTTACCCACAACTTTTAGAATGTTCAAACAGAATATTTTATTTAAATTTTAAAACACCTACCTGAGGTCCTAATCTAAACACTAATTTTGTTCTTTTCTTTCAAGAATAATCACAAAAACTTCAAAAACGACAGATCGAAATCTTTCCTGTCGATATTCAGTATTAGACATAACCTTAACCTCACTTTAGATTTAGCGGCAGGTACGAAGTTGCCGTCCCTGGGGTTTAACTTTGATACATGGTGTATGTTTGGTTGCCTATCTTCAAGCCTGAAATTCTTAGTCTTCGTTACTGATATTCTAATGACAGGGTAGGCATGCCGACCCCATCCCGGGTTACTTAAAAAGTAAAACAATTTATTTTATAGGAAAAAGGGGAAAGAAAGTCAAAAAGTCTTTCTCCACTAATTTAATACTGAGCTATCAAAGGCTCAATTTTAAAAATAAAACGTCTCTACATGTTTCGAAGGTAGTAACCTTCATCTTCAGGAGACCAAAGTAGTGCTGCAGTTGTTATTAGCAGTAGAGAGAAAACTGTTGGTGGAAACTGACGTTGATGGAGCTTTATTTAAAAAATATTTTGAAAATATATTAAAAAAAAATTGAATGTAATCAGCATACTAAAATTGTAAATGAAAGTGAAATGTTATATTTAATTCAAAATTTCTGAAAAGACACTGTCTATTTGTGGTCGAATTTAAAAAGGGAAGATATTCGTCATTTGAAAGTTATAAGTCAGGATATATAAAAAGAATCTTTTAGACATTCTAGGTCATGTTAGAGAAAGATTTTTGTTGGCGTTTTATGAGAAATTATAATGTTGAAATTTCATTTGTAAAATTAATTATTGGAGACCTAAGGTCCCGTCAACTTGTGTTATGTTCGTCACAGTTCGTCCCAAAGACCTGGTAACTATAGATCCGACAAGCCATTCATAAATGCTATAAAATTGTGATGTCAAAATCGTTTCGTGGCGAGACGCTGTGAGGAGCTTGGTGGGGTCGGGAGTGGGGATTACGCTGTCTTTACACATGCATGCGACAAAACCACAGAACAATAAGGTTAGGTTGATAAGACTCCAGAAAAACGCTGTCACAAATGAAATGGAGCATCCGTTATGCCGAGTCGATGCGGATGGCTACGAAAATGGTGGGATCTGGGCGGATCCTTTTATGCTGCGTTGCCATATTACAGATTTTTTACAAGGTTTTAAGGTAATGTTATATATTTCCCACATCATGTTAATCTAGTTAATCATAGAAGTTAATACTTTTCAGAAAACTACGTTTTCTATGGCGTAAGTCTGGCAAACCAAGTGGAGGGGAGCAGCTTGTATGTTGATTTATTTTACACTGGAATACAATGATGACATCATGTTTATTTGTTATTGTTCGGTCTAATAGTTACCAGGTCTTTGGTTCGTCCCATTATGTAGGGAAAACAATAGTAGATTTAAAATAAAATTATTAAAAACAGATCTTATATTTTATATACCCTCTAAGACTAAAATAGGGAGACGGACACAGTTAAAATGAAAAAAAAAAAGAAGTATATAAAATATAAGACCTGTTTTTAATAATTTTATTTTAAATCTACTTCTATTGTTTTCCCTACAAAATATTTTTTTCCTTTCAAAATATTTTTAAAAAAAAACTCCATCAAACGTCAGTTTCCACCAACAGTTTTCTCTCTACTGCTAATAACAACTGCAGCACTACTTTGGTCTCCTGAAGATGAAGGTTACTATCTTCGAAACATGTAGAGACGTTTTATTTTTAAAATTGAGCCTCTGATAGCTCAGTATTAAATTAGTGGAGAAAGACTTTTTGACTTTCTTTCCCCTTTTTCCTATATTTCAACTCCACTTCGAGAATGGACTATTTCTCTAAATTAATTTATTTTATGACGGCTGTAGTTTGCGAGTAAATCTCCCGGACTTACAATGGCGATTTAAAAAGTGGAGCTGTTATTGGCTGACAGTTTGAGAGTCATTAAAATGCAAAGTGATGCAGGTTAGTTCAGGTTAGTCTTTACATAGTTTTTGTAGACCATTGTTCATTGTTTCAGTAATGGCTAGTTCGGTAGCATAAGCTTTGGTTATTAAAACTTTTTTGGGACGGCCCGACATTTTTGTTTTATGACAGCCTACCTCAACAGATCTGCATAAAAATCAGTGTTGTAATAGATTCTTGATAGCTGCCCTTTTAAGTAACAAATCCGGCAAATGCTCCTCAAGGTAATTTAAAATCTGAAAGGACTGCTTGAAAAAACTTTGAAGTCAAAATATGAATCCAACAACATGTTTTTTACATCAAGAGATCAAGTCTTGTGTAATAAAATATTTTGTAATAATTGCTTCCAACATTGAGGAGTATATTCGTCTATACATACTTTATTTAAATTAATTTCAGAATGAAACCTTATGTGAGTTTGAGCAGTTTCAATAAAACGGTGATCAATTACCACTAACGACACTATCACTATCACACGAGCGAAGCATTCCAATTACAGAAATGACGTATCCAACGAAGTAAAAACTGATTGAAGTAAGAGAGACTGGTTTACAATTAAATTGCTTGGAAAGTCGCCTAATAAATGGGCAACCAAATCTTTAACCAATTTTTAAACCATTTCATCGGACAACTTGGTCGCTCGATAACCACCATTACCATAGTGCACGCTTACCTTTGCTATGGCATCCGAGTTAAACTTGTTTGATCTTCTTCTTCTGGATACTAAACATAATTAAGTTTAAAGCATCAAATAGCAGAAAGAACTTATTTTATATTCCCAATTTTAACCCGTACGGATTTTAGTCTGTTGTAACTTTATTTAAGCCATGGGGGTTAAACTAGCGGAACGAGCCACCCCACGAAAGTTAAAAGCTCCTTTATGGTCTTTGTAAGTTTGACAGAATAATTTTGCTAATATATAGAAATGCTGGCACAGCAGATAATGAAAACAGCTCAAACTTTAGAATTGTAATATACTGGCATAGGAATTTTGAAAACGTCTACATTAGGTATACATATTACATTAATTTTATTATGAGTATGTTTCAGTAATCATTGTTTATTAATTAATTATGGTAATAATAACACATCCATGTTAGACAAAAAATATACGCCTTGCTCCTTTTCTTTCAGAATTTTATAATTATTACTGACGAGGCCTTTCAAATAAAACAGAACAGTCAGTGCGTTTCCTTCAAGTGTTTATTTTTTTAAAGATTACTTAAATACATCTCTGTCAAATTGGCATGATACCAAGTTGCACTTAACTGATGGTATATACGATGTAAAAGTTTGTTTAAGTATGTTAATAAAAGATTTATGGGATTTTCAGTAGGTTCCCTGCTTCCGTAATATTCATTGAAAATCGTTTTTATATATCTGAAAGAGTTTTCGTACAATTTATTACAGATATGATTTTCAGGGTATAGTCAATACCGGTATAATACCGATATATCAAAAATTATTTTGGTCAGAAGTTGGCATGGAATGGAAAACGGCAGTGGCAGCTCGTGAACTGGTATGTGGATGAGCCGTATAGATAAAAAAATAGAGCCGCAGGCGAAAATTTTTTTAGACCACGCTCAAATTGCACCGATACTCCAGTACCAAAATAATTGGCAGTGACTCATTTTTACCGGGGTGTGCAAGACGTAAGGGGAACGCCAATTCCAAAAGCGTGTAATTTTAAACAATAATAATTCAAAAAATGTATTAATTTTTTGTTTATTATTATAATATATTTACATTTACTATAATAAATATAATATCATAAATTAAACTAAAAAATAAATTAAGCTTTTACATTTGGTGATCTAATGAAGTAATTAGAGAAACTAAATTACGCAGGTATAAAATCCAAAAAGAATAATAAAGCAACGGTATATGTATATTCATATTGTTTTATTATACTACATAATAATAGAAATATATAATAGTGGATTAAGGGCAAAACCTAAACCTAAATTATAAATGCTTATAAATTTCCTAACTATTGTTACCTAATGAACCCTAATTGATAATAACTTTACAAATTTAATTCCACGCCGACATTAAAAAGTGTTATATTGACAATACGTTACAATTTTAAATACACCATTACCATTACAGCGATTATTCACTATCTGACGATGAAAACATTTGATTACTGTCGCTACTGCTGTCATCTGCGGGATTTATAATAATAGGTTCTAATAATGACTTCAGCGCGTACATCTAAGTCCCACATTTTTTTTCCTATGCCCTTGACATGTAATAAGCACTTATGCCAATCTGCTGCTTCTACATTCGCTACTGCCGTTTTTAACAATTCTTTAACATGTTTTAATTTAAAAGTTTTATTTTCACGCGCCACTTCGCCTTTTATCGGTGCCCATATAAGCTCGATTGGATTTAGTTCACAATGGTAAGGCGGTAAACGTAATATTGTAACACCTCGTTCACGAGCCATGTCATCCACTACATGTTTCGTATATTTTTTTTTGTGAAGTCTTGCAAGATCGAGCAACTGCACTTTCAACATTTTTCGCCAAATGCAATATTTTTTTCTTCGAGCCAGTCAACAATCTTTCCTTTTCGCCACGCAGAACGATTACCGACCCACGTTCAATACACGGTAAGATGGATTTAAACCAATCTTCAACCACTCCCAAGTTCATATCCTTATGATAATCACCGGTTTTACGAGATTCAAACACGTTTAACCCACCTTCAAGAAAACCAGTATCACTCCCGATGCGCGATGTGGGTTACAATTAACCGACGACCTTTTCCTGAAGGAGTTTTAAATCCAGTGGACAGTCCATTGATAAAGGCGTTACGTGCATCTTTAATGTTGAGATCTTGCCAAATATAATTCACAGTATGTCCTTCATTTAACCATGTCTCGTCCGTAAAGTAAATTCTTTTCCCTGCACAGCGATAATGTTGTATTTCTTCTAGATACTTTCTACGCCACAATACGATTTCTTTCTTTTCCACCAAAAGACTTTTTGCGATTTCGTTTTAAGAATCGAAAATTCAATTCTCGTAGGGTACGCATTAGAACTCTTCGTGAAATTTTTTGCATATTTTCATCCCTTTCAATTTCGGCAGAATCTCTTTTAAATTCGGAAGTTCATTTCGAAAAAAAAAATTCATGCACTTTCTGACAAATGGCTAACTTTGTTTGCTGATCAATAAAAATCTTTTTCCGTCCTCTCGTTTCCTTCTGATCGGACACTTTAGTATTCCTATTGTCCTTGATAGTTCTACAGGGTCGTTGGTATGTATGGAAACGGTCGATTATTTCTTAAAGTATAACAGTTAGCAAAAAATATTTTAGATAAAAGTTTTAGGGTTTTTTAGAGTGTATCAGAATTTTAAAAAAATATGTATACAGGATGAGTCAGAAAACCGTAGGGAAGCAAAGTTACCTTTTCTTAAATGGAACACCCTATACCTTCGAATATTTTGGGATTTAGCATAAAATAACAATTATTTTTTAATAAGTGCGTTATAAGTCTAAACCTAATAGTTTCCAAGACATCGACTTTTGAAAAATGACATTTTTGAACTTTGACAGCTTCTAGCTTTCTAACGGTACGTTTTAGAGTAAAACGGCTTACATGTCCCTATCTTACTTTTTTATGATCTTCACAAAATCATCAACTTCCGGTTAAACCGGAAGTACTGTATTTCCGGCTTTTGAGTTACATCCGGTTTAACCGGAAGTTGATGTTTTTGGGATGATAATAAAAAAGTAAGATAGGGACATGTAAGCCGTTTTATTCTAAAAGATACCGTTAGAAAGCTAGAAGCTGTCAAAGTTCAAAAATGTAATTTTTCAAAAGTCGATATCTCGGAAACTATTAAGTTTAGACTTATAATGTATGTATTGAAAAATAATTGTTATTTTATGTAAAATCCAAAAATATTCGAAGATATAGGGTGTTCCATTTGAAAAAAAGTAACTTTGTTTCTCTACGGTTTTCTGACTCAACCTGTATACTTATTTTTTTTAAATTCTAATACACCTTAAAAAACTCTAAAACTTTTATCTAAAATATTTTTTGCTGACTGTTTTACTTTAGGAAATAATCGACCGTTTCCATACATACCAACGACCCTGTATAAACAGTACGGCAAGATGTCTTAGTCAATGTGGCACAAAGTTCTGCTGCATCTGTGAATGATATTCCACTGTGTGTACTTAGAATTCCCTCATACACATATTTTACCATTGTACGTTCCCCAGGTTTTAAATGACGTCGTTTTGTAACTTGTTGGTTACTATCACTTGAACAACTCGCCTGCCTTATAATATTTGCTGTTTTAAATTACCACCAAAATAATAAAACTGAATTGCTAATATCCTCTTGATTGAAACTTGTCTACGACACTGAACGTTGGTTAGAGGCGATAAGAAAGCGTGCGAGCGCCTTTAGACATGGGGTTTTCCTACCTGCGTTGCCAAATTAAGTAAAACAGGTACCGTAGGGTGAAAAAGGCCCTTAATGACATGCCGATTTCGGTAAATTTTATGGAAATTTCAGTGAAATCGATTAAAACTTGGCAACATGTAATGACCTATTTGTGCACAATCTTCCCAACCGGTTTGGATTGCTTTTATTTAACTTAAAAGTGGGCAAATCAATGTTAATTATTTTCGCCGCACACCGTTAATGATTATATGAACAGTTTTGCCAACTATTTTGAGGCCGTAGTATAGCCCTCTACCCCTCTGCTCCAGTCCAAGAAGGTTTTAATATTTTATAAATTTTATTACTACGGAAAAAAAGATACACCTATATATATAGTACAACAACTTAACAAAAATTTCTTAAAAAATAGGTACACCTGTCTCATGCCACGGATCGACATGGGTGCTACACTACTGCAACACTAACTAAACATTAGTATAAACTATAAACAATCAAATAGAATTAAAAAATCTTACCTTATAATTTATTTGATTTTCTTTAATTGCAGTGAAATTTTTGATAAAAAATATCTATTTTTTGTTACCTCTTCGCTATGTTTTTGACTATTGATCCAATAAGCGGAATCCATTTGAGCCCGTATACAGGGTGTTACAAATTCGAGGGTAAGTACGGGGATCTCCGAAACTATAAGAGATACAAAGTCGGTTAAATGGGGACAAAGTTCCAAAATATGGTGCTCAACAAAATGACGCTGAAAAAATTCGAAAGTTTTGAATACCTTCGGAGATATTCGAAAAAAAAAATGAAAATTAGCAATTTGTTTTTATTTTTTTCTGATTACATTTGTTGAAATAATTTCAAACAAATGTCGCATTTCCATTGCCACTTTTCCTCTTCTACAAGTTAACATAATTAATTTTTAATTCTGACGTTTCGTTTTTGGGCCACTATCATCGATTTCATTTTTTGAAATACGAACCTGCATTGCATATTTTTTATTCTTATTCCCCTAAAAGGATAAAAATACATCAGCAAGGTTTTTGGATTTGTTACGAATACTATACCTTGGTGAAAATCACAGTATTTGTATATATACGTATCATTATACGTTTTTTTTTAGAATCATTATACGTTCTTTTTATTTCAGTTATGTTATTTTGACGACCTCGTTTGAAAACGTTTAAATTTATGTAGGATCCACTGTGGCTATACCGACATTTTTTTATTCCTGGGCTTTCTTTTTCATATCGTAAGCATTTTATCTGAAGCCAATTGACTGTATCACCATTATTATCTTTGAGGCGATTTTTGATTAAGCGTTTGCTCAGATCTTTAAGGTCAATGATATCAGAAAACTTTAACTGGTTAACATGATACGGATTGGCTGTTCTTTTATTTCTATTGGATCTAACGCTTTTCATAATATTCATCCACTCCATAACAGAATTAATGCTGACGTGCTTTTTTTCTCTATCGATTGCACCATGCATACTGTCACTGTCCACTTCCATGAATGAGTGTCCAGATTCTAAGTATTTTTGTTCAATGATATTGGCACTAGTGGTTTAAGCAAGGAATGCGGATATGTGCTGGTTTCTATTTTGGCCTCCGCAAGTATCAGAAAACAAAGATATTTCTTTGGATATTCTCTGGAAGCGCCGTAGTCCACTGCATTAAAGCAGTATCAGTTTCATTGCTCCCACTCTTTCCATTTATTTCATACCATAGTATGCAGTTGGCCTTATTAGGCAATCTGGATTCATAAATACATAAATTGTAGATGCAAAGTTTTCTAGTATAGTATAGCCAGCGCCTTTTTACCAGATGACATTTGAAGAACACTTTGAAGATCGAATGTAATAGACATAAATGTAGGATTATTATTTGATCTGGTTTTATCTTGTTCCTTGGCTCGGTTAGCGTCCATTTCTCGTTCAATATATTTAGTATAGTTGATTTGAAGTTGGTCATTCAGTGTTATTAACTGGTGTTAGTGAGCTTTAGAATTGACCCGTCTTGTAACACGTTTTAACAAAAACTTATTAACTCACTTAAGGAGTTTTGGCATTATCAATTTCTATGCTAGTTTACTTAGTGATCTTTACAGCATACAAATACCCGGTATCAATGATTCATTTGCAGTTAGTGACGTTATAAACTAAAATATACAAATCAAAAAACGTGTCCATATTTCTCTAAGAGACCTGAATATAATATTCAACCAAAAGAACCAACACAAAGTCCCGGTCTCAAATAATTTAATATTTAAAAAATTAGGTTACATGTTTCGCCTTTAAGGCATCATCAGACCTAAAAAGATGTCAATCAGCACGCATATAAGTAAGCGAATCTCACTACTAAACCTACCTGATACACCAAAAAACAATTTCAGAAAAATAAAAATGTCAAAATAAAATTTTTTTATATTTTGACATTTTTATTTTTATTTTTCTGAAATTGTTTTTTGGTGTATCAGGTAGGTTTAATAGTGAGATTCGCTCACTTATATGCGTGCTGATTGACATCTTTTTAGGTCTGATGATGCCTTAAAGGCGAAACATGTAACCTAATTTTTTAAATATTAAATTATTTGAGACTGGGACTTTGTGTTGGTTCTTTTGGTTGAATAAAATATACAATTAATATAAGTTGCGACGCCCAGGAATACGACGTTATCTCGTATTGATTCAGAGATGTCTGCACTTAGTTTAGAATTTGTAACACCCTGTATTAATGTTGACAAAAAATGTAAATCGCATTTGATTGCTAACGCGATTGTTAATTATTTTGTTTATGTTTTCTTATTTTGTCACTTAAATGCACTAAATCCCTTACCCCGCCTGTTTCCATACCTTTTCCTCACGATCAGTCCCAAACAAGACACACGGAAAACAAAACAAGGCGTTTTTATTTGAACAACTACTAATTTATTAACTTAATTTTTAAATAGGTGTTCTTGTCAAACTGCCGTTTATAGATTTTGCCACGACTTTTAACTAAATAGGGTGTATGGCGACCACGCTTTTTCATAACTAATTGTTATTCATACTTAAGTTTGTGGAACTTACGTCTCGTATAATTTAAATTCACCCTTCATTACTCGCGAGAACCGTCAACAAGTAGAACAAATGACAAGAACAAATATAAACATTAGCCCGATTATGCTAGAACTAACCGGAACTGAAATAATTTGCAGCACTGAACCCAATAGTATCGACCTCTTGCCGTTGGCTATTTCAAGCAGAAAAAGCGCTGTCAATCTCTTTTAAGTTTTGTGGCGCTGTCAATACTCAGCGGATGCATAGAACAGAAATAGGCGGATGGCTTGATTGTGCCTACGGTTTATTGCCTCATACTCGGTTGTATACTTTAGGTGTCGATTTGGTATTTCTGCAGCCCTTATACAGAAGTCCCCACTGACTAACAAACATCTAAGCCTTTTTAAATAATTCTATTAAGTTTAGGTTAGTTTCGATGACAATCATTTTTTTGATTAACAAAATGTTTGAAGCAGGTTTGGTGAAGCATTCTTGCCATCCTAATATTAAGCTGGCTTTGAATTATGAGTTTCACAACTGAGCGCAAGCCTATTTTCGAAGTGGTGTACTAGTTAATGGAATTTGGGAATATACATCTCGTGAAAATCACACGCATTACCTTTTGGCCAGACCCGGAGCTTTGCTGATGAGCCGTAAATGGCGAAACGCGCCCAAGGATTAGGTCTGACGGAAAGGATAAGGGACAACTCTGTACACGAACTTATTTTAAGTTTGTTTTCACAATTATGCTCGCCTTATACAAATGCCGTTGTTATGTTTCACGCAACCGGCTTTGTGACTCATAAAAAAGAGGCTGGTAACAAGCATCAGGCAAACCGGATTCGGTCATTATATATTCTAAAGTTCTAAATAAAACCCCCCACAAGAAAAAGTCAAGGGGGGTAAAATCCAATCAATAAGGTAAAGTGAATAAAAATAAAAAATATAACGAAATTTTCATTGTTACCTGGTGAAGGTACACCTTTTTAAATCTCTTAAGTATCTTAGACATAAAATATAGGGAATATTCTAAACCATACTTTAATAACTAATAAAAGAAGTATCATTGTAACAGGGGATTTTTTACACCTATTTCTCTTACATTAAAACGAAAATAAGGTGGTAAATATAAAACGAAAGGCACTAAAATTGATATTAGCCATAAATAATTTTAGGTTTACTGCGGTATATTACGGGTTAAGTCCTTAGTTTTCTGGAGCCCCTGCGTTCATAACCTTGAAGCTGTAAATTATGACTAAATAATATCTTAAGACGGCCTTAGAGGTATAAATTATGAAGCTATAAAAAAATAAGATCCTATTATTTTTGAAACCATTTGGTATAATATTTAATTAACTTTTGGAATAAAATTGTTTTTTATGTACCTTTTAAAGGAACAGGTACTTCGTCCATTTTCTTGTATTTCCGACAGTAATGGATGGTTCATGAAATATTGCTTGATTTAATGGAACACATTATTACTGTAACATATTTTGTTTATTCCACGATTTGGTAACGTTTTGATGGTTACATCAATTAAATCTTGTATGATTATCACAGTAACAACTTATTATATTGACACGTAAGACTAAGACACCTTGCAACTGAGGTCAATCTAGATACCATTGGCGTTTAGTTCCATTTAGATTAGACAATCGAATTAACACGTCTTTGTTTTATTTATACCTTAGAGTAGAACGAAAACGTCTATTTTACTTTGATGCTGGAGTAAATAATCATTTGTTTATATTGGAATATAGAATCAACATAATTTTGCATTATTATTTCTAAGAACTAAACTACAACATCTTTCTTTGACTAAGATGCCAGAATAACTAATCACTGCCGTCGGGAAACTGCAATACTCGTACGGAAGCCATATAAGAAAGAATAATTATGATGTGCAATCTCGTTGCATACCCAAACACACACAACGTAGTTACCCTTTTTTGTCAAAAGAAAACCTTTCAGAACAATATCACTTGACTGTGATCGACCTAGAGTGACACCTTTTGTCAGAAAAACACATGAATCCTGCTACCCGGCTCCGTGGAGCAGCTTCTTTCCTCGAGTCTTGGACGCTACTATGTCAGCATTAAACCAATCAGCGCGCGGTCGCGCGATTCGTTGAAACAATCAAAAATCATTAATATTCGGCTGTTTGTTTTAAATTGGATAGTTATATGCGTTATTTAGCTGTTGTACAGCGTTGCTGATTTGCACTGTTTCAAAATTAGCAAAATATTGTGCGACGTTGACTAATTGATTTATATTTATGAATTTGATTTTTAGAAAACGTGTTTCGAACGAACAAACCTAATAATTTTCTGGCATTACGAAAACATGGTAACTGTAACCACCATATTATTTCTCGTTTAATGGGGAAGATTGAAGTACGGACGAGGAGGGAACATTTGACAAACACACATTAGGTCGGGACTCCGCAAATATCTCTGACGGGAATTTGTCTGGCTCTTAGATTGCCAATTTCCTTCAAAATGACTGAATTTTTTCCAGGGGTTTATAATAGCTTACCAACAAAATGTAGACTTGATACCGAGCCAAAGCAGAGGAAAAAAATTGATATAAAAGTTTCGACTTTGCAAATAGGCTTTCCTTCTGATTAAAAGTAAACCTATCTGAGATAAAAAGAATAATGTACGGTATTTTTACAAAGCAACAGCAAGTATTTTGCTTTATATAGGGTGATTCACCATAATGTCCTACCCCCTTAATTTTTTTATTTTTCATGCTGGGTTAAAATAATAGTAGATTATATACCTAGGTTGAGAAGAGAGCTGTTATATAGCAAGCGTTTTTATATCCTGAGGTGCGAAAACTGCTTATGATTTACCAAAATATACCGCCCACTATTATTTATTATTTTACCATGTATTTTTTTTCTCTTTTCTTTAGTACTATAAAGTTATGTGACATAAGTTAAAACAAAGATTTATGAAAGGCTAAAGTTATCACTACTAACAAAGATAACAAGATACATTTTTTACAAACGATTTTTAATTAAAACATACAATTTATCTTTGTTAAAGACCAAAATAATGCTTGTAAGCCGATATCAAAAATTTTTACAGAAGGAATTAAAAAGATAAAAGCTTCCAGCACGGTTTTTAATGGGATGAATTATGTTCCATAAATCCCTTTTACTCGCATTGGCAAACATTTGTACAAACAAGAGTTAAAAGCGTTAAACAGCAAAAAAATTGTCGTGAACCTCCGAGGCGCCGGGATTCAATTGAAAAAAAAAATTAAAATATTACTTTTTACATGGCTTCCCAAGTAACAATTTAAATGCCAACAAGTATTTATAGGGTTTTATCACAGGTTTAAGGGGGTAAATAGACCGAAGTGGGTTTTATTAGTTTTTTTGTGCATACCAATTTATCTGCAGATAATACGTACTTAAAAAAGGCATTCAAGTTATCTTTAAAGCAAGTTGTTAAATCTTTTTGCTCTTTAAGACCTATTGGTTATATAACTACTTAATTGCTGCATTAATCAAGACCACAATAAATTCGTTAAGGTTTATAAAGGATTTTAAATCTTTTAAGTTTTGTGGTAGACATTTATAAATCTTTGGGTTTTATGGGAGTTTTAAAATATGGTTTTTAAGTACTCCTTACGATCAAGCAATAAAAAGAATAACTTTTAAGTAGTCTTACCCTTAATATATGTTATTATAAATACTATTTACTTTGGACGATAATTGGTAAAGGCTCTTTGAAACCTAATAGTTTTTTGGTAGCTTTAGTAGGCTAAGTTAAAACTTTTTGGTTTTTACAAAGCACCTATAAATCTTTTGGTTCTCCCACTTACGCCTTTACACTTTAAGAGAGGGGGCATATAACGCATAGTAAACGCCATTTTGTGATTGCTAATTCTAGTTAGTGTCAGTGCAGTGCGGCGCAAAAAAGCATTTTATGCAATTACTTAGTAAAAATGTCTACTAATTTGGATACAGTGCTTACACACACAAATTCACGAAATAATTATTTTTTAGGTTATGTTATCTAAGTACATTTGTATTAGAGGTTGTCAGAGACAAATCTTAAGTGTTTTAAAGAAGAGTAGTAAGGCTGAGCAAAGTCTTACAGGTTTTAAAATTGTAATAAAATGGAGCAATTGGAATTTAACAAAACCTTTTGCTTTATAAAAATATTTCACAAACCCAGAAACTCTTAATAGGGCATTCTATTAAAATAAACGGTTTTATTAATTTTCCAGCCATGTTTCTTTCCGTTAACTACGGCAGACAGGTTAAAACAAAGTTATGGCAACAGTGTTTGGTTATATTTTATAAATTATTATTATTATTATTATTAACTGTTTACATTTAGCCTGCAATTATCAAAAATATGTTAATATGTTATATAAACCTCTAAATAGCCCAAAATCATACTGATTAAGCTAAAACTAGGGCTACACTTTTTTTTATTAATTGTAAATAATAATTAATAAGCTAAAAAATGAAAGGCGCCTAATTTTTTTAAAAGTTTTTTTATATACTTTATCAATAAAGTGGCCGGGGTTGACAATTTTTTATTACTAGGTTGTTTATTAATATCAAATTATAAAATGTTAGCACATGCAGATATTTTAATCGAGGCAGACATATTTAAGTATACTTGGTGACATTTTTTGATATCGACAATTTAAGAGCAACAAGTATTTGACAAGGAATTATTAAAGACACAATAATAATAAAATTATTTATGATGGTTTCAAATCGCGCATAAAATTTGATTGCAAGTACTAACGGTTTTAAGAAGGCTTTATAAAATGTTTTGTGGTAGATTTAAAAACATCTTGCAGATTTGGTTTCAAAAGTACAGTTGATTTTGTTGACAGTTTTAAGGAAGATATTTATAACCTTTACAAAAGGTCCTTTATGGTTTTACGCCGGGTTTATTGGAGCTTTGAAGAGGTTATCTAGTATAAACAGTTTTACGATTAGTTTTATTATATAGACTTAATAACCTCTTGTAGATTGTAATAAAACTTAAAATGTTACTTGGGTTTGCTTTTTTCATGGAAATCAGTCTCGCTCTTTTCTTAGATATATTTTGACTGTGTAATGTGCTCCATCTGTAGGGCTGCAGTGATAAGAATGAATTGCAAATCAAAGGTAATTAATGGCCCATACTGCTTCAAGTAGATGGTTGTTTGTAAAGTGTGTTGCTAGCTCTTCCTTGCAGTTCACACACAAAATAAATATAAATTAAATATACATTTTTGTTAAAGTCCTTAGAAGGCGCCAGAGTCGAAACCAATATTTTGTTCATAACCTTAACTAATTTTATTATAATAATTATCCTTCTACCTACTATTTTATTAGGTGTCGATAATACTTTATGGCAGGTAATAAGCCAACGAAAGAGCATGAAGTCTATATCCTATTGTGTGAGGTGTAAAATTCGGCCACTTGATCTGGGGACTCCAGGTACGGATATATTTAAAGACTATTATATTATTATATTTTCTCAGTAATCCTCTTAAAATAATTAGGGTAAAATAAAATAGGTTTATTTTAGCTATTTAAATATGCTGATTTTTTTGTTTTAAAATTCAGTTGGATGTTTGTATTGGTTTAGACAAGAAGTTACTTGTTGCCAATTAAACGTGATATCTAAGAATGTTTCTTCCGTGGGAAGAAACCCAGTACGCCAAGTGGATCTTCTGTTGTAACTTATATGTTATATTATTAGTTCATAATTGTTATTTATTATTAAATTAAGTTTAAAATATGTTTTTGCGTTTTCTTTCTAACATAAAAAATGAGTACGGCACTTTTGTTGCATACAGGTAGATAAAAAAATATTTTTTCTATGCTTTTCTATATGCATCGATCCACGCAACATAGGAAATCCCATGCAAATTTTGAGATGGTAAAATATTGGCTCCCTTGTTTATTTAAGGCCGATAATTTATTTAACTTTATTAAAGGGAATACTTTAACGAACTAACTGACGAAATTTTGGCGCGATTTATTAAGTCATTAAGGGTTTATTTCAAAAAACGTCAATCTATAATTGGCGAAAATTAACAAATACGGTTCTGAAGCTTTATAATAAAAAAACCAGTAAATGTCAGTAACTGACAAGAAGGATGTATTATGACAATACATTTGTTTTCGGGTAAAATAGGTTAAAAGCTTCAAGGTTTAAGATTTTTAATACAATTTGGTTTGTCTCTCTGTTATACAAACAAAAATATAGGGGAGGAGATAAATCAATAAAACAGTTTTGGTAAACAAAAAGTACTTTATTTTTAAATTACATACTTAACTAATTATTTAATTAAATGTTCAAACAACCCCCCATTTGCTACTAGACAATACCTCAAACGATCATAAAATTCGTTTCGAACATTTCTTAATTGATACACGGACAGCCTTTACTCTGCAGTAATAGCATTTTTTAAATCCTTCAGCGTCTCGTATTTAAAATTTTTGTAGATGGTTGTTTTTAGGTGGCCCCATAAGAAAAAGTCATTCGGCGAAAGATCGGGAGACCTAGATGGCCAATTAATTGTGTAATTTGGTCCAATAACGTTTCCTATAAAAACATTTTCTAAATACTCCCTAACTACTGCGGAGTTATGAGCTGGGCAGCCATCCATCTGGAACCAAATTTCTTGATTTTCTCGAACAACTTCATGCTACGCAGGCGTAATTTCATTTTGAAGCAGTTTAAGAAAATATTGAGCGGTTAAATTTTGATTTAAAAAGAGTGGTCCGATGATATGATGTCCCAAAATGCCAGCCCACACGTTGACTTTTTGGGGATACTGCGTCCTTGTGTCAATAAACCGAAATTCATTTTCTTGGCTCCAGTATCGAGAATTCTGTACATTAGGCTCGTTATTCAAGGTAAAAGTACATTCGTCGGTGAAACAAGTAGGTATTTTGCAAAAATTCCCTGTCATTGTTTGCCCTCTCCATCATATTAAAACAAAAATCAGCCCTTCGAATCATGTCCCCAACAAGCTGGATTTATAAACTCGAAAAGTTGGCGAGGTTGAAGTTATGACCAAGTTTGTGAGGTTAGATATTCCGAACTCCGAGCATAAAAATTGATTATCTTGAACTCCCGGGAAGTTTTCGAATCTTACATGAGCTTTACATGAACAACATGAACGAGTGTATAAATGGAACTGAGTGTTCCCTTTAGTTTAAATTGAACTCCTATTTCCAACACCAACTGAACCTCAACCTCGCCAACTTTTCGAGTTTATAAATCCAGCTTTAGTTCTTGAACTTTATGGTATTTATACGGATAATATTTATGTTTATGTAGTACTCGTAAAACGGTTGTATGATGTTTCCCCACTTCGTCTCCAATATGCCTAGTACTTATAATTCCCTTATTCTCTTCCACACTTAACAAAATATTTAAGTCTTTATCATTATCGGCAGGATTATTACCTTCGTCTTCTCTTTCGCATTTACATTTATTGAGAAGCGTTCCACTATTTTCAAATTTTTTAATTATTCTGGTTATGGTGGATATTACTGGAATTGGTCTCTCTGGATAATGTACTGCAAACATATCCGATACTTTTCTGCTGCTGTTTCCTGCATAATACCACTTAACTATAGCAATATTTTTAGACGTAGAATAGTTCATAACGAAATAATAAATTAGAGTTAAAAAAATTGTCAAACTTGGTTTGAATTTGACACTGACATAATCAATTAAAATATTAAAATTCAGACCCGTATTATCCATTTTAGGAAAATAGAAGATAATATTATTTGTTAAATAACTTTGGATAGACTGCATGAAAATTATTAAAATTTTGAAACCGAGTTTAGTTTATTGGATTCTTTAAAAAGTTTAGATACACTTCTGCTCTAAAATAAATTGGGGAGCCAATATATGACCACCTTAAATTTTGCATGGGATTTCCTATGTTGCGCCAGCCAATGCACCACCCTGTATATTATTATCTTAAAGCAGCCCAACATTTTATTCTATCAGCAACGAGTGCGTCCCTTTCATTCGATCACCCGCTGGGTCTTATCGGTATTATGGATTAGCATTTATAATGAGTTTGTAAGATAGATAGACGGACTTTAACCCACCTTACTGGACGAAACCTAATATCTGTAACTGTTGGTGTGGTAGGGTGGTTGGTGGTACGGTCGTTGGTGGTGCGGTGGTTGGGGGTGCAGGGGTAGGGTGGTTGGTGGTGCAGTAGTTTAACTATTTATTCTTGTACGGTGAAATTAGGAGGTGGTATTTTTATATTATCTTATATCCAGCCTCTATGGCACTTTATTTAATTGGTAAGCCTGCTGCTTGGTAGGCCTTGAAAAGCGTCGCCCTAGTAGTACGCAAAATAAGTTAACTCTTAAGTCAGTACCTAAATTTGTGTATATTTTGGGGCCGCAAATACACTACTGAGTGAAAATGGTCGATTATATATTAAAATAATAATGAGCCCTTGCTTAATAAAACTAATAAAACCTCGGGTATACGTTTACGCTCGGCGCACAATGTAAAGAGTGAAATTAAAAAGAGCAAAGCGTCCAAAATAGAATAATATAAAGGCTGCCTTAAGACAAGTGATGTGGACATTCGCAGATCCAACCCCATATCGTATATTATACATTCATTAATTAAGAAATAAACTGAAGCTATTAACAAAGAACTTAACAAAGTATTTAAATTATCTGCCGGGTCTTGTATAAATACCAAATCTCTTTATTTCCTATTATGCCTTTAGGCATCATTAAATCATTTTAAAGAAAGGACCTTTCTGGATGAATCCAGTTTCATTAAGTAAATTCCGAAAGGAACAAGATAATGAAATTACCAAGAAACAGAATTACTGCTTCAGTATTCTTGTTAAACTTTGGGCAAATTTTGATGCTTAAAATAATCAAATGCATTTCGTGTATTAATGCAAAATCAATTTAGTATCTGTTAATACAGGGTTATACTTAATGTTATATACTTATTTAAATGGGTGAATTCTATACCAATTTTAAAAACAAAAGGTCAAATAAACATATTGTCACCAACCGCTTTATTTAGTGGTAAAAAATTGGGGTTTCCTTAATATGTCTGAGTCAAATTTTTTATTATTACCGACGTTACGACCACTGAACTCCCATCAGTAGAAAACAAAGCTAATTGCCGACCGATCTAAAAATGTCCCCGGCATGCGTGATTTTTTGGAATTTTAGCTCATGCGCAGTACGTCGGATTTCTACGATGTCTTGATATTTAACGTTTACATTGCCCACAGCCGGTTCACTTAATTCTTTATTTACACAGTATTTGGCGTGTTTATTGTGAGATTTCTGAGCGTTACTTTAAGTGATTTTTAGTTATTTCTTGTAGATTGTGGACGTTTCGTTAAAAACTTATTACTAGATTAGACTTTTATAAATAGTTTAGGTTTATTTAATTATAGTGCAGTACCTTTTAGTGTAAGTTTGTATTGGAAAACAAGTGTATGATGTTGCTTTGCAAGCCACCGACCCAAATTCAGTTCGTCAGAGGTAAGTACCTATAGGCTATTTAAAATGATTTACCTTGCTTTCAACACAATCATGTATTTATTTAGGTAAGTGTTTTTTTTTTGGGATATTTAAGCTGTTCGTAGGTATACCTACCATAACGTTCAAGTACTTTACAAAAATATATCCAATTTGAGCTGGACACAGTTTAAACTAGGAATAATATGTTATTTGTGTCCAACCTGTTTACTTATTCTTGGCAAATTAAAAGAAGCAAATCCGTTACATTGCTTTTAGTGGTAAGCTAACCTGAACTAACAGTTCAGATTATGTTGTAAGAGACTTGATTTACTCAGAGGATCAAAGGATCTAAAGTTTTGCGTGGGATATCCTTTTACAGTTAACAACGCTTTTCTAAATAATATAGATATTATGACATACTCATTAGTTTCGTGTTGTAACGCTTAGTAACGAGTGATTTTTAATTATTTTGCTCAAGGGAGGCCATGCATTTTAAAAGCATCATGGCCGTACTGCGTAGATAAGATGACATGATTGTTTTATGACATTTACGTCTTATTTGAATTTGTGTATTTGTAAAGTTTAAAAATTGGAGAAATTTTGTAATTTTTGCAGTTATTTGAAGGTAGGTTACTATTGCTTTAACTAATATTTCTCCGGGGAGTCGTCTTTTGACTATTATAAAGTGCTATTTGCAGGATATGATTTAATTTTTTTTTTTTTTTTTATTTTTCAGCGTATCAAGTTTTGGTGAAGCTTTGTTGCCGGATTGAAAGTTCTACAGTAAAAATGTTTAGTGAAGCACAAAAAATTTTTATTGTTGAAAGTTTTTTTAGAAATGGAAACAAAATAGGCGGTGTGTGGAATTACTCTATGCATGACTGCTTTGATGAATTTCGAACCGAGTTTCCTGATGTTGCGGTGACCTTTCATAATTTTCGTACTGGGTCACAATACCTAATTGATAAATTTCGTCAGACTGGTTCTGTTCAACATAAAAAAGGGGCTGGAAGACCAACGAAACGATCGAATGAAGTTATTGAAGAAGCGCGACAAATTATGGAAAATAATCCTTCAACTTCTATTAGGCATTTATCTCAACAAATTCAGCAAACGGATTTATGCTACAGTACATGTCAAACACTTTTGAAAAAGGATCTGCATCTATACCCTTATCGTGTTACGGCTATTCATGAACTCCTTCCCAATGACGTTCCCCAAAGACTTAAGTTTTGTGAATGGTTTTTAAACAATTTTCAAGAAGAAAATAGTGGTGCTTTTGAAAAAACATTTTTTACCGATGAGGCTTATTTTTATTTATCAGGCTTAATTCACAAAATATGCGAATGTGGAATACGCAAAATCCGCATGTTTTTGTAGAAAGACCTCTTCATCCTCAAAAAGTTAGTGTGTGGGCAGCAATTAGTTCTAGAAGAATAGTAGGCCCAATTTACTTTGATGGCACAATTACAGCTGAGAGATATCGGATCGAAATTCTGACAACATTTATTAATGAGCTTCACGATGATGAATTGCGGGAAGGTTACTTCCAACAAGATGGCGCTACACCTCATGTAACCAGTGAAAATTAAAATTTTTTAAGTGAATTTTTTGAAAACAGAGTTATAAGCCGAAATACGCAACAAATATGGCCACCTCGTTCCTGCGATTTAACACCCTGCGATTTCTTCTTGTGGCCTTTTATAAAAAACTCCATTTATCGAACACCAATTGAGGATATAAATGATCTTAAACGAAGGATTTCAGAAAAAATTGCGGAAATTAATAATTCTCCAAACGTATTGGTTAATGTGTCTCTGAGGGTAAGAAGAAACATCAGAAGGTGTCTAGAAGTAGGAGGCGGCCATATAAAGTAGGCTTTCAAAGTAAGATAGCTCAGGATTTTATATTACATACTGTCAAAAAAGATTATTTTAGGTTTTCAACGTGACAACGCAGCTTTCTTGCAAATTCGCCCTATGATTTAATCTACGCGCTACTGCTACACTATGTATACTGGGTCACAGCCGCCCTTGAGCAAAATAATTAATAATCACTCGTTACTTATGTTTTAACACATACATTTTGTTAGCACCTTCATCTTTTTTCCTGTAATTCCGGGCACGAAAAAAGCTTTAACATCAATTATTGATAAAAACACTTTATCAATAGATGTTTCTTACCGATATATTTATGCTAACTTCTGTTTACTTTCAATTAAGTTTAGTTGGAATAACGTTTTTTTTTATTAATTTTTTCCATACTTATTATTATATTTGTACTTTGTAATACTACAGTCATGGTTGCCTATTTACTTTTCAGTGTCAATGTATGGATAGCATCCTAATTGACGGCGCACATTAGTTATTGAATGTCTAGTAGTGAATTATTTTAAAAATTCACAGTTTATCTAATTGTGCATTAATAATATATGTTTTCAATACGGCTGCTATTTTACTGTTGCTGCCAAATTTTAACGTAAAAACTTTTATTTTTGTTTAAAGATTACATAATACATCCAAATACTACGTTTATTGCCCGTCTTTTGTTTTTTATTAGTGTACTGAACATTAACATTTTTTCTACTAAAACCTTAACTGTAGTTTTATAATATAAATAAGTATATTAACAGCATAATTGTTTGTTTCACTGTTTTACAGTTTTTATAATGCGCTGCATTAGGGCTTTTCACAATTATATGATAACATTTTTATTTTCTCTCCTACAAAGTGCCAAGGCAAGACAAATACACATGTTTATTAACTCTACTATATAAACATTTAAAACCGCCGTTCTGACTCAGTGGCGGCTCGTGGGTCTATAAGGGGGTGAGGCCAGAAAATAGCGCCGCAGGCGAAAATTTTTCGCGATTTCAAGGTCATTGGCTTAAAATGAATAGTTAGGAATTCAACCAGCAATATAATTATTTTAAAATACTAGGTTTCACGAGAAAAATATTCAATTTGCAAGGTCAGGGTCAATTTCTCTCAGTGCATCCGCTATTGTGTCTCTATTTTGCTCTTGTAAGAACTACTACAGAAAAAAACGAAATATATCAGTGATATAGTTTAATAATCAACTTATTTATGTACGAATAGGCTCAAACATTGACAAATACAAATCTTAAGGCGTACCCGACGAATGTCTAACAAAAACTGCCGTTTCTAACGGTACCCTTCAAAATATGTCAAACTATGCCCTATTTAAATTCTAAACATCTATATGTTTACATTAACACCATAAAAACTAATGGCCTTATGCCAGTCAGTACTTTAACCCGCAGACCCGCCTCGAAAATCTAAAATCACGATAGGTTAACAATCACAAACGAATGGCACGCGTCGTAACTCGTAACCTAACGGCAAAGGGCTTTTCCAAGGATCTAATTAAACCTAATCAGCCGACACCTGATCCTACGAGAAGAAAAGATAGATGAGCCTGTTAACAATAAAACATTGCCAAGTTTCAAATAGGCACTAGGCACCCACCTGTAATCTTTAATTTTTATCTGTTTTTACTTTTTTGTTATTGGGATTTAATTGCATATTTACTAATAATATCTTATAGAACAATGAAAACATTTATTAATCATTTCTAACTTATTTTTTTATGTTTTGAAAAATAAAACATTTAAATAATAAGTAAATAAGTCAATAAGTGTCCTTGTTCAATCAACATTTGGCAACATGCAAGCCATTGCAAGCTACTGTAAAACTAACACGAAGGCCCAAATACTTACTTTTAATTTAAAAAAAAAAGTAATTTTCTTGCAACTTTCGTCGTATGTTGTATAGAAAATGATAAAAGGAGACCAGGTGACATAGAACACCTGTTATGGTGTTAAGAGCAACCACTATTACTTACGGAACTATGCCAGAAACCAAATTGTAATTCAAAATATCAATTTCTGTTTTTACGCCCCAAAATACGCAAGTCCTGAAATTTTCATAATTTTTTGCAGAGTACTGCTTCTTTGAGAAAATTGATGTCTTACATCTTTTTATATTTCATATCATCATATCAAGATTTATTATAGTCGCTTTTTTTTTATAAATCAATACCTATTCCAACACATTAAGTTAAATAATTTTAAAGCCGGACCTGACATACATGCGAACTGCGCAGGCCCAGGAGTTCCGGAAAACGCCGCATGCTGGGGACATTTCTGTAACACGGTATTAGCAATATATTGGTTATATAACATGTGGTTACGACCTATATTAGGTAATTCTCGGGGATATAAAAATAGATTTCTGCGTTAAAATTATTTTATACATTTTGCATTCCTAACCATAGATTATGACAATACAGCTTTCCATGCGCACGTCATTTATCTTTTTTTCTAGCTGATGTTCGCTGTTCAGCCGACAGCCATACCTTCTTAACTATGTGCCCTTCATTGAGCCATGTCTTGGCGGTGTAATGCCATCTTTTCCTATTTTCCCGAAACGTATTTTTTCCAAATATCTTTTTCGCCATACAATAATTTATTTTGTTTAATTAGTAGGTTTTTCGATTTAGTTTATTATACCTAAAATTAATTTCTTTTAAAATTCGCGTAACGTTGTTGCCGCCTTAACTTTAGCCATCATTTTTTTTATCGTGCACATCCGCATGACAAAACCCTTTCTTTTGTCTCAAAGTCGCCAGGGTTTTAAGGTAAAAATATATTTATTAAGCTGAAAGGCATTAACAATTTAAAAATCAATACTTTTCTTTTGTTTCCAAGTCTGTTGTTATTAAACTAAAAGGGTTTTTGCTTTATTCTTTTTATAGGTACTTAATATAATGGCGCGGTTATAAAAAAAAAAAAAAATTAAAAGGTTAAAGTTGTGATTTGTTCCTAATGCAGCGTTAACAATTATGGCATTCCGAACTCAGATTTTTTACAAGATTGCCAGCGATCAGCTGGGAACCTAGGTTGAACACATGACCACAGACGAGCTGAACAAGACCAGACCAAACTGACCCACATTCTATTTTTTTAGAACAAAATATAGATGGACCAGACATATTAGAATACCATTCAAATGAACAAATAAACGATTTAAGCAAAAATATCGGAGGCAAAATTGAAGAGTAAGGAATCTGACTCAGAAAATGAAGTAAGTAAGACAAATCCATGTTTTGTTTGGGAAATAAATTGATTTTCTTTTGACTACCTATGTATATATTTGCATAAATAGGTAGGTAATAATAGGAAAATAAGTGAGAATTTTTTTTTTCATATACTCCATTAAACATTTTTACCTCTGAGGCTAACTAATTAAGATATTTTTTTAGTGTTAAGATTTTTATCTTTGAATGCCAATATACAGTGTTACAAAATTTTCTGACCCATGCCCCGTGGTTATAATCAGAATTATGAGATGACGTGCTATGGCATACGATTGTACCTTCGATTTAAACAAATTAGGTGTTTTCGCTCATTTTTAGAAAATTATGGCTACATCAACACTACCTAGTCACCCCTAAACGGTTTCACGTACTCTTTAACTCTCTCTTCAAAGTGCTTTTCAACTTTTCCTCACGGTACTTGTTCGCTATCGGTCTCGTGGTCATATTTAGCCTTAGATGGAGTTTACGTCCTATATTATGTACTGTAATTTTTGATATGTTCCTCAAAATTTACCTGTAGCGTAAACACTTCAACTCTCAACTTTTTTCGTAGTTTAACAAAACTTTTACCCTTAAGGGCTTACCTATACCGGGTGTTGCATCATCGAGCAGGACATAGGAAATCCCATGTAATTTTAAATGGGGTCAATTATTGGCTTCCCTAATTATTTTAGAGAAAAATTCTATTTAGGTTTATTAAAGAGCACTAAAACCCACATTCAAAAGAATAACTTCAGATATTTTTGATGAGCCCGTTTACGGGTTATCGCCGATTTCTTTTTAACTATTTCTCCTTTTTATGGCTCCGTATTTGCGGGCACCAGTCAAGGTAAAAGATGACTGTCAAATAAAGTTGTCATTTTGAAATGTGTGCTTTATTGTTATAAAATCGAAAATATTAAAGGTGTATTTATGAGTACAAATTAATCTGAATAAAACTAAAATAAAGTATCCAATTACAAGGTTAATTATGACATTTTACATGTTTCAATATTTTACTAATTAATAGGTAGGTAGGTACTATTAAATTGTTAGAACTTTAGGATTTAAGAAGATGTTCAAATATTCCTCAAAATGACAACTTTATTTGACAGTCATCTTTTACCTTGACTGGTGCCCGCAAATACGGGGCCATAAAAAGGAGAAATAGTTAAAAAGAAATCGGCGATAACCCGTAAACGGGCTCATCAAAAATATCTAAAGTTATTCTTTTGAATGTGGGTTTTAGTGCTCTTTAATAAACCTAAATAGAATTTTTCTCTAAAATAATTAGGGAAGCCAATAATTGACCCCATTTAAAATTACATGGGATTTCCTATGTCCCGCTCGACGATGCAACACCCGGTATAGTGAACCATCTTTAATTCGTGAAAACGCTTTTTTTTCTAGAAATGTAGTGCCTCTACTCTATATTATAGTATTTTTCAGCTAAGAAAATACTTAGTAGAGGTTAGAATTTATTGACATATGCCACTTTCTAGATACTTTTATAACTAGAAAGTGGCAGATGTCAATAAATTCTAACATCTACTGAGTATTTTCTTAGCTGAAAAATACTATAATATGTGTTATTGATATGCAGGTGCAGGTTATTAGTATTTTGAATAATGGAAACAAAAACGTTAGCCTTACCTACGTATATTTTTTTTTAGTCACTTTCTAAAAAACAAAAAGTCTTTATGGACTATAATACGCTGGATAATACGCCAATAATTATAGTTGCTGAACAACCTCCTGTTGATCTTATCGAGGAATGATTGCAAATAATTCTCCTGTTGTAGTTGTAAAATGTTTAATAAACCTTTATATTACTAATAGCAATAGTGATTATAGGTGTAAAGTCGATTTGTTTTTATATGCTTGTAACTTCTCGGTTTTAAAAACCTATGTAGTTCTCTAGTTTTGTTGACCAACGGTTCTTCTATTTGTTATCCAATGTTAAAAGTCGTCAATGTATACCTACTTATTTTTTTATAATAAATAAGTTTGCATTAATATATTTGTTTTCTTAAGGTAAGTCTTCCCCCCGAATATATAGAAAGCTGAAACAATTAGTTTTAATTTTCAGTTAGATTTGATCCAATTCAAAGTTTTTTGCCTTAAAACATCAGTATTCTATTTAACATCAATTTAGGATTTATGTTAGGTTACGATTTCCACTAGACAAACAAATATGATAGTGCCTTAAATTTAAATTATAATTAATTTATAATTTCAGCTATGTCTATTTCAGAATTTTTAAAAGGGACATTCTCTATTAAAAAGGTCCTCGAGGGATTTGTACCAAGACCATATAGATCTCGTCCCAAGGACGCTTAGGAGTTTCAACCAAAACCATTGTTTACTGTGACAAAGTTAAGGTTTCTTGCTTTAAGTTCATATCACTTTGAGCCAAAAAAAAACATTGCACTTACCTTAGCGTTTTTTAAAAGCTTAAAATGCAACGATTTTAGGCCAAAATCATTGTATATTACGACAAAGTTAAAGTTTCTTGTCTTAAATTTATATAATCTTGGACTAAAAATAGTTAAGCGGTTGTTCCAAAGTTTTTGAAATATTGAGACAAGATATCCATGCATTTCGCCCATGTCAAATGCTTTGCGCCCTTGAGACAGCGTCAAATTTCTTTAAGTCAAGGAATCCTTTTTATCAGTGGGGTATTTCATTTAGGAAAAAAAATCTATCGATAAATTAATAATAAAACAGAAATTAATCAAGCAGTCCCGAAACCCTGCCGGCACACTTATTTTCAAATCTTTGAAGTTGTGAACTCGGGTTCTGTGTGTTATATTTATTTATGTATTTATTTTTTCTGCGATCAAAATCCCAGTATCGGAATCGCCGTGCTATTTTATATGCATTTAGCTAAGTGCATAAAAAACATGTAGGGGAAAGTCCCATACCCTGACCTTGAGGCACATTGTACCTTGAGCCACTTTAATATTCGTGTTATTGGGAGCCAAATGATTTGCCAACGCCGCTGTAGACTGTTGACGTGAATATCCATTTCACCATTTCATTTCGTTAGTGTATAGTCCGCCTTACGAGTCTGTGGCTACGACGGCTGAGGATACAGGGGGGTAAAAGGCATAAAAAGTCAGGTTTAATTGTAGCGGCATAAGCGTGCGGTGCCTCGTTTCATATAAATATCTTATAAGTTAATAAACTAAATTTACTTCCTCTTATTTTAATAATTAAACCACACCACTGTCCACTCTCAGTGGCAATAGATAAAAAAAATACAGTGGAACCCACATTTTTAGGCATTATTTTATTTATGTATCCACTACAATTATTATTTCATCGACTAGAAGCGGCCGCCGGGAAATGCGTGGGCGCAGAGCCAGTTAGTGGTATGTAGGTACCTAGAATGACCGAAGGTACAATGCTGAAAAATGGCAAACCTATTTTTTGATTTAATACATATTTTACTGCCTTACAAATCCACAATAGTTGCGTTTTGTACAATTACAGTTGCCTAGGAGCAACTCGGGAATTAAAAAGCAAACACCTTCCCGGGTGATACTAAAAAAAGCAGTCGCTGCAATTAACGAGCAAGGCCTGACCCTGTACGGACTCACGTTTGTAACAATGAGCTACACAAAACTTTAACCTGTATCTCCACAAGTCGACTGGTTCGTTGAAAAATTGGAAAATAAAATCCTTTTTGAATTTTACTGCATTACTCCTTTATTAAACGATTAATAACACTCCTCCTCTGCTCACCCTAGCATGGGCTACAACATACAACAACTGTCACGGTGATGGCTTTGTCCACTCACTTAGCGGTGACTTAACTTTCTATACTTTCCACCTGACACTTTGTAAACAATAACAAACTTTTACATGAAGGCTTTCTTCCTTCATGGAGCGGCGACTTATATCGTTCGATCTCTGCCAGACACACTCGACCCACTAACTTGTTTACAAACAATATAATATAATATAACCTTATATTCGGACGGTGATATAACCATACTCAAACACTCCGACCAATCAGATCCTAACACGTCGAAACCAAGATGGCAACGTCTTACATCAGGCCACCGTCGATCGGCCAATCAGAATCTTTGCCCGTTTCTAAGCACGTGGGTGCTAATATTATTTGATAGTTTTAGAGAATATTATAAAATAGCAGACAGTTTTTTACACGACAGAAATATGAAGTGTGTCCCAAACAAGGCCTTGTCAAAGAAAAGCATGCAAGGAATTGGGGGTAACAGGGCAAACTCTGAAGATGTTCTTAGATCGTAATGAAAACTATCGATCGTATAAAAATGGCGCAGTAAAGAAAGTTTTTACATACGAAGAAAAAAAGAGCCTGGTTGAATATCTTTTAATTTCCTAAAAATGCACTACAGGCTGCATAAAAATCAGTAAAGGGTGCTAGCATATGCGTTCATCAAAGAAAACAAGAAAAATATGCCGACAACGTGGACAGAGAAGAAGATCACAGGAAAACAATGGTTCCGAGAATTTATGAGTCGCCATCAAGAACTCAGTTTAAGAAGACCCGAGGCTACAAGTTTGGACGTGGGCATGCTTTTTACCAATCTAAAAGACATTCTTAATAAGAATAATTTCACTGCAGCAGATGTCTATAATATGAACAAAACTGTTCAAAATGTGACAAAAATAATTGCCCCCAAGAAACTAAAGCAAGTGGGCAGCGCCACATCAGGCGAAAGAGGCTGCAACATAACAATGATTGCACTGGGAAATCGTGTTACACCGCTGTTTATATTTCCAAGGGTGAATTTTAAGCAATTTATGTTACATGGCGCACCGGCGAGGTTAGCTGGATCAACACATATAACTGGATGGTCCAACTTTGAGAAATTTTTAGAATTGTTACTACACTTAATTAAATTAAATGAATATTAAGACACCATCCATTGATAAGAAAAAGTTAATCATTCTAGATAATTACGAGAGCCACTGCAGTTTTGAGGCTATAACCTTAGCTACAAATAATGGTATTATTCTCTTAACCCTCCCACCACATACAAGCCACAAACTGCAGCCTCTTGATCGCACAGTTTTTGGTCCGTTCAAACGACACTATAACACGGCTTGTGATGAGTGGCTCCTGTCTCATCCTGGAGAACCAATTACCATATGTAATGTTGCAGAGCTTGCAGGTAAAGCCTACCCGACAAAATTTACCCCAAAAAAATATACAGTCCGTTTTTAAAGTGACAGGTATTTGGCCAGTTGACGAAAATATATTTTCACTGATCAAGAAGACCTACGAACTATTTACCTTCAACAAACAATTCAAGAAATATTCTACAAGACTTAAGTTCTCAACAAGCCACCTCACCCACAAGTGACACTGGAATAGGAATGAAAAGCGGTTGGGAGTAAACGTAGAAAAGGGAAAACCATAATTCTAACTGACACACTGGAACAACGGACTCTGGTGGCTCATAAATTTCAGATGAGATGCTCGACTAGCCAGATTAACCTAATGCCGATGATCCCCCAGTTGACAGTTTCGTACTTACTAAAATAATTGAAAAAAATGTAAATTTATTACTACGTTGCGGAAATTGAGAACGTCCAGCAAGAAATACAGGTTACAGATTTAAAGAGAGTCATATCTACGAACAAATTTATTCGAAAAAATGACAAATTATTTGTCGTTGACAAATATAATATAATTTCCAGTTTACCGCAACCTGGAATAGGAGGATTTTCTGAGAGGCAGAGACAAATGTTAAGTTTTGGCGTAGACTTTGCATCATATAGGATCAAGTAGATTTTTTTTTTGTATTCGATGCTTATTCTTTCTATTATTAAAATCTTAAAAATGCATAAGTAAATATTTTGTTTGTATCATTCATAGATATTTATTACATATGACCCAAGACCAAAAAATGAAGAAGGTCCACAATAGTTTTAAAAAAAATTGGCCCAAGGTATCGGACTCTCCCCTACTTGTAAAATATTTTTATACTGCCGCTTCATAGAATTGGTGATTGGTATTAAATGAGTCACTGACAGAATTTGTGGACTTAGGGTATAGGGCGAAAAAATATCTGTGATATCAAAAAGAAAAAAAAAACAGTGGCGTTGTTTAGTTTAAAAATTGTAACACCCTGTATCTCAAAAATAAAGCAGTTGCGCACCTATGTTTATATGAACTTATGTGATATCATAAGATTGGTATACCAATAACCCATAAAATTAGAACATACAAGCACCCCTGTATACCAAATAATATCTGTAATAGGAAGTGGATTTGAAAGGGTATATAAGTGGGCAAAGAAAATATTCCTTTTAATGGTGGATTGAAGAAAACGGATGGACAGTAAAGTGGAGTTCTGATAGAGCGGTCGTTGACTAGAATGGGTTAAATCGGCTTCAATTATCCTTTTGAAACGTATTATACTACTGACATACTTTTAGACCCCTACAGATTAGGTGCGTAGACCGAAATTAAAATCTTATGGAAGGAAAAAGGCCTGTCGTTCATAATTTATAAAAGCTTGCGGTTTATTAGCAGAGAAAATCCTTTATGGCGCACTGCGAGTAGTGCGTGTGCGCTGGCAGCAATTCACGTTGGTCTTGAATATTCGGAGATTAGATATAGTTGTTTGTTGAGGAATACGACGTCAGGGAGTTCTCCAAGTAAATTAATTTTTGAGCAGTGTTGTTTGAAGAACATCAAGCTGAATAACGTACGCGACCCTCCAAAAATTTTTGGCATGCTCTATCAACAACTCCTACAATACAAGGACAAAGTGCTCAAGCGGATTTTGCTAGTAACGGCGGTCAATCGTGATCAACATGTATTTTGGTATGGCCGGCTTTAGAGCCTTGTTGTTGATGCGAAATGTCAGATTATCCATAAATTCCTAGTTAGATAAGATTACCTCTAAAATAAGTTTTCTTTACGTTATTTGTTTATAACTGCGTTGACTTAGTTATTCACACAAACCTAATATAATTTCACAACATTATTTAATTTTAAAGTTAAATAAAAAAATATCTATAACAATTTTTAGAAAACGTGAAGTACTGCAGTGAAACGCTAAAGGCGAACTAGCAACGTCGCACTAGTTGACACTATTATTTTAGTAATTTGACGGCATTCTTCGTACGAATTTGTTGCTGGTTTGCAGTGAAAATACAGTACATTATTGGATTAAATAGTGGAAATAGTGTGATAAATTATTTTTGACAGATTTGTAGATTTGTTGGTGTTTTAGTGTGAAAACACCGAAAAATACAGTATGTTAAGGGTTTAAATAGTGTGTTAAATCATTTCCGACGTATTTATTTGTGTTTTAGTTTCAATGTCGGTCTCATTTTACAGAGGAGGATTTTATCTGGCAGATTTCCCAACAGAACACGAGAACAGGTGAGATCGTTTCTGTAAATTTGTTAAAAAACTTAAAAGTAACGAAATCATTTTAGCACCTAGGACTGCAATTTATTTCCAAAAAAATAAAATAAAGAATTTTGCCAAAAGAACGATACAAATATTCCACTGCAACTATGGTATTTTGTTCAATAGTATACAGTGAGCTCAAAAAGGTTGGAATAAATTCGTTTAAAATTCAGGTGATTATTTTCTGGAAAAACGCTTGGACATGTCGATTATTATTTTTAATTGCGAATTCTTTGACATAAGAAATGTGTATGCAGGTTGTCTCAAGAAGAACATATACCGTCAACATTAATTTTTTTAAATAGAACACCCTGTATACTATATTATTTTTGAATTCTACGATACATTCTAAACACTTTTTGTATAACATACCATATCTCCAAAATCAACGGTTTTCGATATATTGACATTTTTTCTGGTACGAAAACTACAATTAAAAATGAACTCTTTAGATCTATTTAGTCTATAATATTTACATAGACTATATTAAAATTTTATTTTAATAAATGTTGAAATTGACCGCCACCAACTTCCTGGCAATATGCAAATCTTTGAATTCTTCCAAAACGTTATGGATTACCTGGGGCTCTATTAATCTAACCTCATGCCTTATTCGAGCTTTAAGTTCATCAATATTGTTAGGTCTGTTAAAGTATACTTTAGATTTTAAATAGCCCCACAGGAAAAAATCTAGCGGGATCAAATCTGGTAACCTTGCCGGCCATTCTATTGGACCCCGTCGACCAATCCACTTGCCAGGAAAGACTGTATCCAAATACTCACGCACCGGGCGTGTGTAATGGGCTGGTGCTCCGTCTTGTTGGTACCATAAGTTATTGTTGGAAATGTCTGGCTCATCTGGATTTGGATAGAGTACAGCAAGTGCCGGTATTAACTCAAATTCTAAAAATTCTAGATATAGTTCGCCATTTAACGTACCTACCATCAAAAAAGAAGGGACCTAAAATCCGGTTATCAACAATTCCAGCCCAAACATTCACTTTTTGCGGGTATTGTGTGTGAGACTCCATGATCTAGTGCGGATTTTCCTTAGCCCAATATCGACAGTTTTGGCGATTTACATGCCCATTTAAAGTAAACGTTACTTCATCAGAGAACACAATTCTTTTTAAAATTTGAGGATCTTCAATGTATCTGTTCATCATTATTTCGCAAAATTCTGTTCTTCTATCCGGCGCATCTTCATTAAGTTCATGAACCAACTGTACCCTATAGGGATGCCATTTATTTTTGTGTAAATAATTCAATACGGTTGCTTGACAAATATTATTTTTCGTAGCAATACCGCGAGTAACACTATGGTGGCTTTCTTGGACAGCTAAGAGGCCATTTAACTGCACATCTTCTGAAATCCTGGGTCGACCTTGAATATAATTGTTTCTAACAAGCCCCAAATTCCTATATTTTTTTACAATTTTACTAACAACAGATTGAGATATTGGTGCTCGGTTTGGGTACTTATTGTTAAATAACTCACACTTCTGTTTGGGTTCGCATCCTATCTCCATAGCCAAGCATCATTAGTACCTCTATCCTATCTTTTTCACTTAACCGCGCCATTTTTAGAGAATTACTTGAAGTTAGATAGCCCTACACAATTTGAAGAATTTTTGACAAGAAGTAAATGTCTGTGTCAAAATAAATTAATTCAGGTAACAGGTTACAATAATAATAAAGAAATGCGCAAATAAAACTAAAAATCCACGGATCTCAGCATTTTTTCAGAAAAATATTAAAATGTCAATATATCGAAAACCGTTGATTTTGGAGATATGGTATGTTATACAAAAAGTGTTTAGAATGTATCGTAGAATTTAAAAATAATATAATATACAGGGTGTTCTACTTAAAAAAATTAATGTTGACGGTATATGTTCTTCTTGAGACAACCTGTATACACATTTCTTATGTCAAAAAATTCGCAATTAAAAATAATAATCGACATGTCCAAGCGTTTTTCAAGAAAATAATCACCTGAATTTTAAACGAATTTATTTCAACCTTTTTGAGCTCACTCTATACAATCATAAACAATTTTTTTGAACCGATCCCCATATTGATGGGGGACAATTTTTTTTGCCTTATGCACAAAATATTTTTAAGTATTTAAGTGAGCAAGACAATGTATATGTTTCTTTGCTAATGAATAAAATTCATATTAACCCTTATTTAGATTATACTTAAAGGGAGACGACTGTCAATAAATGCCTCTATTATAAGTATGATTAATAATAATCTGTAGTACCTGGTTAAAATTGTTATTTTTAAAATCATTATCTACCTACTTATAGTTGTCCTGATTTACATGTTTCTAGTCATATTAACGCATTATTTGCTTAAATACAAGTTTATAACTTAAATAACAATGGTCAAAAGTGCATAGGTAAATTTAGCAATCACACAAAATCATAAATCCAACAAAAGCGTCTAATACTATATCGTATTCGTTTAATCGTCGGCCCCCGGGTGATTACGTCTCAAATGAGCGCCTTGTCCTTGTACTGGAGGAGTTATTGCCAGAACATCATTTGTATATAGAACTGTTTTTTTTCTAATGATCAGACACAGCATTGCGGGAAAAGTACCACATGGCGCTCTGCGAGCGGTGCGTGTGTACTGGCAGCAATTCACGTTGGTTTTGAAGGTACTTGATGAGTAATACGACGTCAGGGATTTCTCCAGGTAAAATAATGTTTGAGCAGTGTTGCTTGGGGAACACGAAGCTGAATCACGTACGGGTGGCTGCAACGCGACGCTCCAAAAATTTGTTTTTTCGGCATGCTCTATCCATTCGATAATGCGGTGTTGCCTCTTCTACTAAGAAGTAGTGACAACGTTGATATTATTTTAACACCCTGAATATAAACTCATTTTTGTAATCTCTATTAGTTTCTTAACCACTTTTCTTATTACTTTCCTGCATCCACCTATTACCGTTTCTGAAATATTAGGTAATTAATTTCCATTTTTTTTTTGAAATTATTAAGCCTCGAACATTTTAGAACGAAAAGTTTTTAAAGAATCCACTACACACGGCAAAACTTAAAGCTCTGATAATTTTACATTAACCTACGAATAAGGAATAAAAGAAGCATGAAGCTTGAACATTGATTTATTTATAATCTAGTATAAAGGAAAGTAGAAAAAAAAAATTGAATACAACTGAAATTGAATTTACGCAAATTCTCGTGTATCGCAATCTTGTCAGTATTTCAATCACGAGGGAATATTTTCTCCTATGTCGCATCCATAAGCGCCAACAAACCTTACTTTATCTTTAAAATCTAGCCAAAAAATTAAACATTGTTTACATTAAAATATACTTCACCAGAAATATAGTCAAAATTATGAGAATACCAAGCAACATGCTTAACAGGGTATATTTCTATTTTCTTAATAATTTTACCTACATAATGTTAAAATGGTGGAGATTATAAACGAATTTTCTTTTATTATATTATAATCTCCTATTTGGAAATACATATAATAATTTATTTTCCGGTGCCACTGTTATCACCATCTAAATATTTATATCCCGAACCCTCTAATTATTTAATATACACTACACGATTTAATTAAACGTGGTCGCATCTGTTAGCCTTTTCATAAACGGAGCTCGAATAAAACAAAATTATGGACAAACGTTTACAAGCGTCGCACAGGACCTTTTTTTATTCGTTTATATCAAAAATAAGTTTTTGGTTTTTAAAAAAAAAAGTGTGAATAATATTTATTAAATGTGGCAAAGCTCCTGCTGAACAGTTTTTCATGTTTGTCAAAGTATTATGAATCTTCTTATAACCCTATAATAATTACATCCCTATTTCTTTTTATACAATCATTGCTATTACGAAGACACATTCTTTAAAAATTATATTTTTGTTGTTTAGTCGATATCTAGTCTTTGTTATACTTAATTACTAAAGGGCGGAATATATGCAAAGTGCATAATACAGCGTGTGCGTGGATTTGCTTGCCAAATGGAAAACTTCTTTACTATCAATTTTTCGAAAAAAAGTTATTCTTTATAAAAAGTTTTGCTTTTAAAATTATTAAGATTGGCATAAGAATTTCTTTTTAATGTTGTACAGGGTGTCTCAAAAAACGAAAAACTTTAATTCTAAATGTGAAAAAACTTTATTTCAATATTTATTAACCGGCAAATTGGAAAGAGCGAAAAGCGCAATAAATCGTCAACTAATTTGTAGTATACACGGCAATGATAAAGTTTTTTTTTGAATAGTTACTTAACATTTTTGATAAACAATATGGATAAATAAGCCCCCCACGTTGTTCATCATACACCATACAGAACAACAATAAATTATTGTTTTATTAAGTAAAGTTTTAAATAAAGCCTAATAATTATAAATTAAACTTTTACCTGTAAATAATTAAATGTTAAGGTAAAAACCTGTAAAGACACATTTCACGAATTGACATACAGTGGCGGCTCCTGGTCAATTCGGCAGGGGGGTCAAAACGTAGTTAAGAAAATAAAGAAAACAATTTTGGATGCACCACCTTTTTTTTTGGTTCATATTCCTTGCTTTTAAAAAGGAAAAAAAAGCAAAGAATCCGAAACTCACTGATTAAAAAAAACATAAAACATACGAAAAAAACTTACCCTATCCTAGCTATAACTTTTTATATGTTTTATTTGTTTAAACTCACCATGCACTTGAGTTCTGTGTTTTAAAATTTTTCCTTCATATGTTTTAAATCATTAACCCCCCTTTTACTGCAAAAATCGAATGCAGGAAAAGAAAAACACGGAAAGCAGAAAACCATCTCCAAACCACTTTTATTTTTGTCCTGAGCACCTAAATGTTCAAATTCCAGGCGTTTTTCGAAAGATAAACCATTGCTTTCTTTTAAATACAGTTTCGCGAACTACTAACAGGACAATTTTAGTGTTTAATACCTAATTAATTTTAAAAACAAAGTAACAAAAATATTCGATTGCGCGCCTAAAATAAATATTTAATTAAATGTAAACAAACCAAAGTAAGGTTAGGTGTGGATGTTGAAAACATATTATCGATAATATCACATGGATGATACTTTTTCGATATATACTTATTAGTCTTTTATTCCGATATATCAGAGTATGTAATATAAAAAAAAGTAACTATCGAATATGGATATATTTTTAATAATGGATGTAGGTATGATTTCGTTCGCCAACAACAACGCTCATGCAGCGGCAGCGCAGTCACTAGGCGACGATGCGACATTTTTTTTCGATATGAAATCAACATTCCTATTATTGTGCAAATTAGCAGTCTGCAGTAACAGCCCGTCTTCCGTCTTTTTCCACCACATTCTAAAAATTAAAACGTGCGTTCGAGCTCAATCGAAAAAAGAAAACCGGCTGACAGCCCAGAAAAGCTCTATTTCTGGCGTTTCATGCAAGCGTGAGAGTGATAGCATGCTATTTATTCCTCTTCTTACCCTCATAGGATTTGTTGCGTGACGCCAATTTTCGTGGTCAAGCTCAATATTGACCTGAAGATTTTGCGGGGACGCACAAAAAGTAGCGTTACGGCTAGTTTCTCTCGCTCATTGCGTGCGTTCCATTAAATACGAGGGATATTTTAGAGGTAATAGTACCAGAGCAGAACTAAAGTTTGATTGATTAAATGGATTTTGATTTTAAAGTTAAATATTAACAAGATTAGTGTTAGGTGGTGGTGTGGTGGGAGGTCATTGCCCGAATGACCTTATGGTAGAGCCGCCACTGTTGACATATGTCAATAAAACTTTTCTAGTTTGCATTTTTCCTCTAACAATGAGTTTAACTGATCAAGAAAAAGTCCAGATTGTTTTAATAGTTAGAAATAATTATCGCACAAATAGAGAAGCAGCCGAAGAATTTAACAATAATCACCCGGAAAGACCAACACCAATAACCCATCAAACAATAAGTAATGTTATGAGTAAATTCAAACGGTGCTCTCCAAACTTTTTTCGGAGAAGAGGAAACCAAGGTCAAAATAATCTTTCTCGCTTATACGATGAAAATGATGAACTTAATGTTTTGCTCTACATCAACGAATTCTCTAAAACTAGTTTAAGGCAAATGTCTCGAGATTTGGACTTAAAAATTTACTTCATTAGAATGGTTCTAAAAAAACATAAAATTAAACCTTTTAAGCCGAAATTTACCCATACATTATTACCAGGGGACTCGGAATTGAGACTAGATTTTTCTGCGTGCTTATTAGGCGTTATGGAGGACGATCGCCGTTTACCTTTTAAAATATTTTTTTCAGATTAAGCTGTTTTTACGATCAACGGTAGCTCTCGAAACTCCCTTTATTGGTCAGTGGATAACCCTCACTGGGCGTGGTATAGTCGGGGACCGATTGTTGGGACCAATATTTTTTGATGATAATATAAACGGTGAGGTGTTTCTAAATTTTCTAGAAAATGATTTCAGTGATATGCTGGATGACATACGTTTGGCCGGTATATGAAACTTATTGTTTCAGCTAGATGGGGCTCCCGGACATTTTGCATTGCAAGTTAGACATTGGCTGAACAGAAATTTTGCTAATAGGTGGATAGGAAGTGGTACAGATCAAGATTTTTTGTCATTGGCCAGCGAGGTCCCCGGATCTCACCCCACTGGATTATTTTTTGTGAGGTGTCCTCAAAGAAAGGGCATATAAAAGGCGGTCCCGAGACAGAGAACACCTCAAGAGACGAATAATTCAGGAATGTGCCGGGCTACGGGGATATCAACTATCGAATGCCGTCAGAAGTTTTAGAAAAAAAATTATTAGGTGTATGATGAACAACGGGGAGCTTATTGAAATTTAATCTTCTAAGTTTATTTGTTCGTGTTTACTGTGTAATTACTAGTAATTGAAAAACTTGTTATGTGTAAATATGTTTATATGATTGTTTAATAAATTTTTAATAAGGTTGTAAATTATCTAAATATTTTAATCACTCTGGATACTAAATTAACCTGCAAATAGTACATTGATGGCTTAATAATAAATATTGCGATGGTATTTATACATATTGTTTATCAAAAATGTTAAGTAACTATTCAAAAAAAACTTTATCATTGCCCTGTATACTACAAATTAGTTGACGATTTAATGCGCTTTACGCTCTTTCTAATTTGCCGGTTAATTAATATTGGTATAAAGTTTCTTGAGACACCCTATACAACATTAAAAAGAATTTTAATTCAAGAATTCAAAACTTTTTATAAAGAATAACTTCTTTTCGTAAAATTGATAATAAAGAAGTTTTCCATTTGGCAAGCAAATCCACGCACACGCTGTATATGCATTTTTTGCATATCTTGTCAATTTTATAATAAAATGCATATTTTTCCTAAATTATTATTTTATGAGCATATTTTTATGTTTTCGGCGTTATTAAAAAATTAAAAACGCCCGGTCATGATACCTCGCAGACTCACAGCTTTAATGTCCAGTGCGACACTTGTTTTAGGGATTTTCCAATCTGAAGATAATTATATATTAATTAATATTTACATTTTGGTTATACACACGGTATTCATTTGGGGTTTCCGGGGTTTGCAGGTATATTGTGGTTATTTACTGTCATTTAATAATGCCCTATTATTACCTGCTTAACAAACTGTATTTACATCAGGTTGTAATACGTACTTCTGTTTTAGTTTGTCAAAAGATTTCAGTATTTTCAGTGTGAAACTAGTGATTTCAAAGTTGTGCTCAAAATGTCTAAAGTGCCGAAAACAGAGTTATAGTTCAGTGGAGAAAAAGTCTTCTGTAAAGCTTGTGCAAAAATTATTTTATTTCCAAACCGATCAACATTCGATAACACCGCTGCATAAATCAAAGTTACAAAAAATGAAATCTGAGCCAGTTCAGCTGAGTGTAAAAAAGGCATTTCAAAATGTTGGAGAAAAATCGCAATCTGAAAAGGAAATTTTTCAAGAAGACTTAGGCAAGGCTTTGGTCGCAGCAAATTTAGAAAATTGCAAAATCCACAATTTAGAGGATTTTTGCAAAAATATTGTCATAAAACCATTCCTGACGAATCCATGCTTAGAAAGAAGAATGTCCATTCAGTCTACGAAACCGTTTTAGAAGAAATTAGAGCTTCACTGGGTGATACAATTTTTTACATTGTTGTTGATGAAAGCACAGATGCTTGTGGCAGATATATAGCACATCTTATCATTGGAGCACTTTAAGAGGATAAAGCAAGAAACCCATATTTAATAGCTTCTAAGCAGTTAGACAAGGCCAATAATGTGAACGTAACCCGATTTATTCAGCAGTCCCTATCGAGCTTTTTTTTATCAAATCCAGTCCCAGATGAGAAGTTTTTAGTGCTTTTGTCTGATGCAGCACCGTATATGGTAAAAGTAGGCCAAAACTTAAGAATCCTTTACCCCAATATGGAGCATGTGACTTTTCTTTTACATGGAATAAACCGAGTCGCAGAAACCGTCAGAACTGAATATCCCTTAGTAAATAAATTAATTTCAAATGTAAAGAAAATGTTTCTAAGAGTGCAGATGTATAAGAACAGATTACCAGGAGTTAGTTTACCTCCAGAACCTGTAATTACCCGGTGGGGCATGGATTAAAGCCGCAATATTCTACGCAGAACATTTCGAAGCCATTAAAGAACTAATTTTGAAGTTGGAGATGATGCAGTGTGTTGTGCAAAGTAAAGAGTTGTTAAAAAGTGCAAGTGAAGTTAAAGATCTTGTTTTTATTAAGGTTAATTTCAGTTTCATACCGGACATAATATCCTCGTTAGAGAGTAGAAATTTAAGTTTAAGAGACTCAACAGTAACAACATTCCTTACTTCACTGCAGTAAAAAGCATTTAGGAAGGTAAACCATCCAACGAAGTTGTATCTTGGCGTTATACTTTACTACCTTGCAGTATTGTCCGATTACATTAATAGATGTCGAAAGAAGCTTCTCTTTGTATAAACATATTTTTACTGATGGAGACAATCCTTTTTAGTTGAAAATTTTAAAACATGTTTAGTAATAAATGCCTTTTGTACAATTTCAGGTTAAAAAATTGTTTACTTTTATTTTTCTTCGTTTCTTTTGCATTTTTTTAAAATAAACATCTTGTTTAGAATCCAGTGTGTTTCTTTACCCTATTTTACTATAATGATTTAAGAAATATTGCATTCCAGTATGCATATTTGGTCAAAAGATGCATATTACTGCATATTTTAAAGGCAAACAAGGCATATATATGCGCATATTTTGCCTGAAATTAAGTGCATATATTCCGCCCTTTATTAATTACACACATAATGTTTAACTTCCTTAATTACACGTTGTATCGGTATTGATATTTATCTGACAGTAAGATAATTCCCAATTAAAATAAGGATAAAATTCCGCTCGGAGTACTTAAAACACACAATTTTCAAATACAATGGAACCCCCTTATTGTGTTTAAGGACTAAGGTCTAACTTAGTTATTCAAAAAGACAATAAGGTCTACATTTCCAAAATAATTACTCCCCCAGCGAGTTTTTTAAAGAATTAAATTACAAAAGATGTTTATATTTCAGACCGATGTGAATAGTATATCGTTCCTTTGGGGCTTCGGCATTAAGGGTGCTTTTTCATTGCTTCAAATTAAGTATTTATGTAAAGTACAGTCAACATTGGCGAAGTCGGTTTTTGTTTAAAGGATGCCCAAGCAATTCTAAAGCAAACAGTCGAAAGGTCAGTGACGCACGTATTGTGTGTTAAAAGTGTTCCATTGTCCACACCTCTTTGTTGTTTGGTAGGTAGGGTATTCCATACTTGATAGTACGTTAGAAGTATCTGGAGAACGAAGAGAAAAATAATTTTAAATTTTCACTACGGCTATTATAGGAGGCTGCGCTCTAGCTTTTAAAAATAATTTCGCGGTTGCAGTGGTGCCAGATCTATTGATAACTGACATCACCTCTGGAATTTTAAATGGGACACCCTGTAGTTTATTTTATTTTTAGATTCTATGAAGCAACCTAGGTTTTTTTTGTATAGGATATTTCCATTTCTCTTGCCGTTTCTTAAATATTAATTGTTTTGTGTCTTCTTTTTACCGAAACTACTTATGTGAATTAAAACTTCAATATTTTCGTCTCCAGATATCAAATCAACGTAACATTTTAACATCATTTAGTCTACATATGGTACTTTAACTTTGGCAACATAGGATCGCCGACTTCTATACAGAGTGTCCTAAAAATTAATTGCAATTCAGATTTTATAAATTTGATCAAAAGTCACTTTCTTTAAATGGAACACCCTGTGTATTATTGAAATGTTGAATAGAGTGGACCAATTGAATTTTTTTCATACAGAGTGTTCCTCTACCTATTTTGAACCGCTTTCGATTTATAAGCCATTTTATGAATAATTACTGTTCATATTCGAGAATTACTAACTAGACATTAAAGATCTAAATCGATAAGTGTGCCATGATGTAACAACTGCAATACATAACGATGGTGACATGACATATCTCACTTTATAGTTTGGGTTTGCTTATGTCAGATTAATTCACGGCGAGTGTCAAAGAATTGTTTCAAGAACCTGCAGAAGATTTAACGCTCTTTTTCCGAATTTGCCGCTAATGAACCCACGAAAATTTCTCAGATTTGAAGGTAATTTTTTAAATTTCGGAAATGTACAAGCTCCAAGATATCAATTTTACCCTGTTACTGAAAACGAGGAAAATGAAATGAACGTTTTAGCGTATTTTCATGCCTATTCTCATGCTTCAATAACAAGTGCCAAAAATGATTTAGGAATAAATCGAACATCAATATGGAGAATTTTACATAAAAATAATATGCATGGCTACAAACTAATTACATTACAGGCTTTACAAGCAGGTGATCCTCCAAAACGTGTAGATCTTTGCGAAATGTTATTAATTCGAACACAGGAGGATCCTGATAAGAATTATTTGGACTGATGAAGTAAAATTCTCACGCGAAGGAGTCTTTAACCATCAAAATAATCACTATTGGGCTGTAGAAAATCCACACGTTATAAAAGAAAGAGGTTACCAACAAAGATTTACTTTTAATGTATTTTGTTTGTTGATGGATAGGCAATTATCAATCTATATTTATGATGAAAATTTAACCTCTGCAAAATATCTCGAAATTCTAAGAACGGCCGGATCTGACTTTTTGGATAATCTACCGCTTATCGATTTGAGAAATTGTTGGTATCAATTAGATGGAGCTCCTGCTCATTGTACCCATGAAGTTTCCGCGAAACTGTATGATATGTTTGAAGATAGGTGGATAAGACGTGGAGGACCATGGAGTTGGCCACCGCGATCTCCAGGTCTTAATCCTTTAGACTTTTTTCTGTGGAGTAGGATTAAAGAAGTGGTTTATAAAACACCAGTAAATTCAAGAGAAGATCTAGAGAATCGGGTAAGGCGCGCTTTTGAAGAACTTGAACCATTAGAAATTCAAAGTGCTACTACCGGTCATGTGATGACATGTATTACCGTTTGCTTACATGAAAATCGTCAGCACTTTAAACATCTGACGTTTTAGGTGAGAATTCCAAAAGTTTTAATTTACTGACAAAGTCGGTTCTTTTCAGAACCACAATTTTGTTTTGATCATGGCACAATTAGCGATTTAGATCTTTAATGTCTAGTTCTCGAATATGAATAGTAATTATTCATAAAATGGCTTGTAAATCGAAAGCGGTTCAAAATAGGTAGAGAAACACTCTATATGAAAAAAATTCAATTGGTCCACTCTATTCAACACTTCGATAATGTACAGGGTGCTCCATTTAAAAAAGTGACTTTTGATGAAATTTATAAAATCTGAATTGTAATTAATTTTTAGGACACTCTGTATAGAAGTCGGCGATCCTATGTTGCCAAAATTAAAGTACCACATGTTGACTAAATGATGTTAAAATGTTACGTTGATGTGACATCTGGAGACGAAAGTATTGAAGTTTTAATTCACATAGTTTCGGTAAAAAAAAGACACAAAATAATTAATATTTAAGAAACGGCAAGAGAAATGGATAATATCCTATACGAAAAAAAGCTAGATTGCTTAAAAATAAAATAAACTACAGGGTGTCCCATTTAAAATTCCAAAGTTGATGTTAGTTATCAATAGATCTGGCACCACTGCAACCGCGAAGTTATTTTTAAAAGCTAGAGCGCAGCCTCCTATGGCCGTAGTGAAAATTTCAAAATTATTTTTCTTTTCGTTCTTCAGATACTTCCAACGTACCATCGAGTATGCAATACCCTGTATATAAATACATATAAACTAGTGAATATTGGGGAGTGCAGCAAATGAAAGAGTACTCTTTAAAGTTATTCCAAGCTTTCGGAAATCATATATTTCATTTCAATCCTCAGGGAGACTACAATTTATATAAATTAAGATTAGGAAACCTCATTAGAACAATAAATAAATGATTTTACTTACAACTTTTTTGAGATTGTTCATAAGGATGTTCATAGAATTAATATAGGACATGCGAGAAGAAAACGTGTTGAAACCCAAGTCAATTACAATTAAAATCAAAAATTGGCGACAATACTAAAAACATTGTATATGGACGTAGAAACACACAATTTAAAATAAAATCAAAATTTTGATGTTCACATTTTGAAAATTCGTTACTTAATTTGAAATTATGGAATTATTTAGCGGGAAATCATGACTTGCGTGTCTCCATTTTAAGTGACTGGTAGGTTAGGAAATACTGTCATTTTAACATGTCATTAAAATTGTCAAAAATATTTTTAATGCGGTTTACAATAAGAATAATATTAAATAGAGAGAATTACGGATTTAAGTGTTATCATGCAGCAAACCTGAAAAATCGTTAAAATGCATTTATACGAGGTTCGAACTGTTATCAATAGTATTGATTGTACGTAAGTTTTTATCTAAGTGGAGCAGATATGAATAAATTACACTTAAATGTTGGATATCTGTTCTTTTGTTCATACTATTGGGTTCTTGAGCAATAAATGTCATTTCCAAAAACAGTATTTTTCTATAATTAGTTTGTGAGGTTAGAATCTCAGCTGAATTAAAATTAATGGTCCATATTATTAGCATGTTCAGTAAGGGCACATCTCTCTGGATGGTGTCTACAGTCACTCTAGTGGTTAGTGATTCTGCTAGACAAGGGCCTAGTAGTTTGACCTATGTATACTTTATTACAGTCTGCACAAGGGATTTGTAGACAACATCTGATAGTTGATTATACTGTGTTTTGTCTTTAAGTTTGGAGTGAATAGAGTTTATTGTAAGTACAGGCTTGTATGCAATCTTTATATCATTGATTTCTCTGAATAGTCTAGAAAGTTTTGGAGTGATATCCCTTATGTAAGGCAATGAAGTGAACTTATAGTTTATAGTCGCTTCAGTTATATTTCTGTTTGTATTATTGACATTGTTCACGTTGGGTGCTTGTGTTAGAGTGGAGGACGTGCTGAATAGTATCTTTTTTACCAGTGTGGCAGGGTATGAATTATTAATGAAAAGATTGAGGAGGATGTTAAGATTCTTATTTAGGAAAGATGGGTGTGAAATTTTCGAAACTCTCGTTTTCATTTGTTTTATTAGGTTCACTTTAATACTATGCTTATGGTAGGAATGGTAGTTTAAATATCTACCTGCACTACAAGGTTTTTGGTACCAGTCTATGGCAATTGTGTTGTCTATATTGCGTATAAATCTGGTATCTAGGAACGGAACTGACTGTGATTCATCCTCCGTTTCTATTGTGAACTGAATATATTGATCGTAGTCATTGAAAGTCTCTACTATTTCAGTTAAGCCATCTGCAGGAAGTGCAATGATGATATCATCAACATATTTTTTTAAAAAGAAGGGTTTGAAAGAAAGGACTGGTAAGACAACATCCAACAGGTCGTCCATGACGTAGTTAGCTAAAATGGGTGATATTGATGCACCCATAGGCGTGCCAAAAGTTTGTTTGTAGAAAGAATTGTTAAAAGAAAAGTAAGTATTTTCGAATAGAAAGGATATTATTTCTAAAAAAGTTTCTCTGTTGATATTACAGAAATTACTGATGCGATGCCAATTTTTGTGAATAGCTTTCTTTGCTGCGTCAAGATAAACGTTGCTAAAAAGGGAGACCACATCCAAGCTAGCCAGGACATAATTCATAGGCAATTGTAAGTTGTTGTAAGTGCTAGCTATTTCAAAGGAATCTTTGATGTAATATTTATTATTGTAATCATACGCTTTTGTAAAAATGTCTGTAATAAAACCTGCCATAAACTCAGTGGGGGCGCCTATGGACGCTACAATAGGTCTTACTGAAAGGATTGGTTTGTGAATTTTTGGAAGTGAATAAAATTTTTTGGAGAAATGCCCTTATAATTAGTTACTTTCTTTTTTGTAGATTCATCTATTTGGTTAGTATTGTGTAATTTTTTAATTAAGTTGTTACATTTAGTTTGAATAGACGATGTAGGGTAATTACGTAATTTAGTGTAAGAAGAATTGTTATTGATAATATCATCTGACAATTCAATATATTGTGCTTTGTTCATTACTACTGCAACATTGCCCTTGTCTGATCTTGTTAAGATGATATTAGGGTTATCTTTAAGAAACTTTTTTGATTTTTTATATAGATTATGGATTAATGAATTATGTTTTATGTTTGAATGTATGTGATTGGTGATGACATTAGTCGCTCGTGCTATTGTGATGTTCTTAAGAGATGTATCTTCAATAGAAGAAGTGATGTAATCTATATCTGCTAAAACATTTTTAATTGATATATCTTTGCCTAGAGTAGGCTCGATGCTAAATTTTGGGCCTAAAGATAGGAAACTTTGTACATCATTTGGGATTTGTGTATCTGAAATGTTTTTTATCCATTGAGGTTTAGTGTTTAATATTTTATTGAGTTGATTATTATGTAGTTTATTTAATTTATTTGTGTTTTTTGTTTTAATTTTATAGAAAAGTCTATTGTAGTTACTATGTTGTCTACCTGAAAAGTTGTTATAAATGGCCTCATTGGTAAGATTGATAATGTCATTTTTTAAGGAAGTTAACGATGTTTCAAGTTTGTTAATGATTTTATGGTTTGTGTTAATTTCAATATTTATTAATTTATTTCCATTAATATACATATATATGTATTATTAAAACATCCTGTAGTTTTATCTACCAGTTTTAAACAAATATACTAAACTTTATGTTAACAATAACAATAATAGTCTTTTTGTGTTGTATTTTTCAGAAAATTGCTAACTAAATGAATTCGAATTACCGCTGTGAACTGTAGCCTTTTGTTTTGCCAAGCAACGTCTAGAATCAACAATGCGTTCGGACCTGCTTGTTGGTGCGGAAGTTGTGAAGAGTTAACAGGCTAATTAATATTTTATGATTTCAATACAATTAAACAAGACCAAATAAAATGAATAGGGTTTTTAAAAGCTGTACGGCAAATAGCGCCTATTTATGTGTGTGTGTATGTACGTTTTTGGCACTGGTTTAAACCAAATGGCCAGAATTGCTTTGAAAACATCCTGAAAGCATTAGTAGCGGAACATACGAGCAAGCGTTATATCGAATCAATGTTATAAAATATGATCAACGTACGTTGACTTTAATGTTTCTGGATAAATAAGCATCGCAAGAGATTAGAAACACACACAAAAAAAGAAATACTTGTTGTAAAAATAAAATACTTAATTAGAATAAATCTTAGCTTTGCATATACGTAAAGAAATATATTTTTCGCATAAGTATTTCCAAAAATTAATTGAAGACACGAGTAATCTCGTAGCAATAAGTTTATTTTTCCAAATGAGAATTTGTATTATCTAGTTGAGTATTTTATGGTGTTAAAAATTGAGCTAAAAAGTAGCTCATTTTAAAAACTTTAAAGTAGTAAAGCAAATAAATGCGTTTCTACGAACAAAATTATATAACTTCTTTTAAGAAAACAAATTTTTAAAGTAACGCTCCGTTTTCTTACTTAATGGTGATAATTAAAATAAGTACTATTGGTTCTTGTTACAAAAATACCAAATGAACATATTTTTTACTTACTTATTAAGTATTGAATTTCACTTGTAATAAAGATGCACATTCTCTATTCGAGTATATGGAATACTCGAATAGAGAATGATTAATATTTTACGAATTAATTCAAGAATTTCTATATACTCGAATGGAGAATATTATGATCTATTCAAATATATGTAAGTAATTGAATCAATTCGTAAAATATCTCTAATAATTGAGTCTACTACAGGGTGTCCAAAAATTTCTTTCCTACTAATAATAAGTCACTAGGAAAATAAAAGAAATAACTGATCGGCTTACTTATTGAATTTGTAGACTTACTCTGAGAGTGAACTATAATTTTTACAAAAAATCAACAAAGTATTTTTTTTTATTTAAATGTTTCTTTTCATAGGTCGAACAAATTATGTTTAAATATAAACTTACAAATGTATAGAGGCGAAATTTTATAAACGTATTACTTCTTAAGCAAATACATTAAGAATATTATGGCGGATTACCTTGTTTTCCATAATCCCTTACGCCTTAAGACCTCTGACAGACAAATTAGTCCATAGGTGGGCAAGTAAAAGAAAAAAAAATATTTAATTTTTTTGTTTTATTTGAAAATGGTTTTACGTACAAACAAAACTAATGATCTATCTATCTATTTAAACTATGTCAGTAAAAAACACAAACTTTATATGGAAATAGAAAACCGTCCAAATAAACAACAAAATACTTTACGATTTAATATTTCAGAAGAATTATAGTTCATATCATATCAAAGTGGAGTTAATGTATTATATCGAAACAGTGTATAATAGTACCTCTACTTACCGTTAAACACGTTAACGATTTCTTGGGATAAGCCTCAAGAATTTAGAATATCTTTTATATCCATACCACTAACCTTAGTAGGAACCAACTAATAATAACAACGGGAATCCTAACAGGACATATGGCTGTCACCTGAACGAAATGAAGATGTACAATGGAGATCTTAGCTGCAGGCTCTACGGCAAGGTTAGGGAAACTGTCTATCATGTTTCGGGATTGTAAAACTGGAATTGAATGAAATCAGCAGTTGACGCCTATAAACCAATACACGGAACCAAGATAACCGAGTGGATACAGTAAAACGAAGGTTTAACAATAGGCCTACTTGTGGCCGCAGTGCTCCGGATAAGGACGGGCCTAAGGAAAAAAAATATCCATACCATAATACTCAAAATTCACTTTACTTACACTAAACCTTTTATAGTAATACACTTAAAAATATTTAAGTACGTTTATTTACGTTTCCTGTCGCTATCCTAGATATATAGCAAAAGTTTTAACCTATAAACCTGTTGACAACAATAAAAAAAGACTGGCGAGTGCCGATAGGAAACTAAGGAAAATATCTTGCGTGGAAGTAGAAAGGGGTGAACTGATATTTGCGAATTCTTCATTTAAGCCAAATTGATCGCAACGATTTTCAATATTAGTAAATATTCGTATTTTTTTATTTAATTTGAAACAGCAGACATGTTTAAAAAGGAAAACACTGTTGCTTCAAAAAAATTCAAATATATACTCATTTTAAGAAACATCAATTTTTAATCTATTCAAATTATGACTAACATAATCTTAAATGTGGTTAATATTATTTTAATGGAGTAAATAGAAGTGATAAACTGAGCAATGATTTTTCTTGTTTTAAACTGTCCATACTAACTTAGAGCTTATATTATTCTTTATCGAATGTATAACTTGACTTGAAATTAGTACTAATAATAGCTTTGGCTAAGTTTATGTGGTATTTAAATTGAAAATATCTACTCACATCAAGAAAAGTAACAAGGAATTTCAAATACCAATTTTAAATAAACGTTGATATTCAAGCGAAATATTTCTTGGTTAGAGTATCTGTATCTTCAAATTAAATTGAAAAGTTTAAGAAAACATATAGGTATTATAGGTACACAAATAGAGTATTCTTTTTTTTGTGTGTACCCATAGGAGTCCGGATATGCACGTGTCGTATATGCACACACGTGTTGAACGCTTGGAAAACACAACAGTTTAATTTTCACCACAGATCTATACCTATATAGCTACATAGATCTGTGATTTTATTCTCCGTAAGCCATGCATATTTTTGATACCATTGACCTATTACTCCCCTTGTGTTTGGCCCGTGTAAAGTATATTGAATAAGATCACTTTTTACCTCAGTTTCAACTTAGCTTTCCATGTCATTGCGTGATTACCCTTAATTTTTTCAGAATGTTCAAATAAGATATTTTATTTCAATTTTAAAACACTTACCAGAAGTCCTAATGTTAAAAAAAAAACAAATCAAAAGTTTTATTGTAGCAATTTTAAATTGCCACTATTGACTTTGTGGGGAATCCAAGACTTACCTTTGGTTTTTACAGTCATATTTCCACAAAGTGCATCTTGTATAGGTATTTAGTTCGAAATTTGTTTATTAATTGTGCGTTCGCTTTTCTATTGGTTAATTGCACAAGGCGCTGCAAGTAGGTTGACCATGTATTTCCGTTTCGGTCTCCGTCAAGTCGCAGAACGCCCATTTTTCACTCTTGGTAATTTTATGTAAAAACAAAGTTGGTTGGAATTATTCTCTCTATTTCATTTATGTTCTGGTAAAAGCCCAGACTCTCGTATCGTTCTGATCTTTTGTAGTGTGTCTTAGTTCTTTTTTTTTTTTTTTTGGTTAAGTTAAGTTGGCAACACTTTGCGTCAGCTTTTTTTTTTTTTGGGAGAAGGGGTGTCTCGGGATTCTCGTGGCCTTTTATCGAATACCTTTCATCAAGGAAGTCGAGTTACTTGCCGTTGGCATTCCTTTTAAAGAAAAGGACCAGCAGGTCTTCACTCCCCTTTTAGAGGTAAGCTCCTTTAATTCCTTTTGGTTTGTTGCTTTTGTTGAAAGTTCAGTTGGTTATTTCTATTGTCATTTTTAGGGGTTTGGTTTGTTGGTTCTCGACCGATATTGCCGTTAGTAGGTTAAACTTACCACATGGAACTTTAGGGCCTATGTCATGACCTACGAGCTTGGGTTCTGGTTGTCCTGCACTAGATGAATTCCACCTGACCTATTTTACCAAGAAAACGCCACATGGGGCAATCCTGCGAAGGATTGAAATAGCAGTACAGACTAGCCAGTATAAAGTCATATGATATGGACATCTTTTTTAACCTTCAGAATTTATTTTCAGTATTATTTAATTGCTTAATTATTTATATTAATTTACCTTTTCAAAATTAAGTAATTTCAAGTTAATCTTAATGTAAGGCTATCCTGGCATGAGGTCCCACTTTTTATAACCATACACCCAATTGAAATATTTAAAAGGTTCTAGCATTGCTCTTATTGCATAGATTTTCAATAGTAACTGACATTCGGTATACTTTTCCTAGTTTGGACTTCGATCAAAAAAGGCTGAAGAAATTAAATCTAACAACACTTCAGCAAAGAAGACTTCGTGTCGATGCAGTTAAAACATTTAAGATACTTCATTGCCATTACTCTGTAGAACTAAACTTCTTTAACTTAAATACAGACCAAAGACTAAGAGGCAATAATTTTAAATTGGTTGGAGGACGTTTTAGAAAACTCTGTGGACAACACTTCTTGAGCAATAGATTAAATAGAGGGTGGAATAATTTAAATAACGAGTGTCTCTTCGCACTATTAACAAATCACTTCAAGGAACGCTGGGTCTTATAAAAACAGACACACCTAATAACAAAAATGTCTAAACAGTGCCAAATTGTGACAATTGAATAGTTTAGACTTTAACTAATAATAATAATAAACTTCCTCAGATGTGGCCAGATAATAATTTCTGAATTAGGATGGATTCTTTTAAAAATACGAATATCTGGGGAACTATTAAACATAAACCCATGAAAGTACATTTTATTTGTTATAGGTAGTAAAGTAGTGTGTTGTACGAATTATCCCGTATATTAAAATATTTTCAGGTCAATAATCTACACAACCTTTAATAATCGAGATATCTTTCGCACATTCACTAATGAGCCATCCTGTATATTGTTGCAGATACACATATATTATATTAAAATCCTGCAGTTTTGCCTTTTTACCAAACGGACGATTTACATGATTGACATTTCCGATAACAAACTAAACCTCATTCTCGCACGATTTTTGAAAACCTATATCGTATTCCTGCACGCAAGGTCGCTATAACCAGGTTCGACTAATTGTTTTCCATGGAATGTAATTTTACGTCTAAAAATACGTATAAAGTTACCATGCACAATCCAACAAGAAAAAATGTGGTGAATGTAAACATGTTGTTTTGCAAAGAGGGCTCAAAATTATTATAAAAAAAACGATCTGAACAACTATTGTCCGACATCCTTGGTAAATATAACAAACCGACCTAAATGACTGCTATTATTAAACGATCAAACGAACTTACCTAGTGAAGTTCGATCGTAATTATACGATACGTCTCGTTAGATAGATTACACAACTTGTAGTACCTACTCCGTCACTGACTGGCGCACACAGTTCAAAGTACAACCAAAAAAGGGCTTCTTCGTTGTACGTCTTGGCAACTAATCCTCATAACGTTTAAAGTTTATTCCTGAAAAATTGCTTAAGGGAATGGGAAGGGGAGGGTTATAATCTATCTAACGAGACGTATCGTATAATTACGATCGAACTTCACTAGGTAAGTTCGTTTGATCGTTTAATTATACTTCAACGTCTCGTTAGATAGATTACACAACTTGTAGATGTTCAAAGTAAGTTGCAATTTTTCTTAGTTTTAAATTGATTTATTAACAATTTAAAAAAACCGCACAACAACATATTAGTTAATACAGGAGCATATGTAAATAAACTAATTATATAAGTATAAGTAAAGGAAGGTTTGTACTGTTAGTGAATACTTATACATTATACGACAAAGAAAAAACATAAGGATAAATCAATAATAGTAACTTATTCTAAAATAACAGCCTTGGCAAAATTCGACTGACTATTTAATACAGGACGATTATAAAATCTATGAAAAACGGCTGATTTTTGAGCCCATCCAGCAGTATTTCGAATCAAGTTCAAGTCTACACCTTTCTGAAAGGCAAATGAGGTCGCGGCATGTCTTGTACTATGTGCACCAAATTTAGATATATCAATGCCACAGTTAACAAGAATAGAACGAATCCAGCGACTTATGGTTTGTGAACCAACTGGTTTATATGGTTTCCTTATTGAAATAAACAAATTAGCGCAGTTTTCTCTTCAAGATTCTGTAACTGATAAATAATACTTTAAAGTACTCGCTGCGCAGAGTTCAGGTTTTTCACTAAAAAATGGTAAGAATAATAGTGGTTGGAAACTACGTTGAGCTGTCGTTAAGGCTAATAAAATTATTAACTTTTCAGTTAAATCTTTCAGATTTAATGAGTCGAAAGGATCCATCTTAGCTATAAATGTTAAAACAGAATCTGGATTCCAAGTTTCCAAATATTTTGGTTTAACAGGTTTTAGTCTAAATACCCCTTTGAAAAATCTATTTAACAGGGGCTCTTTTGAAAGATTATTTTGAGCTAAAAAAGATATAGCTGATCTCATATTGTTTAAGAAGCCATAAAGAGCACCTTCATTAAATTTTTGTGTTAAACATTCCAGTACCGTGTAAGGCACTGGATTATAAAAGTTATAATTTTTGTTTATACAAAAGTCCCACCAAACCTTGAGAGCTGTATTATATTGATTTATAGTTGCAGGAGCTAAGGATGCAAGTAAAATATTTGCAGTAGCAAATGAGATTCCTTTGTTTAAAAGCGCTTGCCTGAGACTTTCCCTGCCACCAATGAAAGATGTGGTGCTAGTGGATGTTGGACCGACCTACAAGGAGAAAGTAACAAATCAGGACGTGGAGAAAAAATTATTGGTTTTTCTAATAATAGTAATTGAAATAATGGATACCATGGTTGAGATGGCCATAATGGAACCACCACTATACCCATGGCTTCGTCATTAATTATTTTTCGTAGCATTTTTAGAATTATCGAAAAAGGGGGAAAGGCATAGAAGTAAATGTTACTCCATGACTTCGTGAAGCCATCAACTGCTAGTGCTTCCGGGTCTGGAAACCATGAAAAATAATTTTGACATTTTTTATTTATTCTAGAAGCAAAACAATCAAGTTTAGGAGTACCAAATTGGTTTATAATTAATTTAAACGCCTGATCTGATAATTCCCATTCTGTATTTATATTTTTATTTTGAGATTCTGTGTCTGCCTTGTGATTATCTTTTGATGAAATATAAGATGCAAACAACCAAATATTTCGTTGTTCTGCACATTGCCAAATCTGTCTACAAATTTTATTTAGTACAGGAAACTGTATACCACCCTGCTTATTAATAAATGCTATAGCAGTGGTGTTATCTATACGCAACAAAATTTCGCAGTTACTTAAATCTTTTGCAAAACACTTTAAAGCCATAAAAGATGCCAGCAGTTCTAAACAATTTATGTTTAATTTCTTTTCCTCGATATTCCAAAACCCATGAGTTTGTTTAAGACCACACACTGCACCCCATATCCACTTAGAGAGGAGTCAGAAAAAAATTCTGTTTTCAAAACAAATTGCCTTATGGGGTTAAAAGAATATTTTAATATATTTTTCCACCAACTAAAATCGTCTTGTAAATACTGAGGGACAGTCATTGGGCTGTCATAATTTCCTCCACTAAGCATAAGTGCAATACATATTTCTCTTTCAAAATTTTTGCAATATAAGAAACCACAATAAATGGCAGGACAGCTGGCAACAAGGCTGCCTATAAAATGGGCAAAGTCCATGATATTGCAAACACTTTTTCTTGAATATAATTGAACTAATCTAGATAAAGAATTTTCTTTATCAGCAGTGAGTCTAAGACCCACGTTAGCGGAATCTAAAATGAAACCCAAAAACTTACAAGTGCTATGTGGTACAATACTGCTTTTTGAAAAATGTATTAAAAAACCAAGAGACTCTAGTAAATTAATGGTGGACTGAATGTTAATGGTACATTCAGTCTTATTTTTACCAAAACACAGAATATCATCCAAATAAATTGTAGACCGAAGGCCCTTGGATCTCAATTTATTCATAACTGGTTTCATTATTTTTGTGAAAATGTAAGGACTTATATTTAAACCAAAGGGTAAACAGGTAAACTGGTAAATTTTTTCTTGAAACATGAAGCGTAAATATTTTCTACTAGAAGAAGCTACGGGTACTAAGAAATATGCATCCTTTAGGTCTAGTGAAGCCATAAAACAGTTGGGAAAGAGCAGCTTTGTTGCAGTTCTTATGTCTTCCATTTTAAAATGGGGGGCACTAATAAACTTATTCAAACTTTTTAAGTTTAAAATAAACCTTTTTGATCCATCTGGTTTTGAAACTAAAAAATATGGTGACAGGAACTGACCCCTTAAAGGATGACATATTTCAACAGCACCTATATATAAAAGCTTATGTATAGCTAATTCTAGTTCTTTTTGTTCAGTATGAGAATTTCGTTGTAAAGGGATGTATTTTTGATTGACTGGAGTATTAAACTGTATTTCGTACCCCTTTATACAATTTAAAATATACTGGTCCCCAGTTATACTTTTCCACGCGTCTAAGAAGTTGCTTAATCTACCAGCATATCGTACCTCTACATTCTCCTGCGGTTTTGTTGTGGCTGTTCCCTGCGGTATTGTATGTACTTCGATGGAAAGGTTCGTTTGATTGGTGGTGACTTGTTTTTCGGTCTGAATTTTGTAGATGTCCCCACCTGTCCCATACTGGCCTGACGAACAGGTGGGGTTTTCCAGTTTAAATTATTATGTTGAGGTCTTTTAAAAGATGAGGGTATCGTTAACTTTAAGTCTTGAGCCACCTTTTCCATGGATTTTGCTTCTTTTATTTGTTCTGAAAGATTATCACCATACAAAAAAGACCCTATTGCGGTTTTTTCCATTACAGGCTTGACATTTTTATTTAAACCTGGTGATATATAGGCTCTTCTTGCTATTGAGTTAACATGGTGCAACTCTGCCAACAGTTTTCCCGTATCAGACAGTTTTTGAATGATATCTAGCCTATCTCCCCCCTCTTTGTTTGTTAATAATGCGGTCAACGCCATACCTAGGGCTGACATTCCTGCACCTAAGAGATTTTGCGAGTCGCAAAAGTACTTGTCTCTCTTTATCGCACCTTCGTTTAGCATAGATGCTAACTCTGGGTTTAACTTTGGGGCAGATAGTTGACAATTTCCCTCTCGGGGGTATTTCTCGATTAAATCTTTTTTTTTTTTGCATTAAGGTCAAGGCCTTTGGAAATGTACTCGTTCCATTTTTTGGCCAACGTGGGCTGCAAGTTTAACTCGTTTTGTTTCGACTTATTTATGTCTACACCCAAAATTTGTAGGACTTGCCAATCTAATTCATTTTGGTCTAAGGTGTAAACATCCTCAGTACTGTTTTCTCTAATAATGTTTCCTTCAAAAAAGTTTTCTGAAAAAAGGAGAAGAGAAAATGCAAATAAAACCACGGTTATAAACCTTGCATGTTATTGTTTCACCTCAAGTGTGAACTTATAACAAATTATTTAGAACAGATTGGAACAAACCCATACCTACATTACATTATACATATTAGTATGCGTGATTGCTGTTTCACCTCAAGTGTGAACTCATAAATCATAATCAGTTATTAAGAACAGTCTCACCTCTAGTGTGAGCTCAAGTCTTGAACAGATTGGAACAAACCCATACCTACATTACATTATACATATTAGTATGCGTGATTGCTGTTTCACCTCAAGTGTGAACTCATAAATCATAATCAGTTATTAAGAACAGTCTCACCTCTAGTGTGAGCTTAAGTCTTATACAAAGGGTTAAAATAAATTATATACAACAGTGTCTTAACAGTGCTAAAACCTACGATGTAAACTTACCAACATCGAGATGTACGGCACTCGATGACGACGTACCAGCCGTCACCTCGGGTTCGGGGGATGCTGGCGCCGGCGAATTTGATGTGTCACTCGACGAACTCGAACTTAAGGGTCGAATTCGCTTGTGTCGTCCATGTTTGTGTTTCTTTTTGATCACATTTTCCAGCTTTTTGAGTCTTTGTAGAAGCTCGTCTGCATTTTTATCGCGGTTTCTTCGGGTTTTTCCCATATTTATTCACTTTAGATCAACAAAATGCAAAAAATTTCTATAATCACCGACTTCTGATACCGTGCTTAAAAAATACGATGCGCGCCACTCACACACAAAATAGTTATGAGGATTAGTTGCCAAGACGTACAACGAAGAAGCCCTTTTTTGGTTGTACTTTGAACTGTGTGCGCCAGTCAGTGACGGAGTAGGTACTACAAGTTGTGTAATCTATCTAACAAGACGTTGAAGTATAATTAGGGTATTCAAAATATAATAAACAACAGTAAACCAGTTCCGTGAAATGATATTGGCGTAATAAATTTTAAGTATCGTACTTAGGTAAATAAAAATGCGGATAAACCAGGGTCCTTTTTGATTTTAGTCTGTCAACGTACACTGTTGAGTTTAGTTTGTTTTTTGAAAATGTTTCGTCCTTGGTGTTCTAGTGAGATTTGTGAAAGCAATGAAACTGAAGTAAATAACAGAATGCATTTATCAATGAATGCCAAACAGATTATAAAGAATGTGTTTTTGACATTAATGTCGCGCGGAAATGTGTGCCCTAAAGAAGTTGTAAAGGAAACGGCTTTACTTACAAAAAAATCCTTTTCCACAGTTTCGAAAATTACACAACGGCGAATTTGGGAACGCAGAAAAATAAGTGATATTGGAAAATCAAGAACGTTGGACCCAGGGGACAAGGAACTTATACGACGAAATATTTATAAAATGTATGAAGAGCAAAGTGTATCAACGTTGGACAATTTAATGAAAAGGCTGACAACAGATGAAACAGAAATTGAATGCTCAAGAGCGGCATTGTGAAAGCGCCTTCAACACATGGGCTTTAAATTCAAAAGGATTAATAAAAAGCAGGTTTTGATGGAGTCCAAGCGTCTTCAAGAATGGCGGTGGGAATATCTGACAAACGTAAATGAATACAGAAGTGAAGGTAGGCCGATCATTTATTTAGATGAAACGTGGTTTGACACCCACGACACCCCGTCAAGTGGTTGGGTCGATTCTAGCGGCAAATGTGTGACACGTGCCCCGTTAAACCGTGAAAAAAAATAACAATCTTACATGCTGGTTCTGAAGATGGGTGGGTGCCGAATGGTTTATCTCTCTCGGCAAAAAATATTAGTGAATCATGTGTTGACTATCACGAAGATACAACAGCGAAGTTATTTGAAAATTGGTTTGAAACTAAATTATTGCAGAACATTCCACCAAATAGCGTCATTGTTATGGACAACGCCTGTTATCATAGTAGACAATTAAACAAAGCTCCTTCTTCAAAAGACACTAAAAGCCAAAGTTCAAGAATATATGTTTGATAATGACATATATTTTCATGAAAACCATAGAAAGAAAAACTTATTAGAAGTGCTTAGAGGTATGTCTATTCAAAAAGAATATTACTGCGATGAACTTGCGAAAAGCATGGGGCACATAGTATTGCGGCTACCGCCTTACCACTGTATATTTAACCCTATTGAACAAATATGGCACCAACTTCAAAACTGGAATTCGTCGCAATAATATTTCACCGACACTTAATTCTAGAGTATTAACTCTAATATTTCATGATGAAACTGAAAAAATTTCTGAGGTGAACTGGAAAAACTGCTTACAACATCTAAAGAAAGTAGAAGAAAGTTACATTTGTATTAGGAATGCAACAGAAAGGTTTATTATTACTTTAGGCGATGATAGCGATAGGGAAGTAGATTTAGTTGGGTAATTTATTAATTACTATAAAAATTTAGCATTATAAGTGTAATTGTAACATAATTCTATTTTTATATTTTTAATTTAATAAACTTAAATAAACATCAGTTTCATATTTATTTGCTGCTAAATAAAATATTTCAATACTATGTATTTTCTAAGACGGTCCTAGCTCAGTCGGCATTGTGTCAATACCCCTATTTAGGTAGAAATAAATAAGAGTCATTTGGTCAGTTTCTATATTTGTGAATACACTTTACCAGCTCTGTCGAAGGTGCTCGAGCGAGTTTTGAAGGAGCCGCTATACGGGTACTTTGAGGAGCATGGTTTATTCATAGAAAGCCAGTATGGCTTCAGATTTCATTCCTCGACTACCTTGGTGGTCTTGATCTGCTTGAATATGTGACGGGGGCGTTCGAGAGGAGCCAGTACGTTACCGTTGCATATTGCGGCCTCTCAAAGGCCTTCGACTATGTGTGCCACAAAGTACTAATAAAAAAACTTCGCCGCTATGGGCTTGGTGAAAGAAGAGTGGCTATGTTAAGCAGTCATCCGAGAGGCAGACAGTAACAGACAACCTACAACGGAAAGATTTGGACAGAATGGGAAGAGTTTCGTCATGGCGTGCCATAGAGGATTGGTACCTTTCTTTTTTTTTGTAATGATATAGGTAACGCATCGCAAAATATAAAAATGTTACTATTTGCAGACGATACCTCAATGGTAGGGAGAGAGGTGTGAATTTGTATGGTTTGTATCAAACAAGCAAAAACAATTAGTATGGTCTCTTGTTGGCAATTGAGGGCGAGAACTCTAAGGAGGTTAGGTTCCTGGGAGTGTATATGTTATCGAACTCCAAAAATCACGTTAATCATTTATCTGGTGGTCTTAGTAGGACCATATTTCTATTGAGGAACTTGTCTCGGATACTTCCGGGGGATGCACTTCTCCAAACATTCCAGGCAGTGCTTCAGTTTGTGGCTGTCTACGCCATAATGGTCTGGGGTCACTCGGCTCAAAACAAGCGTATATACGTAATACAGCTGTCCGCGTCGTGGCAGGTTCAAGATATAGAGGCGATGTAAGACAATTTTAAAGTTCTCAGAATTATGACGGTGCCCTCCAGATTCATATACGTATACATACATACATCTCGTACTGCCATAAAAACATCCATGATTATACCGTAAATGCATCCTATAACGATTACCCCACAGAGCAGAGTGGTAATATCAGGGTAGATTTTTCTCGACTGGAAAGGACAAGAATTTTAGTAAACGTTTATGTGAACATAGTAAACACTCATAAGAACACTCTCCGACACCAAATTCTTGAGATTGCGAATAATAAAAGTGCCCCTATTTAACATAATTAAACATGTTCAGCATGTTCTTCCCACGTAAGTCTGGAGAAACTTTACAGAATTAATGTTTGTATTTAAATGTAATGATTTAAGTGATGAATCCAAGGTCTAAGTTTTTGTTTTATTTATGATTAACTTATTAAAGCAAAACTCTGTTTCGATGTCAGTTTGCGTGTCTCTAGCTATCTTATCAAGTTGTGCTAGGTTATTTGATTTATCATGTGCTGTGGTATCATCAGAGAACAAAATGACATTCGCACTGGTACTCAAGGTGCACGCGGCAATGCCGTTAACATAAAGTAAAAAGAGGATAGGTCCCAGCCCTGCGACACTCCCGGGAGAACTGAACGTGTCAATGATTTCAAATTATTGTTGTTGTTAAGTAAGATTTGGTTACCCTAATACTAATTATTGTCACAATTGTATTTAATAAGCTTTTGTACTAAAAGTTCATGGGAGACGCAATCGAAAGCCTTTGTTAAGTCAAAAACAGATGCACGAGCATACATTCTCTGTTTAAAACACTCTTAAATATAAACAACTAAATGTCCTATTGCCTCTGCAGTTGACAAACTACATCGAAAGCCAAACTGACGTGATCAAGGTATCTAACATTTGGGTTTTTAGGACATTTTCAAAGCTCTTTTCAAACAGTGGCACAACGGATATCGGCATGTATAGTTGATGCAAAACAAAAACCGATGCACGTCATCAATCCGCTGGCAATTGTAAATCCGTAAGAAAACACGAGGAAATTAAATTCAGGCAAAAAGTATTAAAACTTTATGCAATATTGAATTTACTACAACCTAACTTATTAGTATTCTTCTTTGATACGAACCCACTTATAGCAAATATTTTGTTTATTTAAGGTTGCATGAATTAATATAATTTGAATTTTATTGGCTGATAGTTGGCAACGCAACTGTAAACGGTGCGGTGGCGCCAGCTCGTTCGTTAGCTTGGTTTGACGTTTCATGCAAAACTAACCTTAATTGTTCGTGGTTCCGTGTTGCTGTCCGTCTATTTTTTAACAAAAACTCCAGATATTTTCATAAATAGCATTAGAAAACTGTTCTATTAAGAGAAACAAAAGTGCACATACATATCCCTGTCGATTACGTTGTTTACTATTTGTGAAAAATGCCGAAGCATTTAAATACTCGGTGCAATGAGCTAATAGCTTCTCTAGGAAGCTATTTTCAGGAAGAACTTAACAACAATGACATATTGTTACCCTTGACAGTAGTACAGAGAAGTAAATTTAAAAAGTATGTAAAGGTCTAGATATTTTATTTCTACTTTACTAATTTTTAGCATGTATAGCAGCAGCCCTAATTAGGTAAGAAATTAAAAGATAGACTTCGTCTTAACTCTTTAAAAAGCCTCTTAAAAGAAATAGGCTTCGGATGGTAAAAATATGAACTGAGGCGAGGGCTTATGGAACTTTCCCATGTAGCGTTCAAACGACTGGTATTTTTGACAGACTATAATATTAAAGAAAAAGAAGCATTCTTGTACCAATTCATTTTCCTGGATGAAACATGGCTTTTTCAGAATAGTACCATTGGTCAATCTTGGCAAGATAAAAATAAAAGAAGTGTTAGATCTACTAAAGTTAATGGTAAAAGGTATTATGCAGTAAACGAATATATAAACTATGGGAAATATTTGTATATTTATCTTGGTTCTATGAAAAAAAAAATTGTGTAATTCCCTCACTCGGATATTTTGCTTACAAGCTGGCAACGCTGTCGATAACTGACGTCACTCGAAGGGTACGACGTACACGTCGGTTTTTGTTTTACATTAAGTAATAGTTGGCAACATCATCGCAATCTCCCTTCTCAAAGATTGATACAACTCGGGCCAACTTTAAGTAGATTGGATTAGATTATATGGCAAAATAATCGAAAAAGTTAGAAGGAGAAGAAAAACAGAATATGAAACGGAATAATAGAATCCAAAAGACTAACGTACTTTGCAAGGGAAGAAATGAAAAATTTCAAAAGAAACAAAAATGAAAGTGTGTAAGTCTACTGACCGATTCTCACTGAAAGGCGTGACAAGAACGGATAGAATAAAGCACGGAAAAAAAATTGTGGTTTTTACTACAATTGTAGATAAATTTACTACAAATTGTTGTAAATATAGGAACAACAAAAATTTGTTGTGAATTTCTATTACATATTGTTTCTTTTTTTTAAACAAATTGTCTAACTATCCAACACAACTTTCACAAATAATTTGCAGGAAATGTCTTACAGAAACTAACGGAAGGGATAGAATAAATCCCAGAATCTCTGTTTCCAATGGTAGGATGCTACACTACTGCTACGGTTTCGAACTCTTTAGTTCTCGTCAGCACAGGGCAAAATTATGACAAGTGAGCATACCGAATACCGACCGTTGGAAAATCGAAACAGCTTGAAGCTGCGATATTGTTCTGCGTAGGCAGTACAATATAGGCAGCGCCATCTTCCAGCAGTCTCTAGCAATCTAAAGTACTTAATACCGTACGCTGGTTTATTATAGTGAAGTAAGTACTACAAAATATTAAAAATTTTCATATATTGATAGAATCAGATATTAATTTTGAAAATTGTATAAGTTTCTGGAACAAATTGCTTTAAATTACACATTTTAAGCCATTGTAATAAATACTGCAAATTTTCTGGGGATTTTTATATTTGGATAGGTATAAAACCTGACAGTTGTTCAAGTTTCTACAACAAATTGTTTTAAATTACAAATTTTATGCTTGGAGTATAGTTGCATAGAAATTGTAAAAAAAATTCACATATCATTATGTATTTAACACAATAAAATTTAACGCTTAATAGTATAGTCTTGTCTTACTTATATAGATAGAACGTATATTAGATTTTACAAGTATCAGTTTAAAATTTTACTACAAAATGACAAATACAAATCGGTAGTAAAAATTTCAACGGGCATTTGAGATTTTTAAAATATTTTTAGTATTTTTTTAACAAATGCTAGGATAAATGTTACAACCTGTAGCAAATGAAAAGATACATTATTGTTGACATTTTTTATTTTTCATATTTGTCCGTGAGAATGTCCAAACAAGAGAAGAATTAGAAATAAGAAGACAAAGATAACTTGGAGCCATTTACAAAGATTGAGCGCTTTAGAACTTGGAAAAGCAAAGTGCTACAGGAAAGAGAAAAATATGAAGACGGAAAAAGGTGCCAAGAATCTAGCACATGATGGAAAGCAGTGGAAGGGTTTGATAAACAATTACCTCTGCCGTATGGAATAACCTCACACATACACCGTATGAAACATGGTCTTAAATAAATAGAGTTCCAATCTATTCAAACACACAATTTTCGACTCATGATCTTTTCCCTTTTATTTCCATACATAAATAATCGCTTGCGATTTTTCTAAGTGTTAGTAGTAAAAGGGTATAAATGTTTATGTTAAATAAAGATAATAATGAGCTAACAGGAAAAATGTCATAATATTTATAAATATCCATTTTGATAACGCCATTTTCAGATAAAAACTATTTCATCGTTTTTGGATCAAAGTAAAACAGTACTTCAGTATCTTCTTAACTTGAACGGCAGAAGGATTCTAATATTAAATCTTTTGAGATGGTTTTCAAAACACCCCGCATAGTTCGTAACTGAGCCAAGACAAGCAAGTTAAATATTTGTTCTAAGCAATTTTTCAATGATTTTACAATATTTTTAAATTTAGGAAATAGAAATAGAATGGGAAATGGAATGTTAATTTCAAATGTTAGAGAACTATATCGGAATCGCGTAGAGTAATAAACTGCGTATGTATTACTTCAAAAATCATTTTGCACATCGTAAAATGGCATAGATTACGCCGAAAAATACACCAAATACACATAAAAGTCGATGTTGTATAAACTCGTAAACATCAGAACCGATTAAACGGGCATAAAAGTCTCTCTTGCATAGGCGGATGCTGGTATTTTTAGCTCTAATTCATCATTTTGACAAGCATTTTGTAGGATAGCTTCACCTTGACTTTATTTGTCAGATATTAAACTGTTTATGTTCCAGTGATACATGTACTCAGTGGCCCGATTATTGATGATGGAATAGACCTTTTTCATCGAAACTGTAAGAGAACAAACATGATACAGTTCCTTTTAATAAAGTGCGTAACTAAATTTTCAACAAAATGTTGAGACCTTTTCAGCCTTTTGTCGATACAGTTAAACTTTAACCTCCTGAATCCTGATTTCCATTTAATTGGACATGCAATTTTTATTTTTTATTTCATCGATACTTAAACTTGCCGCTGTAAGACCCTCGGCCCATTTAAATGGACCCATATGACAACGCGAAAACAGTGCGACACTTGGATTTAAACAAGTTAGAACGTATTTGTGGTAATGAGTGCAATATGGCAACGAGAAAACAGTGCGACACTTATTGGATTTAAACAAGTTAGAACGTATTTGTGGTAATGAGTGCAATATATAAACATGTCGCCGCCGCGGGGAAATGCATTGGATGGTAAATAATGGGTTTTATTATATTATTATGTCAAAATATTATGTGTACTAGTAGTTTAGAGTGCAACTCATATGTTAGAGCATTATCTTGAGTCTAGCTGATTTTTTCCTGTAGTTTTTATACTTAAAAAGTTTACGTCCATTTTAGTGGACATCAGGTCATCATATCTACAAATGTTATAGTGATTCCTTTTTGTTTCAGCCATCTTTGGCAGCAAAAAGTTGTTACGTCTTGGAGAAGACGACGATAAATTACTTGAGTGTTTGGTAAATTCTGATTTAGAGTTATCTGACGTTGACGAAAATGATTCAAAAAACGAGAATAATGATCGAAACCCCGACTTTAATGGGTTAGTTGGTGAGAACGCGGTAGTAGACGAGCCAGACGAGCAAGATGAGCCAGACGAGGTTGATTCGGATAATGAGCCGCTTATTAATGTAAAAAGAAGGCTTGATGACCAGAAATTCAAGGAGAGTTCCAACCCAACAACTTGGACAAAACTGGGGTTACTGACGCCACCAAATTTGAAGTACCCTGATGTCGCTGATAGAGTTCATGAAAGAGAAAACTGGATATTAAAACAATATATTAGTGTTTATTTCAGCGACTCAGATTTTGAAAACATTTGTAATCGTACAAACGTAAGGTATCTAGAAGAGAAGGAAAAACCCATAAACTTGACAGTTGCTGAAATAAAAAAGTTTTTTGGAATTTTTGTTCTGATTTCGTGTTTAGTAGTAGTACCCCCAAATCAAAAAGTATTGGGCTAAAGTGACCAAGGTTAATGTAATTGCAAGGGCCATGACACGTGACAGGTATTCCCAGATAAGGAACACCTTGAAAGTAGTGATTGACGCTGATGTATCAGAGGAAGTTAGAAAAACTGACAAACTTTTTAAAATACGCTCATTACATGAAAGAATTAAAAAAGGATGTCTGTCCCTTCCTAGATACAATGCTGTTGCGATAGACGAGCAGATGATTCCGTTTTCTGGCGTCTCTGAAATGAAGCAGTTTGTACGAGGTAAACTTAATCCCGAGGGTTTGAAGAATTTTGTCTGTGCCAGTTCAAAAGGTCTAGTTTTGGACTTCGAAATTTATCAAGGAATACATAAGTTTTTGCAGAATGATGTTACAAACTTGGGGGTTGGTCTCTCTGCCGTAATTAGATTGGCCACAACATTACTAGAAGGAACACATATTTACATAGATAGATATTTTACCACCATTTCGTTACTAGACTACACGTTAAGAAAAAATATTCTGCTAAGTGACAAAATTATGGATGTACCCAGAGGTATTTACTTAACATCTGACAGAATATTGGCACGACTGGGTCGGGGATCGTCAAAGCAAGACGTCAGATCTGACGGGAAGATCAATATTGTGCAGTGGTTTGACATGAAATCCGTTATTTTGGCATCTACTTGTATTTAATGTGCTGGCAGAATTGCCCCTCAGGGCAGAGCCAATATTAAAAAGAAAAAAAGAAAGAAGTAGTTTACAATTTACAATTTGAACCCCAGGATGAGTGTAAACGATGGTCGAAGAAAGACTTCAAATATGTGCAGGTACCTAGACCAAACATTGTAAGAAAGTACAACGAATGCATGGGTGGAATAGACTTGATTGACAGAATGATAAGTTATTATCGAATGGGAGCTAGAAGTGGACAGGTAAAACTATTTTTCATTTGTTTGATCTTGGAATTGGTAATTCTTGGATACTGTGCAGGAATGACAAAAAACAAATTGGTGAAAAAAGGGTTATGAAGTTTCTGGATTTCAAGATTACCGTTGCAGAAGAATGGCTCAGGGATTCGAGCATTGAGGATTTACCTGATCTGACTAACATTCCATCGTAATAACAAGAAGTACTGTTAGCTCAAAGCCATTGTCTCAAAATTCTACTTCCACTGGCAAAAAGCGAAAAATTGAGCATGTTCCGGCGGTAGCTTCTGATCTAAAGAACTCAGTGCGATGCAAAAATGCCGGGTGTAAGCTCAAGACTAAGGTTTATTGTGAATCTTGCATTTTATTTTTATGCCTAACGGGTACTAATAATTGTTTTAAGCATTTTCATTGTCGGTAAATTTTCTTGAAGAACTACTGACGTCCAATTAATTGGACATAATTTCTTTTATACTTTACAAAAATTAAAAATTAAAAAAAAAATACGTCGTTTTCTTAAGTCAAAAACAAAGATAAATCCAAGGTCTCATGCAAATTCTTTTATTTTTGTATGCTCGGGACTCAGGAGGTTAAACAGATAAAGGTCGTGGTTCTTACATCAGGTCAGCTCCATAAATATTAAAATGGCTACCGAGATAATATTGCTGAGATTTAAAAAAAAAATCTCTAATTGAAATTGGGAGAAAAAAAGCTGAATTATATTATAGTCGTACATCGTTCATAATTTATATTTATTGGATTCCCCCAAAGTTTACAAAAGCTCCGTTCGAGGCTCACTGATTTTTTCGAAAGCATAAATATTTAATGTAGAACTTACCTCAGAAACTTTTAACAACTCTGTTATCTTTTTACGTTGTGTCCGGATTATTTTATTATCAAAACTTTTTCTGTGTGAAAGTTTTGCCTTCGTAAAGATATTTTATAGTATTTCCAATGTTATGTAGGTACATAATAGATTTCTCTGAAGTATTTCAAAATCGGATATTTTTTTGGAGAGGAAAAGCTGGCGTGGGCAAAGTTCTAAAAAATTAATGTCAATTTTTTCCTTTAAATATTATGTTGTTTTTTTTTAACGTTAAAAGAAAGTTTTTACTACTTTTTGACTCTTGCTGTCTCACAAGATTTTATACTTGAAAGATTGTCTGATTACTAACGATATTTATTTTATTGGCTGATGAATGGAAGATAAAAATTCTGAATCCGTAAATAAACAAGTCTTAAAACCAATTTAGACTTACAAATATGGGAGTGTGACTGTAAAAATAATATAAATATAATACATATGTTTCAAAATAAAGTGTTAAAAGCAATGATGGCGTTCATCAGAACGTAGGGCTCGAGTAGCGCTACTTTATATTGATGGGGCGAGGTGTTCTGACCTGCCTTCACATATTTCTGTATCCCCGAGAGTAACGGATGGTTCAATTGCCTCATTTAATAAAATATATTATTACTTTAATATGTTTCGTTTATTCCACTAATTGGTAACTTTTTGTTGTTTACATCAATTTAACATTGTATTATTTTCATAGTAACAACTTATTGTGTCATTGTTGATACCTAAGATACCTTGCAACTGGAGTCAATTTAATAACCCTCGGGATTTAGTTCCATTTAGATTAGACAATCGAATTAATATACGTCTCAACTTTATTTACATTTTAGACCCGAACGAAAACATCCATCTTACTTTGATGCTAGAGTAAATAATCACTTTTTTACATTGGAATATAGAATCAACACACTTTTTTATTATTATTTCTGAGAACTAAACTACAACGTCTTTCTTTTACTAAGATGCCAGACTAAATAATCTGTCATGGGGAAACTGCAATTCTCGTACTGAATCCCTTTAAGAAAGAATTATGATATGCAAGCTCGTTGCATACCCAAACATACACGACGTAGTTGCCCCTTTAGAACAATATCACTTTACTGTGATCGAACTGGAGTGACACCCAGTGGCGTAGCCACAGGGGGGCGCAGGGGGGCGATCGCCCCTCTTGGCCTGGCGCCCCTTTACTACTTAATAAATAATTCTTAAAAAACAATATCTGTCTTATTTCATTTTTAGTAAAGAAGAGCGATCGGAATAAACTTAATAAAACCGGTTTTGAGAGCGTCCCATCATATTTAATTTATGTCTTTTTATATAGCGGATTTTAACTTCATTTGGGGCCAGACCCCTGTTTCCTAGGGAGCACGAAGAAGGTGAATTCCTACGAAATTTGGGCGTGGTCCCAAAAATTTTTTGCCTGCGGCGCTTTAGCTCCGCAATCTACGCCCCTACGATAGTTCGCCCCTTCCGCCCCAAAATGCTGGCTACGCCACTGGTGACACCTTGTGCAAAAATAAATCCCGCTACCCGGTCACGCTTCTCGCCTCGAGTCTTGAACGCTACTCTTATTTGTTTCCCTCTCGCTGAAGTTGCTGTCGTCTTTAAACCAATCAAGAATCATTTATCTGTTGCTATGTTAGAAGTCAGTTGAAATTAAGATGGCAGGCGGTGTTTTCTTTTGTTACAGCGTTGCCGATTTGCATTTGTTTTAAAATTAGTATATTACGTTGCGACGTCAACTAAGTGATGAGTGGATTTGATTCCTAGAAAACGTTTTCCCAAACACATATCGAGTCTACCCACAGCGAGATTACTGTGAGCCGGAGTGAGAACCACTCGATATGAGGAAGCGCTACGTTGTGATGAACGTGACCAATAGTAAATAGTAAATACCCCTTGGTATGTAAGGAACGTCAACCTCCTCCATGTTCTAATTTTGTTAAAAATTAATATTTTTTTTTACATTTTTAATTTCATACATTAACATCTCATTTAAAACACTTTATAACGCAAAACTTTGAAAATCATAACTATCAAACCATAAATAATCAAAATTTTTGTTTAGGGAAAGTAACAAAAAATTTGACATATAAATCAATCTTTTTCAAAGGACTTCACGAATATAATAATTTACATTCTTTAATTAGGAAACAAAATTCCTTAAGTAAATTTAAAAAATCCTTAAAAATATCATTACTTAGAAAACAAAATATCTGATAAAATTTACTTAAAAATATTTTTGGCGCATAAAATTGTAATTTTAAATGTTTTAATTATTGTTAATAAAACTGGAATTTATAATATTGTAGCAGTATTGCTAAAATAAATCTTGTTACTACTACTACTACTACTCTGTGCTAAAACTAAAGCACTCACTACTTTCATAAATGATTGTAGAAACTATTTTGAAATATTTGGTTACTTATTGTACATTTTTATTTATAACAATTTATTTATTTCGCTAATATATAAGTTAGTTTTATAGATTTTTATATTATGTTTCATTATTTAAATTCTTTGATTTTAAGGGATTTTTGTTGATACCACCAGCAAAAATGTAATTAAAATGCGTTCTGAGGGTAAAAATAACTTTAATACTAAAAATTAAGGAATTTCAAATTTCCCGCTATGCTTTTACTTTCCTTGATCGAGACAATTGTTCACGGAACGGACTACCAGTTATAGAGGCGCTGGCATCGAAACAGATGGTTTGAAATGTCTTTACGTTGTATGGTTGTATCTCTCTCTACATGGAAACCGCCCTTCTTCAATTTTTGAGTTCTGTGGTTCCCAAAGACAACCTAACCAACGTTGCATAATTAGGTTATATAACAAACAACCTATTGAAAATAAAAAAATCCAAAAAATAAATGCATTTAAAACCAAGTTAAAGGATAATTCATCACGAAATACTTTTTATTCCGTTGAAGAATACCACCAAAATAAAAATATGGTTTGTTTTTTGTTCGTACGTTTATTTACTAATTTTTTGTGTCACCGTTACTTATAATTTTATTTTTTATTATTATGGTTTTTTTCTGTCATTATCCTTACTTTTTTGTAAAGTCTATTGTTTACTTGTTCTTATATTCATCAAATTCTGTAATAAGATGCAAATAAAAGTGTTAATAATTGGAGAAAACTCCACGAAAGTTTTCGTCTGCCAAGGGTACCTTAAAAACTAAATATTAGTAAGCAAGTTGTATAGATAACGGTTAAACGGCTGGTATTTTTTTAAATAAATCCTAAACATACCTTGATTCATCCTTAGCAGTCGGTTTGTATCTGGAGCATTCCCTTTTGTGGAAAGTTGCCTCGATCCAACTTCTCGCGGGAGCCTGCGAAATGATAAATTTGAACTAACAATATAAACTTATTTTATATACAAGCAGGGCTACATAAATACAAACACAGGGCTGCAAGCTGCACTACTATAAATATGTATATGGATTATGTGTTCTAAAGGTGAAATATACACTGTTTAAAGGATAAAATATCAGAGGAAATCACTGCAAAGACATACGACACAATTACAGGAGTCCTCGCTAACTAAACTTCTCTGCTTTCTTTTTCTGTCAGATCATAGCCTTATTGACGAGCTGTGATACAGCGAAACGCGCCCAGGGTTGTTATATTATTCTTCTTATTTTGATTTAAAATCTTTAAGTCGTTTTGATTTGTATTTTATATTAATTTTGTCGGAAAATTGGTTACAACATATTATGTTTTACTATAACCTATATTTAATAGTATTAATATAGTTTTTGTACCGGGTGTCCCACTAAGAGTGGCTGTCGGCCGTATCTCAGAAAGTGTTAGTCGTATGGCTTGCGGTAAAAAAATATATTAGGTAAAGTAGTCATGAGAAATTGCGGGAAATTATTTTCAAGTTTCTCAGACTGGCGCTAGAGGGCGCAACAGTAACGGTAAATATGAATCACGAAGTTTTCTCAAAAGTCGCCTATAGTTAAGGTATCCCGAAAATACCAGTTTTGTATATTTCGAAGATTTATTAATAAAATTCACCTATAGAACGTGTTCGTCACTTTTCAAATAACGTGGTGGGGGAAGGTTGAACATTATTTGTAATAAATGCTTATAAGTCTGGTATGGCTTAACATAATTTAAAAAACTTAGTTTTGTTAAAAAGGGCTTTTCTCACTCTATATATCATCTATGAACTACGGCAATATGTGTTTTACACTAGGCGCTAGAGGGCGCTGTCCTGCAACTTCACAAACATTGCGCGTTTTTTCCATAATTGTAAATATAATAGTATATTCAATTTTACCTGATTACAAGGATGATTAAAAGTCTAAGAAGTCAGCGAAAACCGCAAGTTAATATCTATTTTCAATCGGAGATATCATTAACAATAATCATAATTACGGAACATTATGATTTTATTTTCAACTTGCCATTGTAAAGGTTTTTTTAAGAGTCAAATAGGCCTTGGAAAAACAAAATATGAATTGAAACTGTGCACGCGTGTCACCTTTCATTATTACGTCAAAATTTTTGTCGTGCCCACAGTGTTGTGTCGTATTTGATTTCCAAAATGCCTCTGTTACTTGAAGAAGCGGTTGACATCATTGCGGTGTATTTTGAATGTTTGGGAAATGCAACAATTGCTGAACGGGTTTACGCAGTACGATACCTCAAAGGCGCCGATACGACAGTAGAATGTTTAATCGTTTAGCTAGCCGTTTTCGTACTACTGGAAATATTCGTCGCTATGTATATAGCAGACGCCGCCGAGGTCGAACCGAGGAAAACATTGTAAATGTTTTGGCATATTTGGAATTTAATCCACAAATTAGTATTAGATTAATTGTTAGAGACTTGGGCGTTACTCGCTCTACCGTGAATAGGATTTTATTAGAAGAAAGGTAAGTGATTATATCTATAATATGTTATAACTCTTAAATAGTTTAAAATAATGCCAATATTTCTCTTAATAGTTTTCAAGTCAATGTAAGAAGTATTTTGTTTTTCTTTAGGCTACATCCCTACCATATTGGCTCCACCGGGCTTTGACCCCGCAAGATTATGATAGAAGATTGGATCATTGCTATTGGTTGCTCAATATGATATTGGAAGATAGAAACCTCCTCTCCAGAATTTTGTGGACTGATAAAGCTACTTTCCATAGTAATGGAGGAGTAAACCGCCATAATATGCATTATTGGTCGCGGGATAATCCCCATTGGATGCGGGAGGTGCAGCTACAAGAAAGATGGAGTGTCAATGTCTGGTGCGGCATTAAAATTTTGGGTGGCAGAATAATTGGACCGTTTGTATTTAATGAGTCGCTTACTGGGCAAAGATATTTACTTTTTTTAAATTACGAACTCCCAATTTCTCTCGAAGATGTGCCCTTGGATATTCCCAGAACTATGTTTTTCCAACACGATGGATGTCCTGCACATTTTGCGGCAAACGTTCGTCAATTTCGTGACTACACATTTCCTGCAAGGTGGATAGGAAGAGGGAGTATATTTCCGTGGCCTGCCAGATAATATTATAGGATATATTGTGATACTGTTAATGAAAGTGGTAATTTCTATTTTAGATCACCTGACTTAACATGCCTAGATTTTTATCTATGGGGGAGATTGAAGGATCTTGTTTTCGTTATCAGACCCATCACAAGGAAAAACATGATAGAAAGGATAATGGACAGCAGTCGCCGTATCCCTATGGCTGAGGTGGAAACTGCAGTATTATTAACCAGGGAGAGAATGGAGTCGTGTATACAGAACGATGGGAAACAATTTGAACATTTAGGGCGCCACTGAGAATTATTGTCGTAACGATATATTTGCTTGAAACATACGTACCTTCATATTTTGTTTTTCCAAGGCCTATTTGACTCTTAAAAAAACCTTTACAATGGCAACTTGAAAATAAAATCATAATGTTCCGTAATTATGATTATTGTTGTTGATATCTCCGGATTGAAAATAGATATTAACTTGCGGTTTTCGCTGACTTCTTAGACTTTTAATCATCCTTGTAATCAGGTAAAATTGAATATACTATTATATTTACAATTATGGAAAAAACGCGCAATGTTTGTGAAGTTGTAAGACAGCGCCCCCTAGCGCCTAGTGTAAAACACATATTGCTGTAGTTCATAAGATGATATATAGAGTGAGAAAAGCCCTTTTTAACAAAACTAAGTTTACTAAATTAGGTTAAGTCAGGCCGGAGTTATCAGCATTAATTACAAATAATGTTGAACCTTCCCCCACCACTTTATTTGAAAAGTGACGAACACGTGAATTTTATTAATAAATCTTCAAAATATACAAAAATGTTATTTTCGGGATACCTTAACTAGGCGACTTTTGAGGAAACTTCGTAATTTATATTTACCGTTACTGTTGCGCCCTCTAGCGCCAGTCTGAGAAACTAGAAAATAATTTCCCGCAATTTCTCATGACCACTTTACCTAATATATTTTTTTCCGCAAGCCATACGACTAACACTTTCTGAGATACGGCCGACAGCCATTCTTAGTGGGACACCCGGTACTTAGCCTTTATGGTATGTAGGCTTACTGATGTATTTTTTTAAAGCATGTCTATGCCTTGTTTATGTATTTAAATACTCCAGACACTAAATAAAACTAATATTTTGTATGTTTTATTTGACAATAAATTTGCTTGCGGCGCACATGTACAGAAATGTTTTCATACAATCATAATAATACAGTAAAACCTCTGTTTGCGACCGCCTCTATAAAGTGACCACCTGCGCTAAACGACCGGTTATGAATGCCCCATATTTAAAAATGGAAATCCCATTATTTTAAACTACCCTTTACCGCCCCTGTTAAACGACCGCTGGCACTCATCATCGGAATTTTTACTAAACATTAATGCTAAAACACTAACTAGGCGACTTTTGAGGAAACTTCGTAATTTATATTTACCGTTACTGTTGCGCCCTCTAGCGCCAGTCTGAGAAACTAGAAAATAATTTCCCGCAATTTCTCATGACCACTTTACCTAATATATTTTTTTCCGCAAGCCATACGACTAACACTTTCTGAGATACGGCCGACAGCCATTCTTAGTGGGACACCCGGTACTTAGCCTTTATGGTATGTAGGCTTACTGATGTATTTTTTTAAAGCATGTCTATGCCTTGTTTATGTATTTAAATACTCCAGACACTAAATAAAACTAATATTTTGTATGTTTTATTTGACAATAAATTTGCTTGCGGCGCACATGTACAGAAATGTTTTCATACAATCATAATAATACAGTAAAACCTCTGTTTGCGACCGCCTCTATAAAGTGACCACCTGCGCTAAACGACCGGTTATGAATGCCCCATATTTAAAAATGGAAATCCCATTATTTTAAACTACCCTTTACCGCCCCTGTTAAACGACCGCTGGCACTCATCATCGGAATTTTTACTAAACATTAATGCTAAAACACCCTCGATTAAGGGTAAGCCGACAATTCGTTAGAAATATAGGTACAGGGTCTTCCAACGAGGACTGAACAGGGGCTCATTTTTGAGCTTCCTTGTATTTAAAGAAAAATCCAAAATAGCCAATCGATGTACTTTTTCCTGCAGAATTCAAAAATGAAACCAAAAATTTATTTGAACCAGAAACAAAAGAGTTACGCTATGGATAAGGTGTTTTTTAAATGGAACATAGCTTTTTTTGTACGATTTTTGGAACGAGTGATTTTTTTTTTGTCCGTTCTGATTAAAATATTTAATATTGTGACAGCTATTTTTATTAAATTCTAATGTTTTATCCAGTATAATTTAACTTTAACGTGTTTGAAACATACACTAGGTAATAAAGGTATAATCACCTTTGAATCCTTCAAAGTCAAAAAATTTGACAAATTTACTATAATATTGCCGAAATGAAATATTCATTAGATGAGAGATTGCAGATTGTTATCTTGTTCTACAAATGCCAAGAAAATGCAAGAGAAGCAAGGAGAAGATTTATTGCAAATTTTCACAGAAATATATCCGTCAATACTATTGGGGAGGATAGAGAACCTATTTGAGGAAAATAAAACATTACATGACAGAAAAAGAAATCCAACTCTATACTAATTAAAAAAAAAAACATTAATAATTTAATTGTTCAATGTGACCTCCGTTGTTCTCGAAACATGTGCGATAACCTCTTTGTAGCCTTTCCAAACTTGCTGTTATACTGTGATTTTCCTGGTTAAGGCGATTTATTTCATTCACAATTTTCTGCATGATCTCTTCAATATCGTGGTTCCACGTTCTTTAAATGGCCCCAAAGAAATGTGTCTAATATTGACAAATCGGGACTATTGGGTGGCCAAGCATAGGTTCCATTTCTACCAATCCATTCTTCATGGCGTCCGTTTAAATATTGAGTAACCTCACGCACGGCATGCGGAGGGGCCCCATCATGTTGCCAAATTAAATTTTGATATTCTTCCAATGGTAAATCTTCCAAAAAGTTCTCAATTTCGTTTTCTAAGAACTCGTAGTATCTCTGTCCATTTAAAGTCCCGTTAAAAATATTGGTCCCAAAATTCTATTATTTTTTATGCCACACCAAACATGGATTGAAGTCCTTCCTTGAAATTTAATTGTCTGAAATTTTCTTGGATTTCCAACGGCCCAGTGATGATTATTATGTCTTTTGAAAACCCCCGATGTTGTGAATGTGGCTTCGTCAGTCCATAAGATATTTCTGAATAAATTAGGGTCTTCGTTTTCTTTCCGAATCACAATTTGGGAAACAAATTGGAAGCGAAGTTCTTTTTGTGCCGGTGTTAGATGTTGAAGTGGAAGGATATGATAAGACTTAAATTTATGATTTCTTAAAGTCATGTGAACAGTTCCTTGCTCTCTGCGTCTTACACCGCCGTTGTATTGAACGTCCCGAACTGCGTCCGAAATTGATTTGGTTGGATTCAGTCGAAAATAATTCACAATGGCACGGTCTCGATTTCTATTCCTTTCTGGATATCTTTTTCTGTCATGTAATGTTTTATTTTCCTCAAATAGGTTCTTTATCCTTAGAATAGTATTGACGGATATATTTCTGTGAAAATTTGCAATAAATCTTCTCCTTGCTTCTCTTAGTGTATGTTTCAAACAGGTTAAAGTTAAATTATACTGGATAAAACATTAAAATTTAATAAAAATAGCTGTCACAATATTAAATATTTTAATCAGAACGGACAAAAAAAAAATCACTCGTTCCAAAAATCGTATAAAAAAAGCTATGTTCCATTTAAAAAACACCTTATCCATAGCGTAACTCTTTTGTTTCTGGTTCAAATAAATTTCTGGTTTCATTTTTGAATTCTGCAGGAAAAAGTACATCGATTGGCTATTTTGGATTTTTCTTTAAATACAAGGAAGCTCAAAAATGAGCCCCTGTTCAGTCCTCGTTGGAAGACCCTGTACATACACTAACTACTTTATTGCAGGCGGATACATTTAGTTTGCTTTAAAGGCTGATAAATCGGTTGTTAACATTAGTTTTGTTTTGAACAGTTAGTGTGTTTTGGGACTGACGTGAATATTTAAAGATGGCGGTAAAAAGAAAATGTCTTTCTTCAATCAAGAAAATTGAAATAAGCAAGGAAAGTGAAAAAACTGGTTTATGTATCAGAAAATTGCCTGAAAAATTTATAGTGGGTAAGACCCAAGTAACTATGTTCCTAACATTAAGGACACATTTGTAAACTTGAAACAATTTGCCTCTATTGATAAAGATTTGCCAACAGTGCAGAATTGACTATCATCGAGTGTATTGAAGAGATCTAAGAAACGGATGAAACTACTCCCAACTCTGAGACAGAGGAAGAGGAACCTGATCCAGTGTCGAAAATATCAAGCCTATCTGTAGGCTGCGCAATTTGAAGAGAGTTAGAAAACTTTTTTAATAATGTTAACAATTTTGACAAGTCTACAAATATTTTTCAGAATTTTCTGAATATTATCAAAATAAAATAAAAAATATGAACAATCATTAATTTTTGAGTATTTTAAAAAATAAGAATTTTAAAGTAAACATACAGTATGTACATTGTATAATACATAATATGTTAGTATACACGTGCAGTATATACATTATACATATTGGCAAATTGGCTTCATCTCATTTAATTTTAGTTGTGACAAATTTAAACAAAAATATTTAAAATTATTTACATATAATATGTAGATGCTTGTTAATGAACAAACACTGTAAAATGCAGACCAGTTGTTTTAATTTTTCTCTAATAACCGACCACCCCTGTTAACCGACCAACATTTTATTCTCCGAGGGTGGTCGCTAAAAAGTATAAGTCCGGAGCTGGCTAGCCAGCTCCCGCTGTTTCGTTTGCAATATCGGTGTATATGCACCAGAAATAAGATCGAAGTGGACGAATTCGGACGAAACCGTACTATTAACTTCAAAGGATTTCTTATCGTGAGCACCTGCTGGGCTCTTTATACTGTGGTATAACGCTTGGTAGGCATCCATCAAGAACTCTTAAATTTTCTATTAGATGAGCATTCTATGGTTTACGCTATATTTTTCTTTGGTGTTAGAAAACGTTATAAGCTTAAAAATTGATGCAAAGAAACTGTCCATAATCTCAAAGAGATTAATTCAATCAAGAAAACGCAGCTCCAAGTCAAGTGATATTTTAAGGCCGCTGCGGTGTGTTAGGGTACTATGTTGCAAGGTGCACAAATATTGCTCCAATGACATTTTACAAAATTTAATGAAATTCCAAATGCTTGCGGCAAACGCCAAGGCATTTGACTGCAAAGTCATTAAACCTAGAGAATGTACAAAATCTAAATTCTTCCCTCTAACTTTGATATTAAATTTCACTTAAATTTTATGATAAATTATGTTAGTTTTATACAATTTAAATTAAGACCAGATAGATACTCGATACATACTCGATCATTGGATGTTTTAAAAGTAACATGTTATTATTCTGGTTTCGGTGAGTTGTTCTTGGTGAATTGCGCTACAGACTTTTGTTTTCACTCTTGCAAAAATTTCATATCTTTCATTGTATCAGGCGATATTGAATTATTTAGCTCAAGCATCTTTAATTCATTAATACAATCATAATACGAGCCATGTTTGCATTTACCCCTGGGCAAATATAAACAAACTATACAAGTAAAATTCCCTGTTTCACTTTCTTAAATATGCAACAATTTAAGAAAGTGAAACATTAAACTGCGACTTTTATTTAAAAAGTGTAAATGTAAACAAGCATTGTGGAAATACCACCCACACAATTTAAAATAAATTCCCCTTAAAATAGCATTGAAAAGAACTAATAATTTACTTGTTTGGTTCTTCTAATAGTAACTTGTGTAAATTGTTTTATTCAATATTGTTAATTTGTCCAATGACTAGTAGGGTAGAGTCGCCTTATATCGGACCGACTCCTAAATTGGTCAATCCTGAGAGACCATCGCTGTTTTAAACAAACGAAGTGCCACTGGATGGATTCATAGTAATCAAAAGTACATTGTAGTTTAGATTCTAACACGTGTTTCTATTGCGTTAACGTTAAGGGAAATACACCGGTTTTAGTGTTTTTACGAACCCGATAGTAAAATATTACAACTTGCTGTTCAAGAAAGTAACCAGAATATAAATATGTATATTATGTTAACTATATAATTAAATAGCAGGTACTTTTACGAATGTTTTAATGACATAACCTTTAAATTAGGAGAAGTTGTGATTATTAAAATTTGCCGTTGTGTAGTTTTGAAACACCGCACCCTAAATTGGACCGGCAGTCATGCTGTAAATTGAAGCGGTCCAATTTAGGATTCTCATTGAGGTTTTTATTTTTAAAGAATGTCAAAGCGTGTTAGATATGGACAATGGACCATACAAGACTTAGGTAGTGCTGTTGTGGCTTTTCGTTATGGTGACCATGGCCTCAATGAATGCGCACGGCATTTTAAAGTGCCTAAAGCCAGTGGCGGATCCAGAGACCTTTCTTAGGGGGGGGGGGGGGGGAATTACACTTCACTTCTACTTTTGGGTGTAACATTTTTCAACTATACTGGCAAAATCTATGAATTCTGAGGTCCAAGGGGGGGGGGGATTTTCCTAATCCCCCCCCCCCCCGGTGGATCCGCCACTGCTAAAGCTACACTAAAAAGACACCTTGAAAACCAAAATAAACATGCAAATAACGCAGACAAAAGCATGGGCAGGTTTCTTGTTTTTAGCAAACAACTTGAAGATGAATTGACAATGCATATTTTGGCTTTTGGATAACGAATGTTCGGAATGACCATAACAAATGTTCGCAAGTTAGCATTTGAATTGGCAACAAGAAATAAATTGTTTAAATTGTCGCATAATTTCAATACCAAGAAGCGTATGGCAGGCAAAAAATGGAACTATGAGTTTATGTCAAGACATCCTTGAGGCAGCCGAAAAAAACATCAATGGCAAGGGCTAAAGGATTTAGCAAACAAAGAGTTGATGCATTTTTTGAGCTTTAAAAAAAAACTTCTAACGAAAATCGGTTTACTGCTACTCAGATATTCAACGTCGATGAAACCGGTTGATCAACCGTAGAAAGGAAGTGTCAAAAAGTATTAGCAAAAAAGGGAAAACACCAGATTGGAAGTATTTTCAGTGGCGAGAGGGGAGTAAATACTACTATGGTTTGTTGTACAGGTGCTGTAGGACAGTTTATACCTCAATGATTATTTTTAAAAGAAGACGTTTTCAAGACGCTCTTTCAACTGGCGCTCCTCCTGGCAGCATTGTTACTATTAGCGACACTGGATATTCAAACAGTTACCTTTTTGTCACATGGTTGAACCATTTTATTAAAACAATTAAGCCAACTCGTGAAAACCCCGTTTTATTATTACTGGATGGTCACAGCACCCACAATAGGAACCTTCAAGCCCAACAAATTGCTAGAGATAATGGGATTAAGGTATTACAGTTACCAAGTCACACTACACATCGTCTTCAACCCTTAGATGTCGGGTTCTTTAAACCCTTACAAAATTTTTATGGACAGTGTATAGAAAAATGGCTAAGAAGTAACGTGGGTCGTATATTATCGATGTTTGAATTTCCGGTTTAATTGGTGAAGCTTATGGTCTTGCCGCTACTGTAAGGAATGTCCAAAATGCATTTCGCGCTTCAGGTATTTGGCCAATCGATCCAAATATATTTTAAGAAACTGATTTTGTCGCTTCGATGTTACTAAGTAGTTCCTTAGACGATAATATAGAACCCCAAGCAGAAGAATCCTTTTCCGGAGACGACATCCCTTTGGCTCGAATTATTTCAAAAAATAAGATCGTGGCATCAACTTCTTTCACCGTTTTAGTTAACGATATTTCACCGTTACCAACAAAAACAATAAAATCTCCAAAAGTGTCTCGTACTCAAGATGCCATAAAACTGACCAGTTCACCATACACAAAAGAACTGGAAGCAAAATCTGAAACATTCAAAGCAAAATCTTTTAAGAAAAATTTAAAACTATCAGAAATTGCAAGTTCAGAAAAGGCAGTAGAACCGGTTAAATCTAAATCTGACAACTGGTAATGTCAAATATGCGAAACTGGATTGGTTGAAGATATAATTGAGTGCCTCAGATGTAAAATTTGGCCTCCCACCAAATGTGCTAATGTTTCACCTAAATCTAAAATATATTATTGTTCAAACTGTAAAAATTAAACACACTTACTTACTTCATTCAGTTTTTTTTTCTTTGGTGCGCCGTGTTAAAGATATTTCGGTCCAATTTAGGACACAGGCGGTCCAAATAAGGATACTGGTATCCTAAATTGAACTTTTGCAATAATTTAGAGTTTTGTAAAAATAAAATATTAGAAAGTACTATTTATCTTTTACTTTTGGGGGTTTTAAATGAAAACAACTCTTATTAAATTTTGTAACAATAGTCCCACATATGTATTAATACGTAAAAAAAAGATGATATTTGAAAAATGGTCCAAATAATGCAACCTTACCCTAATACATGATGTAAAATTATCATAAACAATGTTTGACCCAATTTGAATTAAATTTGCGTGCTTTTAATCCAATTGTCCCTATTTATCCAAGCTTTGCAAACAACTCTTTCTTTTCACTTTCATTTATAATCAACAAGTTCTGTGGCTTCTCCAAAACACCCATGGTCAGGTGCTTTCAAGGAGTTTCAAAGTGGTTTATAGTTTGAACTTGTGCAATTTGAGCACCTAACTTTGTTTGGCAAAGTTATACATTTTACTGGCGAATTACAAACTAACCAATCAAGCTCCGCTCTAAACATGCTTGATTATTTTGATGCCGGATTTGCAGACACAAGAAATTAATCTAAAATTTTTGCTTAAACTCAAATATTTGAAAAAACTTGCACTTTTCACATTGTACATCTACAAAGGCGTTCAAGGCGGGAGAGGGACACTTACCACTTAACAGCAATCTGTACAACTATAATAATTTAAAAAAGAATGCTACCTAAACTGCTGGAACTTTGAAACGCATAAGCAAAATTTTTACTCTATATTTGAAATTAAATATCTCAGGAAATGTTAAATATATTTGAACGCGGTTCGAACCATATTAGGGCTTATTGTTTGGTCTTAGGGTTGATTGATTAGCTTTGGTCTCTATGAATCTTAATTACACAATATGGTAATGGTGAATAAAACCGTGCAAATCTATCAAAATTTAGTGAAGACACCATTTTGTTTCAAAAATACCTCCTCTATGGGTTTCTGAGTTTTAGAAGAATCACAATTCAATTGTAAAAAATAACTTTCGGGGTTTTGAAATATACTATACTCCGGTACCAAAATAATTGGCAGTGACTCATTTTTATCGGGGTGTGCAAGACGTGAGGGGAACGCCAATTCCAGAGGCGTGTCATTTTAAACAATAAAAATTCAAAAAATATAGGAATCTTTTATGTATTGTTATAATATATTCACATTTACTAAAATAAATATAATATTATAAATTAAACTGAAAAATAAATTAAGCTTTTACATTTGGTGATCTAATGAAGTAATTAGAGAAACTAAATTACGCAGGTATAAAATCCAAAAATAATAATAAAGCAACGGTATATGTTATTTTCATAATGTTTTTATTATACTACATAATAATAGAAACATAATATAATAGTGGATTAAGGGCAATACCCAAACCTAAATTATAAATGTTTATAAATTTCCTAACTATTGTTACCTAATGAACACTAATTGATAATAATTTGACGAATTATATTCCATACCAACATTAAAAAGTGTTATAACGACAATACGTTACAATTTTAAATTCATTATTACCATTACAGCGATTATTCATTATCTGACGATGAAAACATTTCATTACTGTCGCTACTGCTGTCATCTGCACGATTTATAATAATAGGTTCTACCATCACTTCAACGCGTACATCAAAGTCTCACATTTTTTTTCTACGCCCTCGACATGTAATACGCACTTATGCTAATCTGCTGCTTGTACATTCGCTATTGCCGTTTTTAACAGTTCCTTAACATCTTTTAATTTAAAAGTTTTATTTTCACGCGCCATGCACTTCGCCTTTTATCTGTGCCCATATAGGCTCTATTGGATTTAGTTCACAATGGGAAGGCGGTAAACGTAATATTGTAACACCTCGTTCACGAGCCATTTCATCCACTACATATTTCGTATATTTTTTTTTGTGAAGTCTTGCAGCCAGTCAACAATCTTTTCTTTTCGCCACGCAGAAGTTGGCAAAGCTTCCACCCGACGGCTGTGGTATGGTGCATTATCCATCACGATTACCGACCCACGTTCAATACGCAGTAAGATGGATTTAAACCAATCTTCAAACACTCCCGAGCTCATATTCTCATGATAATCACCGGTTTTACGAGATTTAAACACGTTTAACCTACCTTCAAGAAAACCAGAATCACTCCCGATGTGGGTTATAATTAACCGACGACCTTTTCCTGAAGGAGCTTTCAATCCAGTGGACAGTCCATTGATAAAAGCGTTACGTGCATCTGTAATGTTGAGATCTTGCCAGATGTAATTCACAGTATGTACTTCATTTAACCATGTCTCGTCCGTAAAGTAAATTCTTTTGCCTGCACAGCGATATTGTTGTATTTCTTCTAGATACTGGCTAACTTTGTTTGCTGATCAATAAGAATCTTTTCCGTCCTCTTGTTTTCTTCTGATCGGAAACTTTAGTATTCCTATTGTCCTTGATAGTTCTATAAACAGTACGGCACGATGCCTTAGTCAATGTGGCACAAAGTTCTGCTGTATCAGTGAATGATATTCCACTGTGTGTACTTAGAATTCCCTCATAAACATTTTTTACCATTGTACGCTCCCCAGGTTTTAAATGACGTCGTTTTGTAACTTGTTGGTTACTATCACTTGAAGAACTCGCCTGTAGTATAATATTTGATGTTTTGGATAACCACCAAAATAACACCAAAATAATAAAACTGAATTGCTAATATCCTCTTGATTGAAACTTGTCTACGACACTGAACGTTGGTTAGAGGTGATAAGAAAGCGGTCGAGAGCCTTTAGACATGGATTTTTCCTAGCTGCGTTGCCAAATTAAGTAAAACAGGTACCGTGGGGTGAAAAGACCGTAATGACATGCCGATTTCGGTAAATTTTATGGAAATTTCAGTGATGTTTATTAAAACTTGGCAACATGTAATGACCTATTTATGCACAATCTTCCCAAGCGGTTTGGATTGCTTTTATTTAACTTAAAAGTGGGCGAATCAATGTTAATTATTTTCGCCGCACACCGTTAGTGTGAACAGTTTTGCCAATTATTTTGAGACCGCAGTTTAGCAGTTTTACAGTAATTGAAGTTTAATTGAAAAACGACACTATCCTATTTCATAGCCCTGAGCAATTATTTACAATAAGTGTATTTAACTTATTGTTAGTCCCAAATTTTTGACTTTTTGGTGTTTTAAAAAAGTTTTATACAGGTTGAGAAAAAACTATATCCTCAATAGTTTTATAATAATTATGTTTTATTTTCACACTATTTCTTAATTTAATATGGCTCCACGAAGAGTGTTTGGTTGTAGAGGGACAGTAGAATAAATAAATGGTAGTTCCACTAGCCCCATATTTCTAATTTCGCCGACACCGATTGAATTCGGAGCAAAACCAGTTCTAACTGTTTAGTGGCTAGCGCAAGCCCTAATCTGGGCTATTCGCTTAACGAGTGGCCGCATCTGATGAAAATAATTATTTAGAGTGCTACGTAACAACTGGTATTTATTGCAACTGGTGTTTTGATAGCTGCCATTGGCATTTTGCTCAATAAAATTAAACGATTTTGAGGAATTTCATTATAATTAAAGGTAATTGATGAAATATGCGTTCGATCATAGGTCAGTCCTAGTAAACCAGTTTTTTAACACACCTGTTTTGGAGACGCAATTTGCTTTACATGCCGTTTTCGTAGTTAATAACTTTCAAATATAAATTACTTCTTGAAGTCACTTGCTCAAGCGGATAGCATTTGCCCAGAAAAACGCCATTTTACCTAAAATTATCATTTGCCTGCGAATATACACGTCCGGCAGTATCAAGCCTTAAAAGCCTAAAGCTAACTGTATATTTTTACAGTGATATTTTATATTTAGTGTCAATTTAGATGTGTGGGGATATTAGGAACAGATTTGCAAAGAATGAACGGGCATTGCTATTATAGACGGTAAGGTTTAAAAATTGGTGCAATAGGCTTTACAACAGGGAGTTAATACTAATAGATGCCCTAATTAGTACACGACACTCACTACAACAACAAAGATATAGGTTAGGGATGTTAGTAAATAAACAATACGCACTACAGAGAAACAACATTTTTGTCTGGACTTACTGCATTAAAATCGTTCGCCACCGGCCACAAAAATGTCGTTAAGGAATTGACTAGCGAGTCGAACAGACCGTGCTGTCGCTGAAAATAGCCAAGTAAATCACATTTGTTAATGCATAAAGATCTAAGATGTAGGCCGGGCTTTAATAATTAAAAATAAAAATATATCCCCTTTGTATTAAAAAATATTTTTCTCTTTCCCTAGTTTTTTTTTTTTTTGAATATCCTGTATTATTTTTACTTCTAGATTCAACTTGATATTTCGAAGGGCATATGTTAATCAAAACCAATAATAGTGTTCGATTTTTAGAACTTTGTTTTGATTATACTATAAATGGTTTACGTAACATGTGCTACCTACACCGTTGTTGTTAGAAATATGGAAAATTATTAAATATACAGGTTCTAGGATTAACAAAAGTGCACACTTTAAAAAGTATTTTTGGACATACAGAATGCGACAAAAAACCGGAGCATCATGAGAGTATTTTTTTTAAATGGTACCACCTATTTATTCTTATCTGATCGAATTCGGCATGAGATTTTACATATGATACACTACCTTTTTTTGCGATTTATACGACGTTGCCAAATTATTCAATTTGTCCTAAGATTTTGTCGGAAAACATGATATCGAAATGTGCGGACTCACGTTTGTAACAACGCGGTACACAAAACTTTAACCTGTATCTCCACAAGTCGACTGGTTCAAACTTGTTGAAAAATTGGAAAATAAAATCCTTTTTGAATTTTACTGCATTATTTCTTTATTAAACAACTAATAACATTCCTCCTCTCTTCACCCTAGCATGGGCTACAACATTACTAACAAGACATGTTAGGTAAACCACTTTTGTAAACAATTAACAAATTTTAACAACTTTTTAACGTGATGGCTTTATCCACTCACGGAGCGACGATTTAATCTCTTTAGATTCCCGCCTGACACTTTACTAACAAGACCTGTTAGTTAGAACACTTTTGACTACAAATAACAACTTTTTAACGTGAAGGCTTTTCTCCTACACGGAGCGACGATTTATTCTCTTTAGATTCCCGCCTGACACTGCTTTGTTTACATTTCAGAACATATATTAACCCTATCCAAACACCTTGACCAATCAAATGTTAACACGTCAAAACCAAAATGGCAACGTCCATCCATCAGGCCACTATCGATCGGCCAATCAGAATCTTTGCTTGTTACTACGCACGTGGGTGCTAATATTATTTGATAGTTTTAGAGAATATTATTTAGATTTTAAATAGCAGACAGTCTTTGTTCACATTATAGAAGTTAATTTGAACGTATATTATTTGTACGACGATGCCACCACTTTGATATGCGGTGTTGCCATTTATATTGCCTTTGAAATTAATGTATTTTTTTTCTATTTATTGCATTTAGTGGTTGAAGAAAAACATAGTACTTTAGTACATTATATCCCCTAAGATTGATTTCAAGCCTGTTGCTTTATTTTCCTACTGGGTCACGACAGAAATATGAAGTGTGTCCCACCCAAACACGAAAAAATAATTTAAAAATATTACTAATAGTGGCATAAAAAATAAAATTTTTAGTATTCATTAACCCTTTAGCTATCTGAAAGTATTCTGTTCAAATACAACATTAATATCTTACACTGGGTGTTTTTATAAGCGGTACAAATGTAGCAATATTTAAATAAATATTACTCGATTTTTCAAATGGACCCTCCTGTATATAATTACTGCACTTTACAAACAATTTCAGCCTTTTTAAATATGCAATTATAATAAATTCTCTAAAAAGCAACGTTATTTTAATATTTCGTGTTTCATTTAAATAATGTAAAAATATCGGCACTTTTAATAAGTTCAACAAAAACTAACAATTCGTACTGTCATAATGAATTTAGATTTCTGACATATTTTGTCTAACAATTTTATGGTGTTTCAAAAAAAATTATTATTGTAGATCAAAAATATTGTTTTTTGTTGAAACGCTATGAATTTTTCTACAGACGAATTGGAATTTCTTGAGAATATTCTCGACAATCGCTGGAAATGACAATAAAAAGAAATAAAGAAATTATTTCAGAAAAAATTGGTTGTACACCGTAAGTCTAAATAAAAAAAGTACAAAATAAGATATTCCAGAAACGGTGCAAGATTTATTACAGACGCTAAGCGTTTTTGGCCTTTAAATAAAAGCCTATTATCTTTAAGGCTCAATCTAGCCAAGTAGAATACAAATAAAATACCAAGTAAGGATACATGGCGCTTAGCATCTGTAATAAATCATGCACCGTTATTTACTTAAATTCTGCATTACCTATTTTATTCTGTACTATTGAAAATAAAACAGTTGATTGAAATATTTTTATATGTTTGAAGCACCATGTCTATGCAATTCACACAGCTGTATACGAGCATATGTTCGCGCTTCTAGGGGATTTCCCTGAATCCCTGTTATACTCGGGGAAATCCCCTAGGAGAGCGGACGTATAGTATAAATAATAAAGCACTGTTGCCAGAGTTGTAGAAGAAGCTCAAAGTTTTAAAAATCGTTGCAAAATTTTTAGTAGACTATGTAGAAAAACTTCTTTACAGAATATTCTCCTCTCACATCTCTAATAATTGCATATTTAAACAGGTTGAAATTATCTGTAAAGTGACGTAATAATAACCAGTGGGGTCCATTTAAAAAAATCGGGTAATATTTATTTAAATATTGTTACATTTGTACCGATTTAAAAAACACCCTGTAAGTATAAGATAATGATGTTGTGTTTCAACAGAGTATTTCCAGATAGCTACAAGGTTTATGAATACATAAAATTTTATTTTTTACGTTACATTAGTAATATTTTAAAATTATTTTTTCGACATCATCTTTTCAGAGATAATTTTAGGAAAAATTGAATAATCTGGCAACTTCGTATAAACGTATAAATCGTCAAAAACAAATAGTGCATCATATGTAAAATTTTATGGCGAATTCCATGAGATAAAAAGAAGTGTGTGGTACCATTTAAAAAAAATTACTTTCGTGATTCCCCGCTTTTCTGGCCCATCCTGTATATCCAAAAATACTTTTAAAATATGCACGTTTGTTTATTCTAGAACCTTCATATTTAAGAATTTGCGATATTTCTAACAACAACGGAGATATTGGACTTCCTTGCACTAATCAGCCGCTCTGTATATAGTATTTAAAATTTCAAGTACAATCTAGAAATTAAAATATGTATCAAGGATGTCTCATAACTAAGGGGCCATACAGCAACAGGAGATAGTAGACTTGAAAAGAGGTCATTTATGCTTAGTTTCTTATAATAAAATATAGCCGGTTAAAGAGATACAAGATGGTCCAAGTAAAAATTTTTAAAGGCTAAAATGTCACCTACAAAGTTCAATGACAAAAGCAATTAGGCAATCCAAACCAGGCTATGTTGCCACGGTCATATTGGAGTCACAAAGTGCTTCCAATATGGCCGTCGACGGCGAACGTCAGAAAAACTAACCTTTATTTTTGCGTGTATGTCAGTTTGACGTGTAAACCGCTATTTTGGTTTTGTGTATTTTATTAAGTTATTGTTGTTCAATATGTGCCTTTTTCTGTTATTTATATTTAATAACACTTAAAGTTGATAATGTTATTGGAGATGTTAACAATGGCAAGTGTATATCTACACACAGACAGGACTCGAGTGTAAACTAAGCATTGAATCCGTGTATATTTGCCACATATTTGCATTCAGCGGCTATACTGAATTGTTCGTTGAATGTTTTTAAGTTCTGTGGAACGAATTCAGTATGGCCGTGGCAGGCAAATCGTAATTTGACACATCGTTGGATTGCCTTACCATGGTAACGTTCACAGCCGCCTTCGCTCATTACCTATCTTTTCTTATCTCAAAATCTAATTGAAATATCGAGATTAACTAAGTACACCTGTTTTACGAATAAAAGACCCCTATTTAATAATTTGAAGTGAAGCGGTCAGAAATGTGACAGACAAAAAATATATGCGAGAATTTACTTTACTTTATCTTACTAAGTATGTAATTAGCGTCATCTAGGAGGTATCTTAAGAATAATTATGAAATCGACCCTCAAAAACATAACTACACCAAATATGATCCATGTCCGCTTAACCATTTTCAAATCATCGACAATTTTCTAAAATAAATTTTTACTTAGATCACCCTATATCTCTTTAACCGTGAATTTTTTTATAAGAAAATAAGCATAAAGGAACTGAAGTCTCCTATCTCCTGTTGCTGTATGGCCCTTTAGTTATGGGACACACTGTATATAGGGTGTTTTGTTGTTCGTTGTGCACCGTCCGGTAGACAGAAAACCTGCCTGTTTAGAATTATGTTGTTTTTGATTTACCAGGTGAATCTCGCCGTTAAAATATAAGAAATTAGTATTAGGAGGGAAACAGAAAAACTAATACAAAGTTAATAATTAATACGAATTATAAAGTTAACTTTCTAGAAGCCTCAAAAGTAAAACAAGTTTACTCTAACTCAAAGACATCAGTTTATAACAATTTCTGTAAGTCTAAGCAAACATAATCTATAATCATTAGTAGTATTATACCTACTAAGCCGAGCAATTATATTTTATGACTACTTCGTAACAATTCTGGGGGTTTATTGCCTATTCTATTGCACATAATATTGCTACATCTTAGTTAAAATTGATAATATGATAAACGTGACTCGTGACACCTGTACCTACTGTATATTGTGTAAAGGTCATAATAGGAATCTTACAAGTTTACGATCTAGGTGATTTTCGACACGTGATGCTTACATTAGCCAAAGACGCAGTAGCGACGTAATTTAATGTTTATTTATGACATGCAGCATCCCTACGGATTGCTTTATAGACAAATTAAAATGTAGACGGCATTTTATAACTATAGACGACAGCGGACTAGTGGGCATTTAGAGTAAACACATTCCATTAATCAATGTGAAAATGAGTAGTAATGCTATGTATGTTTCAGCTCAAAATCTCATAAGAAATAACATGGAGCTGAAATCTGCAGTTTTATCACCATTTTAGGGCGTGGCACTTTTCCTGGAAGCCACCATCCTCTATTAACCTAAAAGGAACCCAGCTACTATCGCCACCTAGTGAGTGACGTCATAACTGTTCGATGCCGGTAATATAGGGCCCTATTGGCCTGTGTGGAACCCTCCACTGCAGTCACCTAACCCCCCACACATTATTCTAACCTAACTTTTGTCCCAACGGAACCCAGATCACGTGTTACCCCGATTATATAGTAATATCATTGTAGGGGTGCCACCTAACGGGGAGAGATGTACGTACCAGTAATCTTGAGACCTGTAGCGCCACCTGCTTTTCATATAAGGCATCTTGTTTACTGCGATGGTAGGTATGACGTTGTAAATCAGTTAAAATATTTTAAAATATAATAAATACCATAAAAAAGTTTTTGTCCTCGGTGGGATTTGAACCATAATCCTCTGGGGCCGAACCTCAAAGCCTTGCAAAATACGCTACGAGAGCATATAGATTAAAAGAGTTGATCAATGTTGATAAGCTAAAAATATGGGGAACCTGTCAATTATAACGTATAGGTGGAACAAATGATCCAAGTGTGGAGACGATGGGCAAATGGCGGCAGCCATAGTTGTTTTTGTCTGCATAATATTGCTACATCTGTTGCAGTATGCATGTCATCAATGAACATTGTTAGAGACCGCGTGGCATGTAATTAGACAACCGGGGATCTAGTATGTCCTTTTGGCAAACGGCATTTTCAGACGCCATCTATAATTACGTTCGCGCACACCCCCGCCATCTGGATACTACCTGAACTTATGCAACCAGAAGCCCCTATCAGCAAATATTGCCTTCACCAATTTATTAACAAACCTAAGTGTGGCGATGATGACAAAATGGCGGTAAACCTAGCTTTTATAATGCCTTCACCATTTTATCGACAAACCAGTACTAATGGCGTTGCCAAACCAATATTTCCCCTTATTCAACATAAAAATTGTCGAAACGGCAACACCGCCGTTCCAATACTGAAAATTTAAGAAAATACGCTTAGGCCATCTTGCAATAGCCGTCCGCAACAGTACCAGTCATGAGTGTATAATTAAATAAAAATCAATCAATTTTAAAACTTTTTATTCACAACATAACAATATCACTTACTACCACCCTGGTATATTACATTAAAGGAATAAAAAAATCGGCGTAAATAAAAATTTTAAAACTTTTTATTCACAACATAACAATATCACTTACTACCACCCTGGTATATTACATTAAAGGAATAAAAAAATCGGCGTAAAATAAAAAGACATATCTGTAATCATTTAGCAACGTTTTATTTCAGAAATATATGCAGTTTTCAAGTCAAATGCACTATTATGGTAATATATAAAGGTCATATCGGAGAAAATACGACATTTTTCGAATTTTATTATGTTTAAGGATATGTTTACCGAATCGTGCAATAAAAACAGAATACATAATTAATTATCTTTCGATAAAATGATCATATAAAATCGAGTCACAACGCGAGGTAGAATTGGTTTTATATGCAAATTTTATCAACATTGTTGGCCTATTACATATGCAATTTTGCGTTGAAAGTAATTATCCTTTTAATAAATAATTAATGCATAATGTGGGCGAATAAAAGCAAGCATATATTACTACTAATGGGATCTGTATACAGGGGGTATGAAACACTTTTAACCGTTAAATTACGCCTTTAAATTACAAATTTTATCTATAAAACAGCCATAACATTCGGCCTAAATGGTATATTTTAGTACAATGGCGTAGCTGAAGACCAACTACATTTTAACTGATTGTACGTATTTGGGGGATATATTTAAAATTAATCTAGGAAGAGAACATATAATAATTATTTTCCGTTTCCCTCAAGCCCCGGCTAGGCTGATCAAAACCCCGTTAAGCTGTCTAATCTACCAGTAACCCCGTTTAAAATATCCCAACAGAGTAGTTATCACCAGTCTCGTATATGTATTTAAAATCAGTGTAAAGAATAAACAAGCCCAGTATCTACATTTTCAAAATACCCTGTATATGATGATATTATATTAGTGTTTAAATTAATTAGTACGTACTCCAATCGACATATATTTATGCATCATAAAAATTAATTCTTTAATAGTAGCGTCACCCTAGAAGGGCTTATAAATAGTGCAGAAATGGTGAGAGCACTTAATTGTTTCTGTTATAAGTTTGCAACAGGTAAGTTTTTGAATTTTATTATGGTGTCGGGGGGTTTTTAAACTGACTTGGTATTTTTATTCAAAGTGTTTGTATCCCTGTGATAGAGCGCATTAACAAGACGACAATAGGTCTTTTTATAGTTTTAGGGAAATTGAATTTATATGAACAATTTTAAAATGTTTAATTGTCATTTATGCGAAAAAATTTTTACACCAGAGGGCCTAAACAAATTATCGCAAGGGTTTTCTACAGATAACTTTTCTTAAATATTTCGTTTAGAAGAAATTTAAACATCTGCTTTGAAAAGTGCATACGTTTATAGCGTGATGCTCAAAATTGTCTGCCTATATGTAAAATCTGTATTAAAACGCTCGAAAGTTAAGGTAATCTTTTTTATTTTGAATAAAATTTTTATAATATTAACCATTCATATTTATGGTATTTATTTCCCTAAAACGATATCAGTATACCTAAGTCATTTTTTAAAATGTGTCTCATATAGACACGCACCCACATAAGCTATTGTTTTTATTACGAATTCACGAACCCTTCTTCGTTATTATGTAGAATACAACTACTTTATATAGGCATTTGCACCAAGTAGTTTGGGTATTAGTTTTTCAAAACAGCCCTAAAAGAAATGAAAATTGTTTTTAATTTTTTTTCATACCTGTATAATAGTTTGTTTTAACATTTTATCTACAAGTGGGTTTTTATCAGTATAATATCAGACACATTTAATATTATATCGTTTTTTATATCTTTTTTAAATATTATAACTCAATTCTTGTAACTTGAGTATGTACGTCACAATATCTGTGCAATCAAACTAGCAGTTAAATAAGGCATTATTTAATAGGGTCATAGACCAAATAATCCTGCAAATATAATTAATTTTAAAACAGCTGTTCTACGCCACTGTGTCGTAAAAGTTAATTTAACAAGTGATAGCAAGCTAGTAAATTACAACGACCATAACACTCCGTATGCATCGAAAAAGATATAGGGAAGGTAATTTATTTTACAACTTGTATAGGACTTGGAACATAGGCCGATTAAAGAAAACGGGTTTGGCATAGGTTGATTAAAGAAAACGAGGACTCTAATAATAATAATATATTTTTATTGGGTTTATAATAATATACATTTTATTTATTTTTACATAACTAAAATTTTATATTACGAGATACAATCTTATGTAATAAATCTTTAAGCTGCGCCAAAACGCCTACATTAGGACAAGATATACCAAAAAATGAAAGATCCATTTTACCGATGCGAATTAAGCTCATGGTAAATTCATTATATTCAAAAAACATGTCGTTTTGAATGAAATAAAGGCGGCCGTCGGTGTAACGAAATACACTGTCTATCTTTGCGGGAATTCCGTTAAATAATTCTGACGTTATATGATAATTGTCTGGCCTAAACATGCACTCATTTATGCCCCATACTAGAATATCATTGAAAAATAAATAGGTTTTTCCCTTGTTTGTGTTCACGACAGCTTGAACTCTGGGTTTTACATTTGTGGCAGCGAGACTATCTATTGATTCCGCTTTTTATTAACGCGAACGTACCGTATTCTACAAAGTAAATCAGATCACCGACAAACAATACAATGTCTCCATTAGGACGTTCATATATAGCAGTTATTTTCTTAAAATTTTTTGGCAAAAATTTAAAATAATCTGTTAATAGAAACGGGGTATTAGAAATTTGCTTCGTCTCTAAATTCAACATCCAAACAAATGTCTCATAAAAAATAAATAATTTGTTTTTAACGATTAAATAAGCTTTATTTGTTTTCGAGTCCAAGTCACATAGAGTCGGAAACTGTGCCACATCGGGTACCGAGGGCGCGTCAGGGGTCGGGAGTACGCTGGGGATTGTTGTTGCAGCTTTTGTCTGTACAGTTGTGGTTCTTGTCTGTGGGGTGGTTGTAACTTTTATTGGTATAGTTGTGGTTTTTATCTGTGGAGTGGTTGTAACTTTTGTAGGTATTGTCGTGGTTTTTGTCTGTGGGGTTGTATTCGGTGACGTGGGTATTTTTGTTGTGGCCAAAGATTTTTTCCCATAAAGGTACTCGATACCATAAATATCGTCCTGAGTTATTTTCACATTTTCCGCTTTGTAATACGGGTACATGATCGCGCTCTCGTCAGCTGTGTGGGCTAAACCTAGAGTATGTCCAATCTCATGTATTAAAACGCTTAATAAATTTGTCCCACCATTTTTGGAGGAAAGACTCCATGGCTCTTTTGAATGCATGTGAATCTCTACATTGGAACTTCCATCTGGAAAAAATGCGTGCGCTAAAGTAGGTTTATCTAATTTGTAGGGACACCAGGTGAGGTCATTTTTCATTTTATGCCGTTGGTCGGCAAACGAAATTGTAATATTATGGATGTTTCTATCATATTTAAAGCAGAAATTAGAAACATCCTCCCATGCTTGAAAAGCTCTTTCAGCAACTGCTCTATATGGATATACTGAATAATTTGGAGGGTAGATAGACCAGGATAGCTTTAAATCTTTCCATAAGTAGTTAGAGCCTCTTCTCCAATCTGCAATATCTTTGACGCCACAGCGAGGTCTTTGCATTAGAGCAATAGTTTCGTCATTTAAGGTTCCATCTTCAGGGAGACCATAAGTTTCTTGAAATGCCCGTAACCCATCTGATATCGACACTAAGGCATTATCTGTAGCATTTTCTTCCAAGTAACCATAGTCTGTTAAATATTGGCGGGCAGCTGTTTCGTCTGTTGTCTGTACAGCTGTAGAAGTAACAGTGAGAAATAAAATGAGGTAAATTAACACACCCATTCTGCTCGAGGGGTAGATATATACTGAGATCATAAATAAGGGGTAGTGTATTTATTTTTAAAATTCGATTATACCAAGTTTTTCCAGTTCTAGTAATAAAGACCATATTTTATCGTCGTTTTTATGATTAAAATTGTCGCTCTCTAACTGTTTAAACATTTCCACTAGCTTGTTAACATCATTATCGTAATCAAGTTCTAAATCATTCAAAGTAGGAGGAATAGTACTGTTCAATTTAAGGTTTTTCTTTATCATGCTCACTCTGCTTTTCTTTAAATAAGTCCTTTTTGGTGGAAAAAGCTTAGAAATAATGTTTGTATACTTCCAGCTTCTGCTAGAATTTATGTGATTTTTACTATTAAACCCCCTTCGGTGTGCGCTTGATAAAAGAAGGATTTCTTTATATTTATCCAGCTCTGTATTGGAATAGCCCATAGGGCGTTCTTTTGTCAATAAATTCAGAAGTCCTACAGTTAAAGTATATTTCTCATTATCAATCACTAGGGTGTTATTTTCAAATTCTACGGGCTTATTCCCAATAAAGCAGCCATTTTCAACCATTTTAAAACCAAAATCTAGACCGTTCGGTAAAGACAAAAGCGCCAATTTAATTTTTCGGTTCGCCATCTTATCTCGCAGAACTCTGACATTCGAATGACGTACTCATCAACGGAACGGGTGTTTAAACACTACCTAAAACACAACACTAACATAACAATATCTTAACTGAAACAAAACAGTGTCTTAACGGAAACAAAACAAACATATAACGCTTATATATCAATCACAACGTCAACACTGAAAAAACAAAACAGGTCTTATATACCTATAATATTGTTTCAGATCATCTGAACACAAACAAAAACACTAATATAACACTGATACGTCAATCATAATGATGACGCTGTATACCCATAAACAGGGTGTAGTTCTGAGAAGCCCTAATATATTTTCTAGTAAAACACTGTTTCTTTTAGGTAAAAAATGATACGTATGTAATAATATTAATACGATTGTAAATACGCATAATCTTTATTAAATACATCTAGATACACTTCTATGAATAATGTTCCTAATCGTTTTAAGTTTATCTGGAGCTTTTGAAAAATAAAAGTGAGTTGATTTTGTTTCTAGGAACCGATTGAAAATATTTAACATTTCTATTGAATCCAGGTCTGCACCCAATTTATATTCTTTATATTGGAACTTGCTAACGTCGATAGAAGGCATCATATGTTTCATCACTTTAAGGGTAGGATCATAAGGTTTTTCTTTAAACACGTTCCAAAAATGAATGTTGCTTCCCATTTCATCATACAAGAGTTGTCCACATTTCGGTTCAACATTGATATTATATTTTTTAGCAAGCTCCCAAACTATTAAGGTAGCCGGTAGACAGGATGCGTAATATTTGTTCTGTATAAATACTCTTTCAACATTGTCGAGAATAATGTTTAATGTTTCTACCATGTTTAACACCACGCTGTCGACTATGCAATGAATCCATTATCCTAGCTGCAGCCCTTTAACGGACTCGTTGGGTGCAGCAAAACCTTTAGCGGTAAATAATAATAATAATAATAATAATATAATAATATAGTAGTTTGGGAGGGTTGTGACGTGGAGGGAATAAAATTTTTAGAGTCTGTTTTTGGTAAACATTTTTACGGCGATTAAACTTATCGCAGGTTTCACTTTCAGCCAGTAAAATATTAATGTTTTCGGCAAGTAATATATTTTAAAAATAATAACGCGTAAAACTGCTTGTTGTATGTACATCTGCTGCATACTAAACCTCGAATATTAATTCTGAACGCACCTTATTTTTTCAAAGGCATGCTACTTTTCTGAACGCACCCCAACCGAGGTTATAAATAGGGGTGCATTATAGGCAGGACGCAGGAGCTCCAGAGCCCATTCTGTCTTTGTACGTTAGAGAGAGCAGACGTATTTTGAGCCATATTTATTTTGTTACAGAGTAAAAAAAAATGCCGTTCCCAAGTGAGTACGTCGAGTTAATTAGGGTCCAGATGGATACCCCTAACTTAACAACGATTACCTGTGGTAAGATATTGCGGGACTGTACTCGCGCTCTTTGGAACTTGAATATTGTCCTGAAACGCGCTGAGTCTGTGGCTGAAAAGTCTCATATAATAGCGTGTTTAGCCCAAATTAAGGGGTTTCAGTCATTACTAAAGGACCGTAAAGTGGGCGGGGGTAGTGGGACACGTCGTGCAGAAACAGCTTCTTGTAGAGTAAAGTGGGAAGATTTACATTCGGCATTCCAATCGAGAATCAGGACGGGTGTTATTATTAACAAACGTCATACTGATGTACGATCATTTTTAGAGGACTGTTTGGCAATTTTTAAGCGGCGAATTCAAAACGCACTAAAAAAAACTACTGCCCTCAAAGTTAACACCACTCTTTGTGGGGATTTTGAAATTAGTAAAGCAGACGAAATTTTAAAGGATACAAAGTACATTACTACTCCGAATGCCCCTATTTTAGGTAACACAAACTTAAATGAGTGGTTTACCGATCATGTTAAGAACCCTATTTTAGTTGAATTAGACACGTTCCAGGAAAGAAATTCTGGGTGGGCACTACGCAAAATTATGCATTTAATGGTATCTATTAATCATTATAATCCTCTTCGGGTCGGAACTTACATCGAACTTCCAAAACAAATAGCTAAAAGAAGGGCATGCATCAATGTAAAAAACAGCGATGAAATGTGCTTTGCGTGGTCCATCGTTTCCGCTTTATATCCCGCGTTCAAGAATTCTGACCGAACATCGTCCAATCCAAACCCTCAGTCAGTTCTAAACTTGGAAGGTATTACGTTCCCCATGACAATTAATCAAATTTCAAAGTTTGAAAAGCAAAACCTAATTTCCGTTAACGTATATCGACTGCAAAAAATTGGAAAAAATTATCTGGTTGTGCCATATTATATACCTGAAAATATGCATCCTACCCATATAAACTTACTACTTTTACAAGACAGCTACTTTTCCTCAGATGATGATATTGATTTAAGCCCTATAAAATACCATTTTGTTTGGATTAAAGACCTTTCACGCTTACTATCAAGGCAATTGAGTCTTAATACACGGCGAAAATTTTTTTGTGATCGCTGCCTTCATTATTTCCACACGCAGATAACGCTAGATAAGCACACGTCCGAATGCTCTAAAAACAAGACCTTAGCAATACCTCGGATGCCTGTAGAAGGCAATAATATTTTGGAATTTAATAATTTTAAACATAAGGAAAAAGCCCCGTTTGTTATATTCGCAGACTCGGAAAGCTTGCTAATACCTGTAGTCGATGATATAGAAAAAAACACTCAAAAGGAACAAGAGCATGTCCCTTATAGCGTCGGTTATTATGTAAAATGTAATTATGACGATTCTCTATCATTTTATAAAAGTTACACAGGCCAAGACTGTATGCAGTGGTTTATGCGCGAGCTTCAACAATTTGCTGAAGACGTCGAGACGGTCTTTTTATGTGATTTGCCCATGGAACCGCTTACGCCTGCCCAACAACAAAGTTTTTTGGCCGCTACTCACTGCCATATATGTGAGAAGCCATTTACGGAAGACGATAAGCGTGTTAGAGATCACTCACACTTTACCGGAAAGTATCGAAACGCTGCACATGAGCACTGCAATCTACAGTACCAGGATTCGCACACAATACCTGTCCTATTCCATAACTTGAGTTGCTATGATGGGCACATGATAATACGGGCGCTATCTGAAATAGAGGGGAAGATTGATATATTACCTGTAAATAAAGAAAATTACATCTCATTTACGAAGCATATAATGGATAGTACTGTTCATTTTCGATTTATAGATAGTTTTCGCTTTCTTGCTAGCGGTCTGGATAAGCTTGCATCATACTTATGTGAATATCCTAACCTAAAAGCAGAGTTTGAACACCTGGGGGAAGAACTGAACTTACTTACCCGAAAGGGTGTTTTCCCTTATGATTATATGAACGCTTGGGAAAGATTGAATGAGACTGAACTCCCTCCTAAAGAGGCGTTTTATAACAGCTTAGAAGATGTAGCTATAAGTGACGCGCAATATTTAAAAGCGCAGAAAGTTTGGCAAACTTTTAATTGCCGTACCATGCAAGATTACTCAGACTTATATCTTAAAACGGATGTAATGCTTTTAACGGATGTATTTGAAGCATTTAGGGATATATCGCATAGGACATATGGCCTTGATCCTGCATGGTCGTATACCCTACCTGGTTATGCGTGGCAATGTTTATCCCTCTTAATTCATCGAGAAGATATGATAAAACTTGAGCTGCTTACTGATTTAGAGATGCTAACATTCATAGAAAAGGGAGTTCGCGGGGGGCTAAGTCAGTGTTCGAAGAGGTATGCAGAAGCCAACAACAAGTACATGCCAAATTATGACCCAACTAAAGAAGACTCCTATCTCATGTACTTTGATGTCAATAATCAATACGGCTGGGCAATGTCGCAATATCTACCTTATGGCGGCTTTAGATGGCTTTCAGAAAACGAGATATCTCACTTAAACATTAGTGAAATTTCAGATAAATCTGCCGAAGGGTTTATTTTGGAAGTGGACCTGGAAATACCTGAAAATTTGCATGATAAGTTTTCCGATTTTCCATTATGCCCTGACCATGAAAAACCACCTGGGGCAAAGAATGAGAAACTTTTGGCTACGCTACACAATAAAACAGAATACGTAATACACTATAGAAACTTAAAGCAAGCTCTAACTTTGGGTGCAAAATTGGGCAAAATACACCGAATATTAGCATTTAAACAATCTCCATGGCTAAAATCATATATCGACCTCAACACGGGGCTGCGCCAAAATGCCAAGAATGAGTTTGAAAAGAATTTTTTTAAACTTATGAACAATGCCGTATTTGGAAAGACAATGGAGAATATCCGGAACCACTCTGACGTCAAACTTATAACGAAATGGGATGGCCGCTATGGTGCAGAAGCCTTAATATCCCGGCCAGAATTTAAAAGCAGCACAATTGTTTCCGAAAATTTAGTAATTGTCGAGCTTGCAAAAACACAAATTTATTTTAATAAGCCGATTTATGTCGGCATGTGTATTCTTGATTTGGCAAAGACTACGATTTATGGCTTTCACTACGAGTACATGGTTCCACGTTTTGACACCTGTAGTGTATTGTATACAGACACTGATAGTCTTATTTACGAAATTAAAAACCACGATGTGTATCAGATAATGAAACGAGACTGTAACGATTATTTTGATACCTCAGATTATGCCCGTGATAACGTTTATACGATTCCACAAGTGAACAAAAAGGTGCTGGGAATGATGAAAGATGAGAACAATGGCCGCATTATGACCCATTTTGTTGGTCTTAGGTCTAAAATGTATGCTATTAAACTGCTTTATACTCCAGACGAGATTGAGCAAGAACGGGTAAAACTAGAGAATTTAAACAAAGAGCGGGCGGAAATTGATAAGGTTTTATCTAACTTGGGCGTTACCAAAAAGATAAAGGGCATTAAAAGGTCTGTTATTAAAAATAAAATCATATTTGAAGATTACGTCACCTGCCTTGAAACTTGGTTGGAAAAGCCTATTTCACAGCGTCTAATTAGGTCCCAAAAACATGAGCTACATACTATAAAACAAACTAAAATCGGTCTCAGCCCTTATGATGATAAGCGGCAAATATCGAAATCTTCACCCGGCACATTACCATGGGGGCATTGCTCACTTATGCATGTGGATGACTAAGTTGAACAGGGTCTGTTCAACAGGTCAACAGACCAACAGGGTCTGTTCAGGTCAACAGGCCAACAGGGCAGTTCAACAGGGTCTGTTGATCAGCGTCTGTTCAGTTCAACAGGGTCTGTTCAATAGGGTCTGTTCAGTTGTTCATTATTAGTATTATAATTATTCATATTATTATAACATTAGCACTCATATTATTATTAACATTAAAATTATTTTTATTACTAGAATAATCTACTAACGCGCACATATTATATCCTAACCTGTATAACTTTCAAAAGAGCCCATATTGGTTGTACAGTAAAAAGAAGGCCAAAATACTAACGCACACATATTATATCCTAACCTGTATAACTTTAAAAAGAGCCCATATTGGTTGTACAGTAAAAAGAAGGCCAAAATACTAACGCACACATATTATATCCTAACCTGTATAACTTTAAAAAGAGCCCATATTGGTTGTACAGTAAAAAGAAGGCCAAAATACTAACGCACACATATTATATCCTAACCTGTATAACTTTAAAAAGAGCCCATATTGGTTATACAGTAAAAAGAAGGCCAAAATTCCCCCTGTATAACTTTAAAAAGAGCCCATATTGGTTATACAGTAAAAGAAGGCAAAAATTCCCCCTGTATAACTTAAAAAAGAGCCGTATATTATGTTATCTATAGAACTGTTTTCTGATTTCAAATCAGATAACGAAAAAATTATACCACAAATGGTTTTGCTTTGAAAATTCGTTTTTCCATAAAAATCGAATGGGGACAATGTGGGCCACGTTCACGTCGTGTCCCTGTTTAAACCGAGTGCCCTCTGGTAAGTGTAGTGTTTTTCAGGTAATTTTGCTCTTGCCCTCGTTTCAAGTTGTATGTATAAGTTAAGGATAATATTCTATCTATAAGCGAATATTGCACATTACTCCTACTCTGTTCAAATGCCCATACCCGCCAATGCCTTTTTCCATTCATTTTTTTGTTAGTTTTTAAGTTTGTATATAGATATACCTTCTTGTGCGGTAATGTTCCTAATATAAATGTTGCTAGTCCTAGTTTTTTAATTGTATGTAGATATGCCTATTCTCGCACGGTAAATGTTCCTAATATAAATGTTTCTAGTCCTAGTTTTTTAATTGTATGTAGATATGTCTATTCTTGCACGCTAAATGTTTCTAATCCTTAGTTTTAACTGTAAATATTTTTCGCTAAATTTTGAACTTATAATATATTGTACCTATATACAAGATTGGCGATAAGTGTCTTGTGCCTAATTTTTATTTCGTTCAGGTATTATTTTTAATGCAAGATACTTGTCTTATTTTCTCCGATATTACCATAATAGTGCATTTGACTTGAAAACTGCATATATTTCTGAAATAAAACGTTGCTAAATGATTACAGATATGTCTTTTTATTTTACGCCGATTTTTTTATTCCTTTAATGTAATATACCAGGGTGGTAGTAAGTGATATTGTTATGTTGTGAATAAAAAGTTTTAAAATTTTTATTTACGCCGATTTTTTTATTCCTTTAATGTAATATACCAGGGTGGTAGTAAGTGATATTGTTATGTTGTGAATAAAAAGTTTTAAAATTGATTGATTTTTATTTAATTATACACTCATGACTGGTACTGTTGCGGACGGCTATTGCAAGATGGCCTAAGCGTATTTTCTTAAATTTTCAGTATTGGAACGGCGGTGTTGCCGTTTCGACAATTTTTATGTTGAATAAGGGGAAATATTGGTTTGGCAACGCCATTAGTACTGGTTTGTCGATAAAATGGTGAAGGCATTATAAAAGCTAGGTTTACCGCCATTTTGTCATCATCGCCACACTTAGGTTTGTTAATAAATTGGTGAAGGCAATATTTGCTGATAGGGGCTTCTGGTTGCATAAGTTCAGGTAGTATCCAGATGGCGGGGGTGTGCGCGAACGTAATTATAGATGGCGTCTGAAAATGCCGTTTGCCAAAAGGACATACTAGATCCCCGGTTGTCTAATTACATGCCACGCGGTCTCTAACAATGTTCATTGATGACATGTTATGGCGCATGCATACTGCAACAGATGTAGCAATATTATGCAGACAAAAACAACTATGGCTGCCGCCATTTGCCCATCGTCTCCACACTTGGATCCTTTGTTCCACCTATACGTTATAATTGACAGGTTCCCCATATTTTTAGCTTATCAACATTGATCAACTCTTTTAATCTATATGCTCTCGTAGCGTATTTTGCAAGGCTTTGAGGTTCGGCCCCAGAGGATTATGGTTCAAATCCCACCGAGGACAAAAACTTTTTTATGGTATTATTATATTTTAAAATATTTTAACTGATTTACAACGTCATACCTACCATCGCAGTAAACAAGATGCCTTATATGAAAAGCAGGTGGCGCTACAGGTCTCAAGATTACTGGTACGTACATCTCTCCCCGTTAGGTGGCACCCCTACAATGATATTACATACAGGGACTTTAGATATTACTATATAATCGGGGTAACACGTGATCTGGGTTCCGTTGGGACAAAAGTTAGGTTAGAATAATGTGTGGGGGGTTAGGTGACTGCAGTGGAGGGTTCCACACAGGCCAATAGGGCCCTATATTACCGGCATCGAACAGTTATGACGTCACTCACTAGGTGGCGATAGTAGCTGGGTTCCACTTAGGTTAATAGAGGATGGTGGCTTCCAGGAAAAGTGCCACGCCCTAAAATGGTGATAAAACTGCAGATTTCAGCTCCATGTTATTTCTTATGAGATTTTGAGCTGAAACATACATAGCATTACTACTAAAATGTACTCACCAAAGATTTTTAAAACCAAAAGCATAGATTTAATTATTTTCGGAGGTAACACCACGAGTATTTAAGATTGCCGATATTTGGTTTATGAAAGCGTCTATAATTTCTCGAGTCCGCTACAGTACAGAAAACACTCTTGAATGGAAAATTATTTGGTTAATTTGAAATCACGAGCGGTATTTAGGGAGAATATTTCTCAAATTAAAATCCTTTATACTCAGCCCTAGCAACAGAGCAACTAGATTACTTACAAACATGATTTTGACAATGAACACTGAGATAACTGAATTGGTTGATTCAACAGTCACATGATGAGGGGCTTGTTTGAATTAAAAAACCGTTGGGGTAATTATTTTTACGGGTTTTAAAATATATTTTAAATTTGTTAAACTTCAACTGTTGGAACAAAAATAAATTTTTGATTATTATCATTATTGATTGATGATTACTTTCCATTAAAATAAATATTATATAACTTATTGTTGATGCTAGTGAAGATGTTCAGTGAAATAATAACATACTTTACTTTCATCAAAATAACAATTATCTAACTATCCATCTAACATCTTTAACATTAAATATGCTTTTAAACTAGTTCAACATTATCTGAATATGTTAATTGTTTAGTTCAACAGTTTAGACTGTTACTTCTACCGCTTCGCGCTGGCACTACTACTGTACTAACTGTACTACTGCGGCGCATCTTGTTTCGCACTTATCTTCTGTCGTTTGTCGGCGTATGATGTATGCGTAAATGGCACGATACCATTTGCATAATTTGCAATTTATTTTCTCAGAATTCTAGTGAAGTTTCGAATTGAAAGCTGGGAGTATTATATTATTATTAATTATTAGATACAATTTTAAGGTAAGAAATATTGGTTGTTAACTAATTTACCATCAATTTATTTGCTTAGAATCATCCAAAACTCTTACTTAACTAGTAATTTACTTTAAAATCGAAAACATGGCGGTATTTGCCCTGGTGGTTCTTATGGGTTTATCCTATCAGTTATGCTCATGTTAATATTATACTACTATAAGTTTTTCTAAATATCTATTGTGTAATGTACCTATATGTACCTATTGATGAAATTGCTAATGGTGTGCTAAGTTGTAATTTTGTAAAGCATGACATACATGAAAAAGTCTTACTGCAGATTGCCGACCACAAAATTCTCCAAGTCTGATTCCAAAAATAGGGGCAAGAATAAAATTAATGAATAAATCACCAAATTATCCCACATTAATGAAGTCTGAAGTACTATTTATAACCGAAAATAATGTAAGTAACTTTCAATCTAATATTATGCAAAACTGTTTATAATACAACATGTATAGTACTAATAATTTGTTATTTTCTATTTTCGTACCTAAGTGTTTTTATAACACAATTTTCCAAGCTGTGTTAATTAAAAAATGGTATGCTATTAGAATTAAATAAGGTTTACGATTTGTAAACTATTGACATGAAAATTTAGTGTTTGGTTGAAACTAAATAGGACTATAATCTTGCTGAAATAGTTAATTCGATTTCAAAAAATCACTATAAGCATCTATTCATATTTAAACGGATATAGAAGCAGGTACCTAATACCATTTTCAATATATAATTGCGTGTAGAAGATTTTTTTTCAAAAGAATAATATTTCAACAAAATTGGTTATTTAATTTAAACCAACAAACTAAATTATCAACTCAATACTTTACGGATGTTAAACCACCAAATTAAAGTTTTTGGGTCAATTTTTTCGCACCGTTATTCTAACATTTAAAAAATTTTTAAATCAAACAACCAAACACTTTCAATCAACGATGTCAGAGTGTTAAATCAAAATCCTAAACTCTCCATTATACAATATTTTGAAAATGTTAATTCAATTAACTAATTAGTAAATTTTAAGTCAACAAATTTTCTACTTCATGTCAACATTTTAAATATTTTGAATTAAACAGGATAATAGACAGCTTTTAACTAATATAAGCAATAAAATGTAACTTTTTTTAATGGTTCATTTAATTCTTACAAAACATTGAAGTGCAAAAACGGTTGACTGAAACATTTATTGTTTGACTCAACAGTTATTTTTTTCGTCGAGTGACTCGTATCCTTTACTGTTGTCAAAATTTAAGTTATAGACAACGAAAAAAAATCCCACTTCCAATTTTTTAAATTAATGCAGTACATGTTACATGGTTACAGAATGTACGAGTGGAGTATTCAAAACTATTCCTTTTAAGCTTTTGCTTTTTTCAATTCTGGTAAATTGTTTAACGGGATTCATATTATGTAAGAATTAAAAAAAAAATTGTTTTTATTATTGATTATTTGTTATTTTCCTTTTTAAAAAAAACTTAAAATAAAAAAATAGAATTCCGGGCTGAAGAAAATGAAAGAGACCTTCAAGTGCTATGACAACTAGGGATGCCCAAAATTCACAAAACATCGATACATTAAAAATAGATGCCTCAGATTTCTTTATTTATCGATGTTAAATAAACATCGACTGAACAGCATCGGTATACATCGAATTTATCGATGTATTTTTTATTGCAAAATATGCATTTATTTTTTTTGGCTGTGAAGCAAAACATTTTAGTTTTGCGCTTGTTAAATGTTGGTTTTTATTGGCAATAACAACAACCAAATATATAGACATAGAGGACTGGACAGCGCCATCCGTATCGTAAGGGTCTAATAAAGTGTTCATAAAACATAAAAGAAATACAGCTGGTACATTAGCTTCTGCCTTCCGCGTAGTTCATATAGATGCGAATCACGAATTGCGAATTGCGCGAATAATGCTTTGATTCGTCAATTTCAAATATCCGCCAAGAAAATATTTGAAATTGACCAATCAGAGCATTATTCGCATATCGCAATTCGTGATTCGCATCTATATGAACTATACTTTCCTTCTAAGCTCTTTGCAGAAACGGATAGAATTTGGTTGTCACGTCTCTCTCACTCTTTATGATCATCTTCAAATACGCCGTTCGTGCACCTTCCAGTCCTCTTCGTATGTATATCGGATGACGTTTGACGTTGGCATTATAAAGGCTGAGACACAATCAAAAACTTAAGGAATAAGAAATATGATTTAAGATTTAGGCGTTAAGGAATAAGAGTACAAGACAGAATTAAAATCTTAGTACCTAAATTTAACCAATCCGGTTACTTAAAAACGGCGCGATTTTTAAACTCTAAACTAATGTCCTAACCCCACTTTTTTGTTTACAAATACTATTTTTTAAACTTTAACAAACTCGCCGTGAACTCGCCTATACTTTTAAAAAATATGGAGGGCTTGCCAAAAAAGTCCTTAACTCTTTTGAGTAGTATGTTTGCAATGTTGGCAGCGTTTTATTATTACCTTGAGGAGATGGTGAGTTCGCCCTATTAATGTCCAAAGAGAATTGTTAGGAGACTTTAATGATAGAACGTAATCGTGAAAGTTTTGGTCATACATGACTTACATGAAACTCTTACTTTTATTAAAAACCAAAGTGAAAAACTGAAAATACAATTTTGAGGTTATTAAATTGTCAAAAGTCAAACCAAACAAACATGCTGACTTCTGATTGGTTGATTTCCTATTCCTTATTTCTTAAAACCAACAAATCGGTTTTTTAAATCTTAAATTTTATTCCTTAATTCCAGAAATTTGATTGTGCGTTGTTTACATAGGACAACATATGTTCGTTCTTAAATCTTAATTCTTATATCATAAATCTTATTTCTTATTCCTTAAGTTTTTGATTGTGTCTCAGCCTTAACATCAAATATTAGGTTATAAAAAAAACAATGTTTTAAGCTGAAATCTAATTTGACTAGTTTTCTAATTTAAAAAAAAATCTATGTATATTCAAAACCATCAATATTTCTATACATCGATCTAGCTTACCATCGACGCCATAAAACGTCAAGTCAAAATCCATTGATGCAAGAACATCGATATTTTGAGCCGATGTATCGATGTTTTCGATGTATCGAAAACATCGTGAATCCCTAATTAAAACACAGACAGGAAATTATTTTCTTAAGTTCTTTAAGAGATCAGGAGATAAGTTTATCTTTCCAGAACCCGATGATATTACGTATGTTGATTCATCTGATACTGATATTCAACCGATAATTATTAACAACAGGCAGCAATATTCGTTTGATGTGTCAAGTATTGAAATCGTGTTATAGTTTTGGTACTATCAGCTTTCGTTTTACAGTTTCTAGTATTTTAATGTTAATGTTAACTACTTAATTAACGTATTGATCTAGTACTTGCATAATAATTTTGAGTTTTCCGTTCTATGCAGACAGAATAAAAATTCTATATTTTTTTAATATAAAGTTCGTTGTTTTTAAAGTCCTCCAAACACATACACACGTCACTTCGGTGGGCATTGTCCCTATCGTGGGCATTGTCATTTCAAAACAGTAAAAATAAACAAAGAAGTGAAACCTCCGTGTCATATTCATATTTAACGCAGGGAATAGTATATTGTTTTATTAGGAGTAAAATCAATACTTTTAATGACGGACGAACAAAGTGAGACCCGGCAATTACAGACAAGTCAGAACAAGTTTCTTTTACTACGAATAAAACTTACTATTTTTTCTTTAAACGTCGCGTCGTTAAGATATAGAAATATAAAAATACAAATTTAAATTTTTTTTCATTTAAAAATGTGAAGTTTCGAATTTTACCTGCTAGCATTGTTATGGATTTATTTAATATTGTATTGTTTGATACCGACACATAATTCGATTTGACAATTAAGTGTCAGTGAATCTTATTACAAGCAATTTCCAAGCTTTAATTTCCTGTTTCAAAAACACCATTTTTTTTTTTTTTTCTTTTTGTTATTGGCTCTGCCCTGAGGGGCAATTCTGCCAGCACATTAGTAGTGACCGTGACCTTGTCGGACTCTAGACCCCGTCACGACCACTGATTTCTTCTTCTTCTTTTTTCTTCTGATGGTTTCAGGATATGGGATATGATAGGTTATGGGAATGGAACAGCTGATTGTGGATCTATTTTGAGTGCTGTGGAGTGTGGAGAACCTATTATATCAATAATTTGATAAAAGCTTGGGTAAAAAATAAAATTGGGGATAGTTACTACATGCACAACAATGGGAAAAAAATTAAGTCATACTGCCAAATTGCGGGAGATTTGACTTAGGAAACTGGAACCATTTTTTTTAATCGAACACTTTACTTTCAATAAAAATGTCAGAATCAGAATTTACCTGTCCGCCCCCGGAGGTTGCCAAAATTGCAGCAGATGTCGTGGACAATTTGTTGCCAACCAAATCCAGCAGTATTTACGAAGCTGCGTTCAAAATATTCCAGAGATGGTGTAATGAGAGAGACATCAAAAATAATAATTCTGAAAATGTACTCTTGGCGTATTTCTCTGAACTGGCGAACAAACAAAAAATGAAAAGTTCAACAATGTGGTCACATTATTCTATGATAAGGTCACCGTATACGGTGATAAGGTCAATGCTAAATATTAGGCAAGGGATAGACATAAGCAAGTTTTTGAAGCTACCTGCTTATTTAAAGAAGCAAAACGAAGGCCACACTCCCAAAAAAGCTAAAGTATTTACCAGGGAACAATTTGAACATTTTCCATCTGAAGCTCCTAATCAGAAGTATTTGGGAATTAAGGTAAATTAAGATATTACGTCAAAGAATACAAGTTTTTTTATGAAATATATTATGGTATTTTTAGATCGTACTTGTTATTGGTATTTCTGGTGCATGCCGATGTGAAGAAATTGTAAAAATGACCGTTGATGACATACAAGACTTAGGATCTGCCATTCACATAAGAATTCCTGATAGTAAAACTAGAAAACCGCGATCGTTTGCTATTGTTGGGGAACAATATAAAAAATTAGCATCATTACGCCCAGAAGGCATGAATGAAAAAAGATTCTTTTTAAAATTCGTAAATGATCGCTGTTGTCGCATGGTAATGGGAATTCATAAGATAAGTACTGTTCCTACGGAAGCTGCAGTTTTCTTAAAATTACCTGATGCCACAGAATATACCGGTCACTGTTTAAGGAGAACTTCAGCTACACTGCTTGTAGATGCAGGTGCAGACATTACGTGTTTAAAGCACCACGGGGGATGGAAATCCAGTAGTGTAGCTGAAGGGTACATTAAGGAATCGATGACCAACAAGAAAGATATTGTAAAAAAAAATTTGCAACCAAATTTAACTGAACCAATCCCCATTGACATCAATTCAACAGCAAGTGGTTCCACGGAGGGTTTAACGCTAGAAAATACAAAAACAAGTCAGGATCGCAACATCGCCACACCTTGTGTTAATTTTTCTGGGGGCCACAATAAATAACTGTAATTTTAATCTGATGTTTAATAAATTGTTAATTGATGTATTTTTTAAAAATAAATAAAGTATACAAATATCCAATATTTCTTCTATTTTTCAACATTATTTATTTATTTCATTTCAAATTCTCAATAATTATTTTAATATCTAAAAAAAAATAGGTAATCTACAGGGTGTTCGAAAAATAGACGGAGATATTTTAGAAGGTGATTCCTTGTTAAAAAATATGAAAAAAAGTTTCTATAAACATAGGGCCGGAAATGCAGAGTTTTCAAGATACAGGATGTTAAATAAGAAAAAATCAAAATGAATTTTATAGGTACTTACTGTCTTAAAAAATATTTACTCGATTCTGTTGAAATTTGACAATGCTATTTGTTGTATTAAGAGGCTAATTTAGCCCTAAATAGATTAAAATTATTAAGTCCAGTGGCGTCCCGGGGGGCACCTTAGCGAATATTATTATCAAAAAAATGTACGCTACTACCTTTTCTGTAACTAAAATATTTTTGTTTGATTAAGCATCTAAAAATACAACTTCTTTGCCTCTTGTATTTTTTTCGTATCTCACTTCGTTTTCGAGAAAAAAAATAAAAACCGTTTTATTGCATGTCACTGGACAAAATTGGTTTATGAATTTTTGCTAAAAAAAATCAACAAGTGCCTTGGAAAACAAATAATCATTTCTGCATGGAGGTTTGAGGTTTGACATTTGCGCGTCAGTTCTTTTAGAAAATAATTATACACGTAATTTTCTTTGCGAAATTTCTCTAAAAGTTTTGTCTCGGTTTTTGTGATGGAAAATTACACTTTTGAGAAAATGGCAGACATGCATGTAATGTATTCATGTGCTTATAGTACAGGCGCGGATCTAGGATTTTGTCCAGGGGGGGGGGCAAAATGGAAAAGCGCCGAAGGCGCGAAAAAAATAGCGCCGCAGGCGAAAATTTTTTGGGTGCCACGCCCTTTTTTGAATCATGGTGCTTGGTTGGTTCTCAAGTGGGAAAATAAAAAATACAACACAAAATCCTCAAGAAAATTACAAAAGCAACCCCGTGCGTTTAGAAGTGGGGGAGTTAATTTTTGCGATTTTACCTATCTTCCAGAGAATTCGTTGTAAACAAACAATTTCATAAAATTTTAATTTGTTATTTATGTAATAATGCATTTGATTTGAATAATGCTGTCTAAAAAAAAAAGAAATACAAACAATTTAATTTGAAGTAATTAAGTATGCACTTAAATACTAAATTCCAATCTTGTCCTAGGGCCAGCTTTTGCAAATCTTGAAATTACTTTCTCAACATCAATGGGAACATGCCTATGGATGTGCATTAGGGCAAGACCGAGGAGGCGGTTTTCAGTCATGGTTGCTCTTAAATATGTTTTAAGGCGCCGCAACGACGAGAATGACCTCTCAGCAGATGCATTTGTCACCGGAAGGGTTGCAAGGATTAGTACAAATTCATGTATTATAGGAAATACATCCTTATCGCAACAAGCCAATATATCCAGAGCTTTTATGGGAAGCTCTTTTCTGAAGCTCTGTTCTTGAATCCATTTCTCTCTCCACAACAACAATTCATCTTTTAGCAGAAAAGAAGCAGCGCCCTTGTCAACTTCAAGAAGCAATCCAAAGCGGTCGAGGGGGGACTTTATACTTATGTCATTTTCACCAGCAGAATTTTTGACAATATTTTCTGGAATGAAAACTGATAGCTGAAAGATGTCCAAGGTTTCGGCTGAGAATCTTTCTCGCAGATCTGTGAGAACAAAGTCCAGCAATGGTGCATAGATTGATACTCTGTAGTATTCCTCCGCTGAATTCATTTGATGGTTGGCACGATAAATTTGGCGTCCACCATGGCGAGGGATCCGAGGAATATTCAGCTCGACACCCAGTTGATCGGCTAGATTTTCTGCACGCTGCCAGATCAGATACCCTATACCCTCTTGGGAATTTGCGTTTGCGACAGTTTGCGTAGCTCTGGTCTGGGACCGCATCAATAAGTAATTAAAATTAACTTGCGGAACTGCGGAAGGATACCAATATTCTAGTGGTTAGCGCGTAGACTTTCAAGAGTTTAAAGTACAGAGTACAGAAGGTTTAAAAGTAGACTTTCAAGTCGTGAACCCAGGTGCAAAGCTGGTGAAGGGAATTTTTTGTTTGTTTCTTAAAGTTTATGCAAAAAAAGGAAAAAGTCGAAAGGTGGATTTATTGCAAAAAGGTTAAAAGATAGATCTATTCTGTAACAGGTTAGAGCTTGTTATTGGTTATTGCTTGTATACATCGTGTTACCTATGTGCTTTGGTCGGTCTCAGGGGGGGGGGCAATTGCCCCCATTGCCCCCCCCCCCTGTATCCGCGCCTGTTATAGTAACTGTTATGCAGCGAGGCGCCTGTATGCAAAAGCGTTTCCCCATCGGCAACTTCCAGATAGCAAAACCTTTGAAAGCGTAGAATTTTCTTATTTCTTTTTTGTGATGTTTTTGACAATAATGTTATTTAGGAAGTTTTGCCGTTCCCACCAATGATAGAGGCCGGCCGAGGTACGTAAGAACGCCCGAGTTTGACGAGGCAGTTTTACGTGCCGTAGAACAAAATCCTGGTATCAGTACAAGGACTATAGCAACTAGATTAGGGGGTAATCATTCCAACAGCACTGTGTGGCAGGTTCTCTCCGAGCAATTCTTGTATCCCTATCATGTCCAACGTGTGCAAGCATTACTACCAACAGATTTTCTATCTCGTTTTCAGTTTTGCCGATGGTATTACCAAGAGGTTCATAATAATAGGAATTTTAATAAAACCATACTTTTTACGGACGAAGCAGGATTTCGGCGGGATGGTATTGTTAACTACCATAACACTCATGTATGGAGTGACGAAAATCCCCATGCTTTCGTACAATGTCGCCACCAGGAACATATTTCTTTAAAGGTGTGGATGGGTATTGTTGGTGACAATTTAATTGGTCCTTTTTTTTACCCTTCAGATTAAACGGCGAATCTTACTTAGAGTTTCTTCAACAAGAATTGCCCGCACTGCTAGAAGAAGTTCCTCTAAATATACGTAACCAAATAACTTTTATGCACGATGGAGCTTCTCCTCATTTTAGTATGCCTGTCAGAACTAATCTGAATAACACCTTTGGTGAAAATTGGATTGGAAGAGGTGGACCAATTCACTGGCCACCTCGCTCCCTTGACTTAAATCTAACAGATTTTTATTTCTGGGGAACCATTAAGACGATGGTTTACTCTACTCCCATAGAAACAATAGAAGAATTAAGAAGTAAAATCGTAAATGCTTGCGAAGAAATAAGAAATAGACCTCGAATTTTAGCTCGAGTTCGTTGTTCAATGATTCGTCAGAACGTGTACGGAAATGGATGGTGGACATTTCCAACATTTGTTGTAGTGTATTTTATGTTATGGTATTGGAAAAGTTGCAATAACACTCCTTTCTAGAAATGCTTTTGATTATTTGTTTTCCAAGGCACTTGTGATTTTTTTTTAGTAAAAATTGATAAACCAATTTTGTCCAGTGACATGCAATAAAACGGGTTTTATTTTTTTTCTCGAAAACGAAGTGAGATAGGAAAAAAATACAAGAGGCAAAGAATTTGTATTTTTAGATGCTTGATCAAACAAAAAATATTAAAGTTACAAAAAAGGTAGTGGCGTACATTTTTTTGATAATAATGTTCGCTAAGGTGCCCCCCGGGACGCCACTGGACTTAATAATTTTAATCTATTCAGGGCCAAATTAGCCTCTTAATACAACAAATAACATTGCCAAATTTCAACAGAATCGAGTAAATAACTTTTAAGACATTAATAATTTCATTTCTTATTTTTTCTTATTTAACATCCTGTAACAAGGAATCACCCTCTAAAATATCTCCGGCTATTTTTCGAACACCCTGTACGTATTTTCAAGATTTACTTATAAAAGAAAATTTTTGGGCGTCCCATTGGCTGGCTCGCCCGAAACGTCTAATCTTGCATGCACCGTGAATCACCCTGTATAGTAAGAATTCTAAGGACCAAACATCAATACTACTAACTGAACTAAGTATATGCAAGGTTTACTTGTAATTAAAACAAATGTTATTTTTTGCTATTTCACTGTTTTTGCAACCAAGCTAACTGGAGCACGGGAATCAGCGATAAGGCTGATTTATAGTCCCTCAAGAATAAACTATCTTGTGGGGATTCCAATACATTAATAGAAAGGGTCTTCCGGTAAAAATTCCAATAACTCACAAAAAATAATCGTGGAAAATCAATGATACACCAACCGAATCACAAAAAAATATATAGATATATATTAATTAGTTAACTTAGTTATATCCGAAATTGCTTCGTTTAACCGGTAGAGGGTGTCAAAGATTATTTTTTTTTTGCTGCTGTTAAATATCTAGAAAACGCACTAATTGGTTTTACATAATGATTTTTGGTGTATAGTCTGACATAATAAAATTAGGTTTTTTAGTGCTATAGTGAATGTCTCTGGATTATTGAAAATGTTGCCTAAATTTAATAAATTAATTAATCATGGCGAGTATTAAACAGTGTTGTGTAAAGTTCTGTCTTAAAACCGCCCACTAAATTAGTCAGAAATGCATATTATTTAACTCTGAAAAACGCGATGATCATCTTGGGATATTGGTAGTGTTAAGGAAGTAAAAAATTGAGTGGGGCACCATCATATATACTCATAGCAGAGAACTACGACCAACGAGAAGCGACAATATCTGTCGGTCCCTTTAATATCGACCGGTCCGGTAACGAATTCCAGGAATACAACTTAATACACAGAGAAAACTTGTTGATTTTCTACACTGAGCGAACTAGCTTGGTGAAAATATTAAATTGCTGTGATAGTGCATGTACTCATGTTATAATTTGATTTACTTGTTATAATATTAAAACTATTTAGAAAAAAGTGTTTAGAATGTGAATCTGTTAGTCTTTGGAATTAAGAATGTTATTGAAGAACAAAATACGATATACCTAATAAAAATTAAAATTAACGCGGTGTACAGATTTGCTTGTTTTCGTCTTGTTCATGGGTAAAAATATAATACGTATTTATGTATATTTAGCACATTAGAGAACACTATTAGGTAGGTACTCAAAAATATAACGTGACTCGGTACGTTGTTATCGGGCAAAATAAATATTGCGATATATATCGATGTTTTGAAATTTCAGTATATCGTTAAACAATTTTTTGCACTCTGAAAACTAAAGTGACATTTTTGATCCTTTTTTACAATGACTACAGAGTAAAAAATGTAGTCCCTCGGGGAATAAAAGAAAGTTAATCCACCCTGATATAATAGCTTGGATTAACGTCAGCTCGCGGACTAAACACAACTTAGAGGGACGAATGGTTTTGAGTGACAACTAATTTAGGACATGCGCGTACGAAACGGTAAACGCTTTGCTGTCGCTTTTCGCCCATAGTTTCCGCCGAAGTAAAAGAAGCAAATTTTCCAGAATAATTGGTAAAGTGTTCTGCAATGCAGGGCATGATTAGTGACAAAGTTCATTGACACAAAGTTACCTTAGGTATTGTTTCGATTTACTTTTACGCTTCGCTATAACAATAACACTAAGTCGGGCGTTCCGTTTCACTAAAAGTCTGAACGAAATATTAATATTGTTCGAAATAAGCTCCATTTTCTAGTTAAGTCCCAAGCTTTGGAGAAATTACTACTATTAACGGTGTCTACAGTATTGGAGGTGTCTGTCTAGACTCTAGAAAAATAAAAGGTTGATTGTTTTATACTACTTATAAGTAGTGGTTTCTATAAACGCCAGCCGTTTGGTAATATTTGATTTTACCTTTCTAGATACAGGGTGGCACAGTTTTAATTTAAAAAAATATATTTCTCTGAATGTTTTCCAGATATTGCATATTATCATACAATATGCAATATCTGGAAAACGTTCACTATTAATATTAGCTATGAGTGGGTCCTACTTTCCACAGGTAGAAAAAATTCACTTTTTGTTTGGGTTTTGAATACTATTAGAATTTTTTTATCACGCAATGTTTTGAAATTACAGGATCAATGTTAAACCCAAAAGAAATGCCTCGGAATCGGATATTTTGCTTAGTTGCTTTTTGACAACATTGAGATCACATAGGTGATGTGCCCCAGATGGACTTAATACTTTTTAAATGACAACCTGTATTTCTTATTGCATAATCAAGTTTTAATCAAAATTACCTTTTCAATGACATGCAACAAGTTGCCATCTATACTTTCAAAATGGCGACGTAAAAGCCAATTTACAAAAAAAAATGGCGTCGGTAAGATAACGTATGCAAATGACATGGGAAAAGTAGTGATTAAATCTGCCAAATTGAGTCTTTTTACGATTAAAGCACCGGCATTTAAGTTATTTTCTTAACTTCTTGAAAAAATATATACAGGGTGTTTCCTAACCTCTTTGAAAATATGAAGGAGGTGAATGCTCACCTTATTTTAAGACGAAAATGCGGTATAAAATTTTTTCGCATGTCACTTCCTTTTCAAAATACAGGGTCTTAAAAAAAATTAGTAAAGCAATAATAATCATTTTATTAATTGATTTAAAAACTTTTATTAATGAATTCACATGAACAAAAGTCAAATAAATTGCTGAAAATGGCCTCCATGAGCCAGTAAACACCCATGTACACGACGTGCTAAATTGTCTCTTACATGTTGGAAATTTTCGGGACTGGCGCGAATCGTATTAAAACCATCAATACTTCGTAGTCGAAGGTCTTCTTCAGTTTCAATAGGAGTAGTATAAACGAGTTGCTTAAGGTGACGCCAGAAATAAAAATCCAATGGATTCAGATCCGGCGAACGGGGTGGCCATGGGTGAGGTCCTCCTCTACCTATCCAACGAGCAGGATATTGTTAATCTAAATGGTTTCTAACACGTACTGCAAAGTGAGGGGGAGCGCCGTCATGCATGAACCACATTAAAGTTCTCGTTCTTAATGGCACTGCTTCCATCAATTCTCGCAATTCATCTCTAAGGAAGTTGTAATAGACATCACCAGTAAGTCGACTTGGAAAAAATACGGTCCAACTAAGCTATCTCCAATAATCCCTGCCCAAATAATAAAAGAAAATGTATTCTGGTGATGTCCTTCGATGATAGCATGAGGATTATCTTCCGCCCAAATATGGTCGTTATGAAAATGTATGATGCCTTGTCTGGAAGAATTCGCTTCATCTGTAAATAGTATTTTTGCCGAAAAATGTGCGACCCTTAAAGAATTTTCTTGAAACCAGTTACAAAAATTAACTGGAGCTGCATGGAAAGTTTCTAGGCAACAAAGCTTGCACTCTTTGTACGTGATAAGTATAAAGTAAATAGTCCTCCATACCGTTTTGTAACTCACATTAACTCGTTCCCGATTTTCCTCATAGTAGTTCTTGGAGATTCTTCCACCATGTTGAAGACCTCTTCCTCAAGTTGTACGGTTCTAACTGTAAGTGGTCGGCCGCCTATTTTGCTTTTTGCAAAGCTACCTGTTTCCTCTAACCTGAGGTGCAATCTTGTAAATGTTTTCGAACACGGTACTCGTCTATTATATAAACGTCTCGCCTCTAGCGGATTTCCATTTGCCAAACCGCACATAAAATGAATTTGAGCCATTTCTTGATTGGTAAACTCAGCCATTATGAAAAGTATGTAATGTAGTACAAATAAATTCGAAAACAATTCAAAAGGATATTATTTGAAAGATGTCAAACAGGAGACAAATGTTACGGAGAAAACAAATGTGGTTGCCATGGAACGAAGCAAAGCCTACTCGTATCATTTGACGCAACATAATGATAAAAATAACTAAAAAATTAAGGTACTTTTTTACCCAGATCCCCGCCTATGAACTAATTGTAAAATTTAAAATTGATCCAAAGTAAAGTGCTCTAATCCCTTATGTTTAACAAACATCATTAGAATATCGTTTAGCATTAATTAATAAAATAAAAAAAAAATACAATTTTTTTTAACACCCTGTATTCTGAAAACGAAGCGACATGCGAAAAACTTTTATACCACACTTTCGTCTTAAAATAAAGTGAGCATTCATTTTTTCAGAGAGGTTTGGTAACACCCTGTATATTTGTTTATTTAGAAAAAAAATCCTAACTGCGACTTAGTTTACAGAATTTTTTTAAATACACTGGCATGCAAAATTAACCGAACAAACAAGATCTTGTTTAAATTTAGTCCTAAATAACTTCTTAATACTTGCATCAATTTCGAGTTCGAAAATATTTGTTGTTAATTATACAGGTATTAACTAAAAGGCGCATTTTGGCCTAGAATTCTGAACACCTTGTGGAAAAATTTGACAACTGAATGAGGTGTATTTTTTTTTTTTGAATCATATCAATATCTGTATTCTTAAAGCAAAATGCATTTTTAAAGGAACCTATGCTATTCGTAACCAAAAACAATTAAATTAAAAAAATTACAGTGATTCATTGGTAATTAAAAATTGGTATCAAAATCGAGTATTTCCTCACCGGGCTTCAATAACAACTCTCATCCTTTCTAGCATACACTGAACCAAACCAACAACTGCGTCTTGGGGTATTTGCTCCCACTCGTTTACCAACGCCTGTTCCAATGCAACTACAGTTAAAAATTCTCCATAGTTCTGCGTAAGCCTTCTTCCTAATGTGTCCTACATATGCTTTATGGGAATGAGATCTGGACTCCTTAGCGGCCAGTCTGGTACTTGAATCCAACATCGTTGAGGTATTGCCTAGTCATTCTTGTTATCTGCGCGCCCGAGCATTATCTTGAATCAGGGGAAAATGTTCTCCTATAAAGGGCATATAAGGAACTAAATGTTGTTCCAAACACTACCTGATATACCTGTCAGTATTATGTTTCTCTCCCTGTAGCGAAACAAGATCTGTGCGGGCTTCAAAAAAATACCGCCCATATCATCAGCATAACATTCTCCAAGCCTTCTCCACACTTTTTGGCGACCATCAGGTGAATATCTCGTAACACGAGACTCGTCTGTAAAAAGAACGTTTCGCCAGTCATCCATATCCCAATCTGCATGATTTCGAGAAAATTCCAAGCGCTGTTGCAGGTACATACGATGATAGGTGTTGTTCCTTCAACCTTCGTCGTACGATATCAGGTGAAACTATAGTACCATGAATAAAGGTACCAATCTTCGAGCCAAAGCTATATCCGGAACTGTTCGTTCTCGAAGAACTTCAGAAATATCAGGAACCGATCTTTAACTGGGTTTGTTGCTTTCCGTCTTCCCTGCCCAGGCCTTCTTGAGTACGAACCAGTTTCTCTAAATCTTTCTATGGCGTAGGATACTACTACTGCGTGGAACGGCAAGCCTGTGTGTGATTTACCGAAAAAGCGGAAAACACATATACGTGATCACGATTGCGATGGCGATTGTGGTCACAGGAAAAAGCTAACATACATGGGCGACTGCGATACAATAGCACCAAAGAATCAAAAATGCAGTGTAGCTTGATAGAAGAAGAGGCACTGTTCTTTGCAATATTATTGGACGAAGAAGAATAAAATGCGAAGGTAAGCAGGGTTATTAATTATTTTTCTTTTTTAAAAAAAAAGAGTTTCTATAATATATTAACTACAAATTTTTATATTATATATCGCCGTTCCAGAAGAACATCGACACAACTGCAAAACAGCAAATTGTTTAGGAGAAGGATAAAACTAATCATTTTTATTAGAATTGTGTTTTGCAAAAAGCTTAATCCATTTACGTCCATGAAGGTAATGTATATGAATATGTTAACGGTTTATAGTTTACAACCCGCTATGTGTTTTTTTTTAAGTGTAGGGATGAATTAGATTTTGCATTTGCGTCCTTGTTTCTCTAAAATATGAAACAATAAGTCACTTATATTTATTTTATTTTTATTAGAATTTTTCAAATAAAACATAACATTCTTTAAAAAAGTACCCTAAGAAAATCAAAACACAATCCAACAAAAAAAAAACATGTGTAATATTCAAAATAATAAAAATATAAACACTGAGTCCTGTCCCAGTAGGTTAACAGAAAAAAATGGTAACATTTAAACAAACATATTAATTGCGGATCTGATCGGCAAAAAAATCTATTCTATTTAGAAAACATACAAATAATATTAATTAACGTAAAACTGAATCAAAAAAACATTTGTAAAATGAAGGAATTATGTTGCTGTCCATTAAACTTTTTAAATCCTTTATTTTATTCTCCGATAGCTGAAATTGTTTTGAATAAGCTTGCTCGATTTGTACGTTTTTGTGGTTTTTTTGATCAGGGCGTCTTTTCTTTGGTTTGAAATTGAGGCAACTCCATTCATTTTGCTTGTAACTTGTTTTGTAGCGAAACACTTCATTTCCTTTCTCAAACCGCAAAATTTTGACATCGCTTATTCTAAACTCGTTTCCATCGATATTTTTACTAAGACTTAGACCCATTCCTTAAAATAAAGTTTTTAAATCAAGGAAATCTTTAAATCCCATTTCTTTTACCTCTATGGGGTTTCCTTTCTTTTTCGAATTTCGGATAATAGAGACACACACATAGATAGGTCCTGATTTCTTCGATCTTTTTAAAGATCTTTCAATTATGCTGTGGATGGTATCCCCCTCATTTTGCGTATGACCTCGAATGAGATACTTATGGGTAATAGAGTTAATTTGAAATCGCTCCACAGCATATAAATACAATGCCACTGAAAACCTAAAATGAAATAATTTATAAAAGCCGTCGCTTAAGGGTAAAAGCTTTATTACCACAGACCAGACTTATTATATACCTATTTTTTTGTTGGCCCCCGCAGTTATCTGAAAAGAAGACTACGTCTGCACCTGGCCGAAGTTTTGAAACTTCTTCTAAATAAATTAAAACGCAAGTTCCAATTTCTATAGCGCCACTGTTTCCCAGACCTTCATGCCAAAAAAATGATTTCGTTTTGTCATTTGTTATTTCTGTTATCTGAAAAAAAAATATTACTTAATAAAATAATAACAGGCTACAGAATATGAAACTTACCGTAAAATTGTAACAATTTAAACGGGATTTATAAAAAAATGCCGATGTTTGGCCTAACGGTACAGGCAATACCGCCTGTAAATCGTATACAGCCAGAGTAATTTCACCATTTCTAGCCCTATTCTTATCTTCCTCTTTTTCTTCACGGCTCAAAATTTTTTCTTCCAAGTGTTCTTGATACTTATATTCTAATTTCTCCTTTTCAGTTTGTGATGAATTTTTGTACGACTCACACAGATCGCATTGATCTTTTTTTGGGTTAAAAAACCCAATATTAAATTCTGTGTTAAATATTTTGGCATAAAAGTCATATTTAGCTGCAGGCATATGCAAAGCTATTCTTCCTTCAGAATAATTTCTATGAAGTTCGGCAATAGTAAGGCCGCCATCTATAAATTCCCGAGAAGTTTGACTACGAACATAATGACTCTCAACTCTGGGAATCGAGTTAATATGCTCTCTTACTGACCTTACAATTTCCTCATCAGTTTTATATGTTTATCATGCTTTCCTCTACGATCTTCAGCTACTACACCTTTTCCAGATATTTTTGATCGGACAACCGTTCGTAACGTTTTCTCTGATATATCCAATGTATTTATTAAAAATGTTTTGCATATTCTAATTTTGTGCCCATTGTTCAATAAAAAAAAGCACAGTTGGGATTTCTTGGTGTCGCAGACGAAAGCCTTCTATACTTTAGAGTTAGCTGTTCAACACAAGATCCCAGAAAATCTCGCAAACTTCCTAATTTCCAATATTGTTCAAAAACTTGCTGCCTGAATTCTCCTGATATTTTTTTAGAACATGATAAAATACATTTATGTTGGTATGGAGGTTTCATGCTTTTCGATTTTACAATTTTGCCTGTTCGTGATCTATATTCCTGTCCTAAATTTTTAGATCTCTTGCTTTTTACCTTTTCCCAGTTTTTTCGTTTCTAACTCGTTTTTTTCCTTTTATTGTCGAATTTTCTTTCTTATCAGTCATAACAGAATTTTGAACTTCTGGCTCTGATTCCGATGAGCTTCATAAGGAATGCGACCCAGTCGATGAGTTCAGATTGTAATTGTCACTTGATCCAGAAGAAAAGGCTTGCTCCTCTGGAAAAAATCTGTATAGTTTTTTTTTTACTTTTCTCAGGTTTATTTTCGTAGAACTTCTATTTTCGATTATGTATTTGTCAAAATTTTTGCTGGTACTGGGTAATAAAAAAAAGCTAGAAGCTTGACTTATAGATGGCTCATTCGTGTCATTTGGTTCGTTAGTCTTTTTTGCCAAAATATCTTCTCTAGGGGAATAACAACTAATAAATGGACTATCTGACTTATTAAGTTCCTTAGCATAAGAATATTCTGTGGTAGAATAACATCCAGTAACTTGACAAAGGTCACTAATATTTTCCTGGTCATTAGTTTCGTTTTCTTTGTTCTCCGCTGAATGCTCAATTTCCGTATCATTAGCATTATTACTGGTAAGTGGCCTTATAAATGTTTTGTCAATATTTATTGGCTGATCAGGTTTTTTAGCAAAAAATTCTGTGGTAGAATAACATCTAGTAACTTGACAAAGGTCACTAATATTGTCCTGGTCATTAGTTTTATTTTCTTTGTTCTTGACTACATCCTCTGAATGCACAATTTCCGTATCATTAGCATTATTACTGGTAAGTGGCCTTATAAATGTTTTGTCAATATTTATTGGCTGATCAGGTTTTTTAGCAAGATATTATTATTCTGTGGTAGAATAACATCTAGCAACTTGACAAAGTTCACTTATATTGCTTTGGTCATAAGTTTTATTTTCTGTGCCCCCTGAATACGCCCTCTGAAAGCTTCATTTCCGTATCATTAGCACTGAGCTGTTTTTGTGCAAGTTTCAAAATTTTACTTGCTCTAGCACTCATATTTCTGCAATAAGAAATGTAAGACATATTTATTATTTATGTAGTATTATTTTTTGGTAAAGTATTTGAATAAATCATAGAGCAAAATTACGCTCTTTAATTTTGTAATAAGGGAAGTCTAATGCGACTACACAACACTGATTTCTGACTGACCAAAATTAAAAAAAAAATGGAAAAAGAAAGCCGTAAAGAGCACTTATGTATTAGAATTACATTAAAAGATTACAAACATTTAAAGAAACATAGACTTACAGTACAATTAAGTCGTTGTTGCACAAACAAAATGAACATCACTTGCATTAATCATAACCCAAAAGACGCAAAGTACAATTACGTCTTTGTTGAATCAATGTAAAGAAAACATTTTCGGCGAAAAGTATACACAAAATACACTTACGTCTCTGTTTCTTCAACGTGAAGCAGCTAAAATCAAAACCATTAATCGCAAATAGCACTTAGGACAATGTTGCACTGGACGAGCACATTCATCCTCAAAAGCTGCAACACAACTAGTCGATGCGTCCGTGTTCTCGTGGAACATTAATCCAAGAGTTCAAATTTCGACAACGTCGCAAGTGCTATCTAGCGGTTAAACGTGGTACTACAATTACGGCTTTCTTTAAGCGAATAAAGAAGCCTTTTTTGGGTACTTTGTCGCACTTAACTTATTTTGTCAAAAATTTGCAGTTACGTCGATGTTCTTCTGGAACGGCGATATAGAAAAAAAGAATAAAAGTGTAGGTACCTGAAATTAACAAGAAATGTAAAGAAGAGGATGAATTTCATTATTTATACCCCGAAATTAATGGAAGGAGAGTAGTTAACCTGGCTTTTAACATACGCTAAAAATTTGTTACTTATTTTAGTAATTCGTAATTATAGTCTACAACCAATATTAAAATAAATTTAAAAGTTGTTCATTACTTACGAGTATCTTTTAATCCCATATATTAAACAGAATATTGTGTTTCTTAATTAATATTTCCGTAAAATCTTACATTTTCTTTCTATTTTACTTCATGCGATCTGCGATCAACGTTATCTGCTGCGTTTGATCGCCAACGCGGTAATATCGCCGACCACTCTGCGATCAAACGCTGTCGAAGTCGCTCAATTCGCCAACAGGTTAGTTGAGGTCAGAGACATTCTTTCTCTATGGTTGAGGTTAGTTAGAGACGCGTCTGATCGCCATCGCCATCGCGATCGCGATCTTAGCCGTGATCGCGATCGTAGCCGTGATCGCGTGTATGTGTTCTTCGCTTCACACGACCATAATCTTGCAAAGCTACAGTTTGCGCTACTTGTTCCGGTGACATTTTTTATTTTATTTAAACACTTGTCGTTCGCGCTATATCTCCAAAACCCAAAACACCTAGACACCTAGAGACACAACCAATTTAACAAACGCTATAGAGTAAATAAAGCTGTGGTTTGTTGACTACTACTTCACAAGGATCTTTTTGTCAAGTAATACAATATGCTAAACCTAAACTTGTCATAACAGAAAAGAAGTTTACTTGTTTATGGTTACAAATCGGATAGTTTTCTTTAAAAATACAGGTATTGATATGAATCACAAAAAGGACTGCTGAGAAAAGATGAGGCTTAAAAATCTCTTACAAATTGGTTTTTAGGTTAAAATTAACATCCCACTCCCCACTCAAACATAGCTGTCACCTAAATTTCCAGTAATAAAAATACCTCGTTCCATTTCTGCTGTCCTGATACTTTTTCCAAAGATCGCATTTTCTGCATTTTAAAAGTTTCTTATGCAGCAACTTGAGCTGTCTTCATATTTCTGTACGCCTGATACAAGAATCCTTAAAATTTAGCGTAAAAGCTTGACGTTCTTATATTTTTAGATGTTCGCAAAACCTCAAAAGTTAAATTTTTCCAGAACCACTTATAATAGGCAAAAGCAAAAATTATCGATGTTTTAAGGGCGCACATACCGATAAGTTACCTCTACAATGGGTCTTGAACAAAAAAGCGCCGATGACAGCAGACATCATGATAACATGGCTTCACAGATTTGATACCAAGATGATGAAGAATAGAATAGTGGTATTGTTTTTGGATAATGCAACGTCTCATCTCAAAATTACACTGGATAATGTCAAAGTTATTGCTTTTCCACCCAATACTACCTCACATTGCCAACCTTTGGATCAAGGCATTATTCAGAATTTTGAAATGCTCTACAGAAGCTACCTTATTGAGAGGCTTTTAACATGCATAGACAGTGGTTGTCCTCTTCAAGAAATTGAAAATAATATTACCATAACATAACACCATTAAGAAATTACCTAAAAAAACAATATGCGGAAAGAAAACTGGAAAATGCTGAAAGAGATGTCAAAAAAACATGGAAAGTCCTGAATGAACTATGCTCTAAGGGAAAAAACCAAAAATCTACAATAAATAAAATCAATACCAAAAGTGGACAAACCCTAGAGTGCTCAACAGATATACTAGAAGAAACAAATAGACATTTTTCCAGCATCGGAGTGGATCTTGCAAGTAAAATAAGTCCAGTAAATGGTACCGTCTTTGAGGACGAGGAAATTTTGGGTACAATTTTTTTAAGGCCTACAAACACTTTGGAAATACTTGAAGTTATAAAAGATATTAAAACTAACTCCGCACCAGGTGAAGATTCTATTACAAAAAAAGATATAATCCAGTTGTTTGACATTATAAATGACAAACGAAGTATTATCCAGTGGTGTTTTCCCGGAGGAATTCAAAGTGGCAAAAATTATACCACTTTATAAAAGTGGAAATCACAGCGAGCTAAATAATTATAGACCTATATCAATTTTAAATACGTTATCTAAAATAGTTAAAAAAATAATCAAAAATAGACTTACACAATTTATTGAAAAATAATTTAATTTCGATCCATATCAGTACGGCTTTCAGAAGCAGAGTGGTGTTTTGGGTGCAACAGTGGATTTACTGGAACACATTACATCTCAGTTGGATCTAAATAAATATGTGACTGTAGTATATATTGATTTGAAGAAGGCATTTGACACTGTGGACATAGAAATGCTGCTGGAAAAACTATATAAAATGGGAATAAAAGGAGTTGCCTACAACCTGATGCAATCTTACTCAAAAAACAGACAGCACTATACAACTATCAATGGACGGACAAGCTCTACTGCCACGGTAAATGTTGGAGTACCTCAAGGATCTATACTTGGCCTCTTAGAATACTTGCTATACGTACATAATCTAAAGTATGCTGGACTTAAAGCTAGGTATTTTATGTTTGCTGATGACACTGCACTTGTTTATTCGGATAGTGATATAAGTAATCTAGAATCAAAAATAAATCAAGACCTGCAGATCTATTATAAATGGTTGTGTAAAAATAAACTTACTCTAAATGCTGAAAAAACAGTATATATGACTTTTAAACAAAAAAATAAACCGGGTGGTGTCTTAAATTTTTCCTTAAGAAATGTGAAATTAAAAAATGTTACCAACTATAAATACTTAGGACTTATAATAGACGATGGATTGACCTGGTCGAAGCATATAAACAGTATACTATCAAAAATAGCACCAATGATTGGTGTTATAAGAAGGTGTTCAAGTTTCATAAATGAAGACCATAAGTAGGAAACATGCTAAGTGCCAAAACACAAAAAATTGAGTTTTTATCCTTAAAATATGCTAAGTACACTTAAGAATACAATATCAATTGCGCTAAGTGCCAAACCTAAAATTGTCGTTACAGCCGACGTATGAAGTTGGCGCATCGGCTATCCACCCCTACTGTTAATTTAGAAATATGCTAAGTGCCGTGTTTATTGTTTTGTCGGTGGTTTTGGATTCGGTAATTTATTGGGAATTACAGTCAGTGTTTCGCTTGACGTTCATATGGAACATGTTATTACTGAATTGTATGAACAATCATTTGAAACTCAAGGTACGTTCCTAATGGGGTTAGTCCAAATATCTATTGTAAAGCATGGAAGGCATGGTACATAGGAAGACGTAGCACTTAGTCGTAGGCAATGCACTCCATTGTTTAGTGTTCCCAATGAAAAAGGTGACATCGTACATGTCTGCAGAAGTACGTTTATTGACATATTTGCTATAACTCGCCAAAGGCTGCAAACGATCATTAAGAAGAAAAAACTTGGCGATAACGTTACGTTTAAGGATAAAAGAACCAGAACTGCTGGAAAGAAATTTACTGTTGCTCAGAGGGAATTAGTAAGATCTCATATCCAATCGATACCAAAAGACATAAGCCAATATTCTCGGAATAAATCATCGAAAGTGTACATGAGCCCAGATTTAAATGTTAGTCGTCTTTACAAAGCTTTTCAAAAGGAACATCCAACAAGTCATATTTCTCAAAGTTATTATCGAGAAGTATTTAAAAAAGATTTTTCCAAGTTGTCTTTTAAGAGGCCTAGAACAGACACTTGCAAAACCTGCGATCTCCTAGATATTAAGATTAAACTTAAAAATGAAGAAAGTACAGCGGCTATAGTACAGTTGGAATTACATCATCGCAAAAGTGAGAAAGCCAGAGCAATAATGAAGTAAGATATAACTCATTCACAGAGACCTGGAAGCAATACCTGCATTTTATCTATAGACTTAGAACAGGTGCTTTTTGTACCAACTCTTACGCACTCTGAAATGTTTTATCTCAGGCAGCTGTCTTGTTTCAATTTTGAAATAAAACTAGAGAATATTGGTCAACCAATAATGTGTATGTGGAATGAAAGCATTGGAAGTCGTGGTGGCAATGAAATCAGTTCTTGTTTGTTAAAGTTTTAAATGAGGGCATTTCGGATAAAAACACTTAGTGATATGGAGTGATAACTGCTGCGGTCAAAACCAAAACCGTATGATGGTGTTTACATTTCTTTTTTTGGTATCATTGGGTGTCTTTGACATTATTGAACAAAAGTTTTTAGTTAGTGGCCATAGTTTTTTAAGTTGTGACCGTGACTTTGCCCAGGTGGAAAAAAGAAAGAGAGTGATGAAATCTTTTATTCCGTCTGATTTAATTGAGGTGGTTAAATCGGCAAGAGTTACCACACCCTATCGTGTGGTGGAAATGGAAAAACACGATTTCATCAACTTTCAGGCTAGTGCAGATAATATCATTAATACTTCTAAACTAAATATAACTAAGGTGGTTGCCCTTCGATATGAAGCCAAAGATCCATCAGTGTTTTTATCAAAACTATCCATTCAACTAAAATTTGGTCAAAAACTAACATTTTAAAAAAAGGAAAGAGTGTCCAGGATATTAGAAGGGTAATGTTAGGACCTGCAGTAAATAAAGCTATTAGCGAAGAAAAAAAAACATAACTTACAGGCCATGATTTCTTTTATAAATGACCAAAAGCATAAAGATTTTTATAAAAATATTTCTTAAGTGGCACTTAGCTCTTTTTTAACAACGTGTGGTACTTAGCTCTTTTCAAAAATTTTAAATAAAAACAATTTTTTTTTTCAATGTTAATAACAATTTCTAATTTATTTTTGTACAGGGTGTATTTCCGTAATGTTTTACAACCCTGAGTTAAATTGTATGTCTAAATTTTGAAAACTGTTGGTAATAAAATGTTTTTCATCAATAACTTTGTTTTGTTATTTTGGCACTTAGCCTGTTTCTTACTTATGGTCTTCAAAAAATAAAACTAGAACTATGTTGTATAGCGGCTTCATTGAACCACACTTAAGGTACTTAATTCCATGTTGGGGAAATGCCGGACAATACCTGCTTGACAAATTACAACGATCACAAAACAAGGCTATTAAGGCACTGTATAACATGAAATATTATACTTCTTCAGAAACCATTTACAACCAAACAAGAATACTAAACATAAACAAGTTGAGGACTTTAGAACAAACGAAACTAATATATAACATAAAAACAAATAATATTAAAATACACTCTGAACTAAAACAAACAAACGAATTCCACCAATATAACATAAGACAAAAATTAAATTATCGTACTGATTTCGCAAGAACAGAAAAAGCTTAGGATTCACCAATTTATAGAAGCATTCTAACAAATAATACCATACCTCACGAAGTTACATCGCTCTCTAGAATGAAGAAACTATTTCACGAACTAAAAACATATTTAAACTCAAACTAATAGACTCACTTACCTACTGTTTACTATTATACTGTAAATTATATATTGTATATTAATATTATGTTGCTTTAAAGTGTAACCTACCTTACCTATTGTAAATACTTAATGTTTAGGCCTTATTATCAGTATTGTTACTGTTTCAAGGTCAGAAATAAATTTGTTTGAAAAAAAAATAATAACCAGCGCCTTGATATGGTTTCGCGCAATTGTCTCCAGTGGCAATAAAATAATGCTTTATGAAAGTCGGATTTATGTGCAATACAAAAAATTTTGACGACTTCCAAGAAGAAGATAATATTCCGCTCGCACAACTGTTTCCTAACATTAGGGACACATGTGATCTTGAAACAATTTGCCTCTATTGATAACGATTTGCCAGAGAAAGTGTAGAATTGCCTATCATCGAGTGTATTCAAGAGATCTAAGAAACGAATGAAAGTACTCCCAACGCTGAGACAGAGGAAGAGGAACCCGAACTTGCTCCAGGGTTGAAAATATCAAGCCTATCTGAAGCCTGCGCAAGTTTGAGAGACTAAGAAAACTTTTTTAATAATGCTAAAAATTTTGACAAGTCTACAAATATTTCTCAATTGCTATTAAAATGTGAATCTGAATTTTATAAAAATAAAATAAAAAATATAGAGCAAACATACAGAACATTGTATAATATATATGTTAGTATGCACGTGCAGTACATACATATTGGTAAATTGGCTTCATCTCATTTAGTTTTAGTTCTGATAAGTTTAAACAAAAATATTTAAAATTATTTACATACATGTAGATACGGAACTACGTTATTAAGGGCATTATGCAAGCTATTTGATGGTTGCCTACAAACTGGGACAACACCTTCCCAATGGGATCGGGCAATAGTTATAATGCTGCATAAGAAGGGAGACATCACCAACTTACAAAATTATAGACCTATTAGTTTACTGTCGCATATACAGGGTGAGGATTTTAAAGTGTTACAACGCAATATCTGAAAAACGGCTATAAATATTTTAGTCAAATTTTGGGACGTGGATAGAGAGGTTGGGGGACAAATTTTAAAATATTTTTGATATTTACCCCCCCTCCAGATTTGATGTGGCTAGTGACAAATTTGAAATGTCAAATGGAAAGGTATTTTTTTTTTTTGATAATTCGATTCCTCGTCAATAACTACGTAAGTGAGCAGAAAATTGTTACATTTGCTCTACTAGTTGCTTAGTTACGAATTTTTCAATAAATAAAATAGGAATACTTAAAAATGATAATTCCTTAAAAAATCTAACGACGATCATGCTTCAAAAGGTGTTCGAAATGACCCCCATCCATTTCTAAACATTTTGCAATTCTTTTTTGACATGAGTTGCGCACGCGAGTTAACATTTGAGGCGTTACTAAATTACATGCTTGTTGAATACGATCTTTCATGTTTTCTGGTGTGGTCGGTGGTGTAGCCATAACTTTCTCTTTTATAAATCCCCACAAGAAAAAATCTAATGGGGTTAAATCTGGTGACCTTGCAGGCCAATTTACAGGACCACCACGACCAATCCATCTGTTTCCAAACATTTCATTTAGTGTATCTCGAGCTTGTCGGGCAAAATGTGGCGGAGCACCATCTTGCTGAAACCATAGTTCTTGTTGATTTCCATTATTATTCAGAAGTTGTGGCAAATCGGTTTGTAAAAAATTATTATACATTTCTCCATTTAGGTGACGGTCAAAAAAATGTGGTCCAATGACTCTATCTCCGACTATGCCACACCAGGTATTAACCGACCAAGGATGTTGGTTTGGCAGAAATCTCATCCAGTGAGGATTTTGAGGTGCCCAATAGTGTAAATTGTGCCGGTTGACCTTAAATTAAGAAAAGCAAAATTGATTGAATCAGTATAAAATTAAAAATAAATCTAAATGTATGTGAATATTCTCTAAACACCCGTTAACGGGTGTTTAGATATGTATTTATTAATGTACACCCATCAAGTAGTGGATTACATATTTTTGATTATTAAAAGTTACATTAATCCATATTGATTTAAATAATTACCTGACCACAATTGGTAAATGTAGCTTCGTCAGAAAATACTATCTTTCTTAAAAATGCATTGTTTTCGTGAATTAAAGTTTGTAACCACGTACAAAATGTAATCCTATTTTGAAAGTCTTGGCCATACAATTCCTGATGAATAGTTATGTGGTAAGGGTGAAAATTGTGCTTGTGTAAAATAGCCAGTACCGATTTTTGGCACATTCCTGAATCACGAGCAAGTTCCCTTGAACCAACATGAGGATTTACAGCTATTACACCCAACACTCCAACGGCCATATCGTCATTAGTTTTTGTTTGTCTTCTAACTCTGTTCTTATTTTTTAGGATTCCCGTGCTGCGGCCTCGATCTTCTAATCGCTTAAATGCCATATGAGATTTTTGAATGGCGGGAAACCTAACAGTCCACAATTGCGCCGCTTCCCGGTAGTTTTTTCTACATTCTCCCAGAATTAACAACATGTCTATTTCAATGTCATAAGATTGTTCCATAATTGCACTGAATAATGAACTTTATCAGATTATCACTACTTGTCAAAGTCAAAAGTGGTTTCCTAGGATACAACATAATTAAAGGTTTGGATAAACAATAATCATAGGTGTCATGATTTAAAATGTGTAGTTTTAAGTATTCCTATTTTATTTATTGAAAAATTCGTAACTAAGCAACTAGTAGAGCAAATGTAACAATTTTCTGCTCACTTACGTAGTTATTGACGAGGAATCGAATTATCAAAAAAAAAAATACCTTTCCATTTGACATTTCAAATTTGTCACTAGCCACATCAAATCTGGAGGGGGGGTAAATATCAAAAATATTTTAAAATTTGTCCCCCAACCTCCCTATCCACGTCCCAAAATTTGACTAAAATATTTATAGCCGTTTTTCAGATATTGCGTTGTAACACTTTAAAATCCTCACCCTGTATATAAGCTGTTTATGAGAATCATCTGCAAGAGGTTAACAAATAAATTCGACAAGTAGTCAAGTCCCTTATCGAAAAGTGCATTGAGTATAATAAACCCATCTGCATAATTGTCGTCGACTACGAAAAAGCGTTGACACAGTAGACCAGCATAAAATGCTGCAGGCTCTTGCTGATTGCCGTGCCGATCATAGATACACCGAGGTCATCAAACATATGTACCAAAGAGCAAAAGCTTGTGTTAGGCTACAGGATGATTCCCGGGACTTTGATATTGCACGAGGTGTACGCCAGGGAGATGTCATATCGTCAAGGTTATCACAACCCTCCTGGAATATATATTCAAACAGGCCAACTTTGGTGACATGGGCATAAACATAGATGGCGAAAAACTAAGCCATCTGAGATTCGCCGACGACATCTTGATTATCGCAGATAGTATGGACGAAGCAAAGCAAATGCTACAGAGGCTCAGGGAGGCATCAGACTCTGTTGGACTCAAAATCAACACCAATAAAACCCAATACATGACAAATCTTGTTATGAGGGACGCAATCAAGATAGACGGTGTAAGCATAGAACAAGTGAGCTCTTACAAATACCTTGGCCACGAAATCTCTATTGGTAGAGACAACCAAACTCGTGAAATAGCGAGAAGAATAGGACTGACATGCCTAATAAAATACACGGCCAGCAATACAAACTTTGTTTATATGAACTCCCGCAAAACCATTTGTAATTATCATATTATGAAGTTTGAAATGATCGCGAACTTTCCCGGTGGTGTTGGTCGACTCTTCAAAATTTGCCGTTTTTCTATCTCAGGTCGTCGCGAGAAAGGTGTTTCAAGCAAAGACAAAACAATATCGTGAGAGGGATTCATAATTTAAATTAAAATAGGCACAAAGCACAAAAAAAATAATTTTATGTAACGAAACCTTGGACCTTGGCAATGGCAATACTGTATTAATTATTAAAATAAAAAGCAAATCGGCTTACTCACCTGATGTAAAGGGCTCTTGCCTTACCTTACCTCCTATCACCAACCACAACCGACTCCAGGAGTCGGTATGTGCACCAACACAACAAGAAAACAAATTAATTAGGTGTCAGTATTTTAACCCGCACACCTGCCTCGAAAATCTAAAATCACGATAGGTTAAAATGGGATTTATAAACTTGGTCGCAACGCTCAGTTCAGTTCCGCGCAGTCCAGTTCAGTTCCGCTGATTGTCGTTCGACTTTAAACAAATGAAAACATACCAAACCATTTATAAACTCTCAATTCATTCGCGGCGGTACGCCCAGTCGCGCAGCGAAACGCTCGGCTACGCTGGAGATGGCCAAGTTTTATCTTTTAACGCTGCAGTTCGTTGTCGCAGGACTTTTAACCAATGAAATGCGAAAGTTGAATCACGTGGTGGTTGACAGATGACGGTTGCCGCAAGTTGACCAATGAAATGCAATACGACATGCGAACAGCAGCTAAGTTTATAAATTACAAATTTGTTTACGGCGAACTCTGGCGTACTGCGCTGCGGAACTGAACTGTGCGTAACTGAACTGAATAGTTTATAAACGAATGGCACTAATTAAATCTAATAACCCGACACCTGATCCTACGAGAAGAAAAGATATATGAGCCTGTTAACAATAAAACATTGCCAAGTTTCAAATAGGCACTAGGCACCCACCTATAATCTCTAATTTTTATCTGTTTTTTGTTATTTGGATTTAATTGCATATTTATTAATAATATCTTATAGAACAATGAAAACATTTATCAATCATTTCTAACTTATTTTTTTATGTTTTTAAAAATAAAACATTTAAATAATAAGTAAATAAGTCAATAAGTGTCCTTGTTCAATAAACATTTGGCAACATGCAAGCCATTGCAAGCTACTGTAAAAATAATACGATATATAGGCCCAAATAAGTGGGCCTCACTCGCCTACAAAATTTGCCTATTCTTCCTGTTCTGCGCAATTAATGCGGTGGAGGTGCCAGGTTGGAGAGCATAGCGTTTGTGACGTAAAGGAAGCTCAAGTTTTTGGGATTACATTTTTCTTTTTATGCGGTCAGGCAACGATTTCAGTTTTTAAAATTAATGTTGGATGGGGTGCGCGCTAAATTTAAAAGATAATATGTTGAACTTTGATGGTAATTCAATGTTCTATTGTTTTGATACTTTTAATGATTGGAAATTAGTTAAAAAACGTTTTATATTTAAATAAATAATTTATTAATTTTACATGTAAGGCCCGGCCTCAGTTGCTTTATACGACGAGCCGCCACTGATAGATACTCGAATGGAGACCGCGCGAGGACGCATACAGAAGTAGAGGCCGCCCACCAACCAGATGGACAGACGACATCAAAAGGATAAAGACCAACTGGATTGAGGCAGCACAGGATAGACAAGGATGGAGGAAGTTACGGGAGACCTATGTCCAGGAGTGGACGCGATTGGTCGATTGATGATGATGATGATGAGATACTTAATAATAAACAGACACTGTAAAATACAGACTACTTTAAATTTTTCTTTATTAACCGACCACCCCTGTTAACCGACCAACATTTGATTCCCCGAGGGTGGTCGCTATTGAGAGATTTTACTGTATATTTAATTTGATTTAACCTCCAAAAAGGGCAGTGTTTCTCTTACAGTTTAAGAGACACCCTGTATAACTTAGTTATGCAACTGTTGTAAGTAAAAAAGTATGTAATTTATCTGTACTTTTTGAAAAGTTTTCCTTCGGCCAAGGAAATAGTATATTAAAGTACACGTTTTATAAAGCATTATATTATAGCACGGGTCCATGTTAAAAAACGAGCCGCTTGCGGCGAGTTTTTTAGGGGACAAGTGCTATAATGGCTTTATAAAACATGTGCTTTATACTAGTTTTTCTATTTTGTCGTTTTTTTTTAATAAATAAACACATATTTAAAAAGAAAACAAACCCTTCAAAATTTATAAATTATTATGTTTGATAACACTATTACAATTTTTTTATCAAGCTTGCCATGAAAATAAATAAATTTTAAATTGTGTCAGCCATTTTGCCACAAAATTTGTGTTTTAAAATTTTATTTATATTAACAAAATATTATGGAGCAAGATAATTTAAGTTTAACTCCCCCTGAGTTAAGAGATATTGCACATAAATGTATAAATCAACTTTTGCCAGAAAAATCCCGAAAATTATATGAAAAGGACTATGAGACCTTCACAAGTTGGTGCAATACAAAGGGCGTGTGTAAGATTTCAGAAAATGTTTTACTAGCCTATTTTGAGGAAGAAAGTAAAACCAAAATGTCATCCACCCTGTGGTCCTTATACTCAAAATTAAGAGCTTTCATTAATATTGACTAGAACATAGATATAAAGGATTATGCTAGACTGCAAGCATTGTTAAAAAGAAAATCTGTGGGCTACAAACCCAAAAAGTCTCTTGTTTTAGACTTAGACGATATTAATAAGTTTATAAATGGGGCTGATAATAGCAGTTATTTAGGATTAAAAGTAAGTAGTATTTACATATCTATATGCATTTTGTTTTGTACAATTTCACAGGTTTTATAAAAAAAATTTTTTTACAATAAAGTTGGAGAACGAACATTTTTAAATTACACCAATTTCTATTCTATCGTATGAACAGTAGGTAGACAGCTATCGAGATACAATAGTAGTAACTATGTAAATTCTAGGTTGCTTTAATTATGGGGTACAATGGAGCATGCCGGAGAGAAGAACTGACCAATATGGATGTAAAAGACATTCACTTTAAGGTTGCTTCCATTACAGTACACATTCCCAAAACTAAAACACATGTAACAAGAACGTTTCTTATAATTGATCAATCATGGATTAATTTGATTAGACAATATTTTGATTTACGTCCTAAGAATGTTACAACATCAAGATTTTTTCTTACGTATAGGAATGGGCATTGCATAAACTCACCTGTAGGTCTAAATACAATGGGAAAAGCTCCTAGCCTTATTGCAAAATACCTGTGCAAACCAAATCCAGAATGTTTTACTGGCCACTGCTTTAGACGGTCTAGTGTCACCGAGCTGGCCAACAAGGGAAGCGATTTGGTTACCATTAAAAGGCACGGGGGATGGAAGTCTTCAGCCGTGGCTGAAGGCTATATTGAAGATTCTCTAAAAGCGAAAATGGATGTAGCGCAGAGCCTCTCTTCTAGTTTAACACCTTCATTAATAGATAATATTGATAATACTGCTACACCCTTACCTGGATCATCAAGATCGACAATAATTGAAGGAGTAGAAACTGCTTTTCAACCAAGTCTAATTAAAAATGGATTGGATTCTGGGGTCAGTTATCACAAAGTTTCGCATACTATGAATACTCAAACTATGCCTGAATTTAAGGTTAACGCGTCCGACACGAGTACAGTGACATTAAATGTTTATAATAACTGCACTATGAACAATGCCTAATTAGCATTATAATATAGTTGGAATTTGTATTTTTAAGATTTAATTGATATTTTTTGCAAAATAGTTCTCCTGTTAATAAAGTTAATATTTAATATGTTTTTTAATATTTTATGAACCAAAACAACACGTCAATCACGTCATACAGATTTGTAGATCTAGGCAACCAAACATACATACGTGGTTTTGTGTAGTATTTCGCACATTTGGACTAAAAAATATTAGTTATCTAGAATGCTATGCCGAACGGTGAAAAAAAAACATGTCAGTAGGGCCAACCTTTAAATAATAAAATTCGGAGTTCGAAATGGATATATTTCGAACTCGCTAGCGCGTTCGAAATATCTATTTTTCGAGACAAAATTAGAAAAACCTTATTTCCAACTTAAAAAGGTTACGTGCTCTCTAGTGCATACTGTTGGTTTTTTCCTTTTCAATTTGTCACTCGCTATACTAAATCTTGTTTCATGGAAACTTGCTGGCCACACACAAAAGGCTAATTTATGATCCAACTTGTAAAGAAATTACCTTAGAATAATCTCATGCAAGGAATTCTGTTTTCCTCCAAAATGTCTTTTCTAATTCTGGGCGCAGTAAAAACACATAAATTTATCCTCCAGCGCGGATGCTCTGCTCTCTCCTGGGAGGATAAAATGTATAAATATAAAACGAAAAACTACTTTTAATTTAATGTAATGTTTAATAAATTACAGAGCGTCTTTCCACTTGTTACTTTTTGGAGTAAAAGTAGAACAAGGACCTTTAGAGAGACCTTAAGGAATAAATGTGAAGGAGGTATATCAAAAAAGGGATAATAAACTATTGAAAATAAAATAATTATTGGAAATGTGTACGTTGGATATTCAAAAATACTTAAAATATTAAAATTTATGAATCAAAATGACATCTAAATCATTGTTTTTAGTGAATTTCAGTTTTTGATAATTAAGGACATAATTGTACAAATGTAAAAATCATAGAATTTTTCCAGGGGCGGCTCCTAATATATGAGCTTAGGAGCATGTGGAACTCTTTTGATGGATCACCTTTGGAACAATTTTTTTTTATATAGTCGCAATTTTTTACACATATAATTAGTGAACCCTCAATGTTTTTGTCAACAGCCGCCCCTGACTTTTCTACCCTAGAGGCCGGCGCAGAATAAATAACATCTCCGTTTTCTAGATTTATTCGAAATAATACCTTAACTGAACTCTTTCTAAATAATTCGCCAAAAATACACAACAATAATTCCATGTCAATTCAAAAACAAAACGCCAAATGTTACACTTGAGTTTTGCGCCGAAATATAATAAATATCTAGACACTTTTAAAGTAAAATTGTTGTTGATTCTTTTTTGATTATGGTCATCTAATATATTGAATAAGATCACTTTTTACCTTAGTTTAAACTTCGTTTTATATGTCATTGCGTGCGTTATCCTCAATTCTTTCGTCTAAACAAGATATCGAGATCCTAATCTTAAACAAACCAAACAGAAACTTTCATTTTTCAACAGCCACTTATAGGCCGCCATACGAGCCTGTGGCTACGACGGCTGAGGAGACAGGGAGGTAAAAGGCGTAAAAAAGTCAGTTTTAACTGTAGCGGCATAGGTGCTTCGTTTCATATTAATGTATTATAAGTAAAAACAAAATGTCTCTAGATTTATATAGTACGTTCCAAGTAGTGCGATTTAATTTTGACAAGCACAGTAATAGTAAGTACGTAATAATATATACTGTTATAATACCGAGCGCTTTTATTTCCAGGGATTTAGAATAGTAGAAGACATTTTAGAGAAGAGTCTAGACTTCAAAACTTAATCTAAACTTCACCTATATTTAAATACATACAACCATTTTATACACCAAGTCTTCAACCTTTGAGTTGTACTCATTAATTTGAGACAACTCACATTTATGTTAAACTCGATGTTGGGTAAGTCCTTCTTAATCTTTAATTTATATTTATTTTTATTCTCAAATTTGTACTGTTCTTTTAGTATCCCCTAAAGATGAGTACTTAAGTGCTCGAAACATGTCGGGAACTTAGAATTGTATAACAACTATTAAACTGTGGAGGAAGACTGCATTGTTTTATTCATATTACATTGACTCCACTGAAAGTATGGACAATTTTGTCAATTTCAATTGTTAAATAGTTATTTAGCAAATAGAGTCCAATATGTTCAGATTGAAGACTGATATAGTTCCTCCAATGCTATTGAATATGGTGTACCGCAGGGCACAGTTTTAGGTCCAGTACTATTTTCAATATATATAAATGAATTGTTTAATTTAAGAAGTGCTGGATCTATTTCTTCTTTTGCGGATGACACTGTAATATCATATTCAGGAGATACCTGGAAAGACGTTAAAGATCAGACAGAAAAAGACATGGTAAACATAAAAAATTGGTTTGATAGTATGTCGCTGACGATAAATTTTGAAAAAACAAGTTATATAGCCTCCAGCTGTAATAAAAGAAAAGTACCATACTACAAGGAAATACATATACGCAATCGACAATCAATATGCATTAAAGAAACGGATCACACTAAGTATCTAGGTATCGAAATGGATAAACATTTGAAATGGGATTATCATATAAATAATTAAATTAAAAAACTACGCTCGATTTTGTATAAGTTCAAAACATTGAGAACAACCTTATCTCTAAAAGAATTAAAGACAGTTTATTATTCACTTATCTACTCCATTTTGCAGTATGGTATTTGCGTTTGGGGAGCAGCTTACAAAACTCACTTAGAAAGACTAATGGTTGTCCAAAAAATATTTAATAAACATATGCTTAATAAAAAAAAACACACCCAAGTGATCTACTATATCAGGAAAATCAATTGTTGGATGTTAATCAGATTTATTGCTTCAAAACTGTTACATTACAGCACAAAAATAGGGATATTCTTGAAAAAATCGATCATGAACACTAACTAGATACAAAATTCATAAGCTAACAAAAACTCTTAAATAGGAAGAAAGCAAGTAAATAACAAAAACTCTTAAATAGAAAGAGCATTTGCATTTTTAGCCCCACATATGTATAGACATGTTCCTAAAAACATAAGACATGAAGTCACCAACAGATCATTTAGGGTTAAGTTAAAAAAAAATGAATTCTTTTTACCTAGAAAGAAAACACGAAAGCTTATTAATTTCATAATATAAACAGCAAATAATGAACATAAGTAATTTACCAAACTTACGTGGTTTTGATTACAACAGATATATCAAATAAATAATTTACTAATAAATGGCAAATGCATTTAAACTTGTACCTTCCTCCCAAAAGACTTTTTATAGGAATTTTTCTTTTTTTTTACTGGTATTGTAAACTATTTTAAAAGAATTTGTTTTTATACACATTAATTTAGGTAGGTAATTAATAATAACTATATAAGGATATGTTTTTCTCTCTTTATTTTAAATTAAGCAAAATCAATCTAGGGAGAATATACCTAATGTACTAATAATTTTTTATTTTTAATTTTTATCTTGTTGGTAATTTTAAATCATACTTCTGTTTCCACTACATAATAAAATAAGAACTAGCAGAAAATACAAGTGTGGAATGGGATCCACGTACTAGCCTTAAGTGGATTTATTTTCATATTTCCATTGTAGAAAGCGAAACATCATTTGTAAAACTTATTTTGTTATATATTTGCTATATTTGGAAATATATTATTATTATATTATTATTACATGGGAGATTAATTTCGATTTTGTATCTTACGGAAGGATACAAGTCCAGTCTTATTGGAGTTTATTAATTTGAGGCAATTTAAACCCGCGCGGTCGCCAGCACTCGACGTGTCGTTCATAGGAATATGTTTTTCAATACAATTCTACCTTCCCCCCCTGTATCCTTAATTTGTTTCTTGATGTAATGTATTTACTGATTTGTTTAATAACTTTTTCTGGTGAAGTTAATTACTGGTTTTTCATACACATTTTATTTTCTCGCCAAGATTATTATTCAAAAACCTATATTCTCAAAAGCCGAAATTTATTTTCACTATGAGAATAAACCCTATGGAGCACCTTAACTCCCTAATGCTCTTGCCGTGCGAATACGTGAAGCACATTCCTCATGGCGGCTTATAGGCTTGGAGGGTGGTCACGAGAATATTGAGATTTGTGACAGGCGGGTTAGAGAATTGAAGTTACGTGATAAAAAATCGTGAATTTGTAGATTTAATAAACAAAACACAGCGGCGTAAGTGGTTTTGACTAAACGCATGGGCTGTTAATATAATGTAGATTTAAAAAAAAATCTAAATTAAACCTAATGCGGAAAACAATGGGTAAATCGATTAACCACCAATTTATTTTTGTCGGGGACATGAATGTTGTGGAACATTTGCTTCGCGTTTTTCTTGGCCAAAACAATAATATTTTCCATTTTCAAAACCTCGATACCTCGCCCATATTGTTATACTTCGTGTCCAGAAAAGTTCTAGACATGGGAATTTTCTTTATTGTTGATTTTACGAAAAAAAGTTATTCTTTATAAAAAGTTCTGCTTGATGCGCAAATAATATTGACATATCAAAACTTGAGATATCATGTACAGGGCGGCAAAAAAATATAGGAACACAGAATTACGTTAATTTTTATTTTAGAGCAAATTGTTATAAAAAAACTTTACTAAGGACTACAAAACGTTTTGTTGTTTGTTTCATTGAAATATCTTAATTTACAGGGTACCATTAAAAACACGTTGAGCATTCATTACCTCTTGTGGGAAACCAATTACGTAAAAAAATAATGCGAGATTATTATATGTTCTAAAATCAACGTATCTACCTATCAGGAATATTAAAAACATTTAATTTCCTTAGAGCAAAAATAAATTGTGAATGTGAATAATAAACAATATTTTAGCAATTACATGATAAAAGTTATCTACAATCAGATAGTTTAAAGTGAAATATAACGTCTCCACACGCCCCCCCCCCCCCTTCTTTTCCATGCAAGCTATAGTACGCCTTGTAATTTCTCTTACTGTCGCCCGTATCATATTGGGAGTGATTTCTTGGACACAGTTTGTTATTACTGCTTCAAGATGGTCAATATCCTGAAAAGGTCTATGCCGATACACCATTTCTTTTAATCGGTCCCATTAAAAGAAGTGCAGGAGTGTAATGTCAGGCGACCTGGCTGGCCAAGGAATATTTGAACGTCCGCCTATCCAACGGTGCGGAAATACTTGATTCAAATACCCAGTTACTGTGTTAGTACTATGGCATGAGGCTCCATCATGTTGATACCAAATTGTACGTCTGTCTTATATTTAGTGGTAGTTCGTCAAGAAATTGAGACAACTGATTCCTTAAAAGGTCCAGGTAAATGGCAGCATTTATATTTTGTCGGAAAAAGTATGGTCCAACGATCCGATCATTAAAAATGCCACACCAAACATTGGATTTAAATGATTATTTACCTCATCCATTATAAAAGCGGGTTGATTTTCACCCGATTATTCAGCGATAATCTCCCGCTCACCGGTGAAAATCACCCTTGTCAAAAGTGAAAATCTCACCCGTCAGAAATCGTTAGTTTTTTATTTGGTAAATAATCTTCAAAATACATTTCGGGATTGGGAAATAATCAGAAAATCATTCTCAGATGTTATGCCATTAGGAAATCGCTCTCGGGCAAGCCCTCGAGCGATTTCCACGGCAAAAAATCTTCGGAATGATTTTCGATTATTTCCCTATCCCTTAATATATTACTACAGAATATTGACTACGGCATTCGATTATAAAATTCGGATTGTTGTCACTCCACCACCGACAATTTTGGGAGCCGTTGGAAGTAAATATGGCACCATCTGTAAATAATATTTTTCTTGCAAAAAAGGATCAACTTCACACTCGCCTTGGAACCACGCGCAAAATAGGAAACGGGATTCAGAATCTCTAGGAAGAAGCGTTTGAATGTATTTCGATTTATATGGATGAAATTTATTTATTTTATTTTTAAAATATTACTAGCAGTAGACTTTTTGACGTCAACTGGAATAGTTTTTGACAATTTTCTTAAAGAAGTTTTCGGGTCTTCAATAACCGCTTACATTACATTGAGTTGCATTTCTTCTGTTGTAGACCATTTGCTGTGTTGTTTCTTAAATACATTTTCGACGGACCCAATAGCTTTAAATTTATTCATTTGTTTATTATTAAATTATGGATATTTTTTCGTGCTAACCTATCACACACCCTGAAGATGATCTTTTGGTCGGAACGTGTAGGAATTTTTTAAATAAATACAAAGTGATGCATGGCTTAGTTTAATATACGAAATACCATGTAAATTTTGAGGTGGCTAAATATTGGCTCCCTTGTACATTTTAGAGAAAAATTGTATTATAATTTATTGAAGAGGCCGATAGGATAAACCCATGTGCCAAGTTTGAATAAATGTTAATAGGCCAATCCTAACTTATTCAATTAAATGTGATGGCAAAAATACGAAATTTTCATAGTTAAGGTAATACAGCAAATTATTATTTAGCATTGACAGAACGAAAAGTAGCGTCAGTGACAACATTTTTATTGAAGGCGCTTTAATTAGCTAAATATGAGCTATTTCATTAAGGAAAAGTAACTATGATTAAGTGGTATTATACAGGAAACAGTTTAAGAGCAGTATTTGAAATGTTTTCAGTTCAATTCCCTGATAAGTTTATTTCTTCCATTTCATTAATGAAACTTATCATTACTGAATTTGGGTCCAAAGGCACTGAAATAAATAACTGTAAATGTTCTCAGAATGTCAATAGAGCGAAAGAAAGGGATACTAGAGATCTTAATATTTTACTGCACGTGGAGAAAAATAAAATGATAAGCCGTAGGAAAACATCAAACCACAGTGTTGCGCACTTTAAAAAACATAAATATTTTCCTTACAAGTATGAAAAACATCAAGAGCTACGGTAATGTGATGACAAACTGAGAATGGTATTCTGTTTTGAGGTAATGGAAAGAGCAAATAATAATAGGATTTTTTTGAGAAATATTTGTTTTACCGATGAATGTAAATTTACCCTCAACAACGAACCAATGTTCAAAATTGCCGGTATAGGAGCCCAAAAAGTGAACATCGTTTTGTTCATACTCGGAAGCAATATTCACAAAAAATAAATGTTTGGGCGGGAATTGTAGGAAATCACATTGTTGGACCATTTTTTATGGAAGGCAACCTTACTACAGTAACCTATTTGGACTTACTACAAAATCGAATTGAACCCACACTAGAAGAAGTTATTCGCGAAAATCAGGAGATCTGGTATCAAATGGATGGTTGTCCTGCCCATAATTCTCTCATGGTTAGGGAATACCTGCAAAATATTTTTAACGGAAATATTATTGGCCTACGGCATCTTATCCTTTGGCCAGCCAGGTCTCCAGATCACTTAAATAATTTTATTTAAAAAGATGTAAAATTTGAAAATCTAGACCAGCTAAAAAACTGTATTTCGTTAAAATGTAACAACATTTCATCAACTTAGTTATGTTAGAAATGCGTTTTGTGAACGCATGATGTGCATGTGCAATCTATACCTACCTATCATTTTTTATAATTATTAATTCTATAAAGATAAATGTCTTATAAAAGTTTGTAGTAGTGGAAAAAATAATATATTAACCACGGTTTAGACAGCTTATAGCCCTCGCGTCTTAAATCCCTCGTCGCTCCGCTCCTCGTGATTTAAACTTGCCGCTCGGGCAATAATGATGGCTGTCTAAACCTTGGTTAATAATATACTATTAACAGCAACAACAAAAAAATCGATATACTTTATTTAATTGGAATTACAGTGATTTACCTCATCCATTATAAAAGCGGGTTGATTTTCACCTGATTATTCAGCGATAATCTTCCGCTCTCCGGTGAAAATCACCCTTGTCAAAAGTGAAAATCTCACCCGTCAGAAATCCAGCGATAATCTCCCGCTCTCCGGTGAAAATCACCCTTGTCAAAAGTGAAAATCTCACCCGTCAGAAATCGTTAGTTTTTTATTTGGTAAATAATCTTCAAAATACATTTCGGGATTGGGAAATAATCAGAAAATCATTCTCAGATTTTTTGCCATTAGGAAATCGCTCTCGGGCAAGCCCTCGAGCGATTTCCACGGCAAAAATCTTCGGAATGATTTTCGATAATTTCCCTATCCCTTAATATATTACTACAGAATATAAAACCAGAAACTTTAATTTTAAAATTATAATTTTAGCTTAAATAACATATTCCCCTGCTTAAACCCCAAAAAAACCTTAAATTCCGGAGAAAGATCCTTTATTTTTGCTTCCAGCAGAGCTTGCTAGCTACCTAATCCTTTCAGATGGCATTCGGCGCTCCAAAAGAAGCTTAACCTGCCGGAAAGGATTGAAACACGAGGATTTGTTCCGTTTCAGTCATGGAATAAGGAAGAATGTCATGCAAATAATAATCACAATATTAAACTTGACTTTATTATGCAGCCATGTATTTGGAGAAGGATCCAGGGCCTACGCCCCCGAAGCTCTTCGAACGTATATTAGATAAAATGATTTTCTTACGAAACAGTATATCATAAATAAAAGTAAACGAGAAATAAAAGACGGAAAAAGGTCGAAATGATAAATTACACTTCTGTGTTATGATTTCCACCTTTTGGACTACTCAATTTGAGATTCATGTCTGAAATCGACTGCTCAGGAACAGACTTTCATGTTCTTGCCGATAATCACAATTCTGAAATATCGTTTTTTTCTTATATCCTTGTTTGGGATACTCCGGCAGCAACTGGCAGAGAATTAATTAATCTTAACACGCTGTGTGTGATCACTTTAATTTGAACTAATTAACCTTAGAGGGTTCTCAGCAAAGCCAATATAGTGTAAAATTAAACATAATATTTTATGATTTAAGGGAGTTTCAACACCAATAGTTATTTTATTTCCAATTTTTCGTCATTAATATGCATAAAATCAAAAACTGCTTATACAGAGTGGCAAAAAAGTCGCGCATAATGCCTGTATTTGTATTTCAAATTTTTATTTGTTTAAAATTGTAACAAACTTTATAATAACAAAATAAATAGCCTAGAAAATTAAAAAAAACTTAACATCGGAATAATAAACAAGTGAAACCTTTTCAATGGATCAGGCGTTCAAAAGGACCACCATTTTCTGCTAAGCAGAGCGCCATTCGATCCCTGAATCCGTCTACAACTTTTAAAAGAAAGCTCTCTGGAATATCCCGAATTTCAGCACTAAGTCCGACTTTTAAAGATTCTAAGGCCGGCGACATACCTGCGGCTAAGTTGTGCGTCATGGTCGCGGTGGCGACGCCGCATAATTTTTACAAGCTGTTTATATCAGGCCGCGAGTTTCCGGCGATGGCGCTAGATTGGCTCTGCAGATTTAAATAGATTAGTCACATAAAACGAGACACCGCCGCCGCGACCACACCGCGCGTTTTTGCCGCAAGTATGTCGCCGGCCTAAGTCATTTGGACGGTTAACGTAGACCTTGTTCTTTAACTGTTCCCACAACAAGAAGTCGAGCGGGGTTAAGTCCGGGGATCGCGCTGGCCAGTCAATAGCACCTGTTCTGCCACCTCTAGCCCAACGTCCAGGAAATTGTTTGCTTATGTATTGTCTAACATTTGCCGCGTACTGCGCAGCTGCTCCATCTTGCTGGAACCATACCTGTTCGTTTATGCCATTATTTACACCCGGTAAAACCATTCTGCAAGGAGGAATTATGTGATTCCTGAGAAAGGCCAGATATATTTCGCCATTCAAATTATCGTGTCTAAAAAAAGGTCCGGCAATATGTCTACCAACTATGCCCGCCCAAACATTAATTTTTTCGGGCCTCTGAGTATGACTTTCCTTGAACCAGTGAGTATTCTCAGCAGACCATTAACGATAATTGTGTCTATTAACAATGCCGTTTAAATGGAAAGTAGCTTTATCCGAGAAAATGATATTTGTGGCGAAGTTATTATCGTTATTGCATCTTTCCATCATCAGCTCACAAAATTCAGCTCTTCTATCAATATCGTCCTAGTTTAACTCGTGCACAGCTATATCTTGTAGGGATGTATTGAGAGCATGATCTCCAAAGCTTTGTCTCCCCCGGTTGCTGTTTTAGGTCGACCTGATCTAGCGGCTTCCCTAACACTGCCTGTTTTTCGAAATTTCTTTACCACTCGACACACCGTTGACTGATTTATTGGAGGCCTATTTGGATATAATTCATTGAAAAGTTGACAAACCTGATCTTGCGATCTCTTCATATTTCCGTAACCGCTCATTATCAAAATTTCAACTCGTTGTTTCTCATTCAGATGAACCATAGTGTAAACAAATTAGAAATGAAACAGAAAATTAAACAGGAACTCAAAATTGACACCTCCTAGGTCGCTGTCATGAAAATACCTTGACCTACTGGTGGGGATTACGTAGGAATAATTATAATTAGGAAGTTTTTTATTTTTGAGCTGTCATTATCTTGGAAACGCTTGCAGATAGGTGAAAATATGAAATAGAAAAAATTCAGAGTTTTCCCAGTAGAATCCAAATATCCAATCATATGTAGGGTGTGTATTGTATTTAAAAAAAGTAAGTAAGTCTCTATGGCAACCAAACCAGAAATGACAGAAAAAATTCATGCAGGTAGTGGGGAATAATTTACTAAACAACTTTCATGAAGGTAACTTTTTCGAATATGAGGTAATTCAAAAGTTACAGCTATTATGCGCGACTTTTTAGCCACTTTGTGTACAAAAGTCGCAGATAATTTCTTTATCTATGGCGCTGTAAGGTCAGAAACTGTAATAGTTTTTTTTCGTATTTTTATTTAAAGTAAAAGATTCCGAAAGTGCACCCCTTATTCTTTTTAAAATAAAGAATGTGTCAAGGGCCGTGGAAGGTTTTGTGCTTTCGTATTAAGAAAAATTCAGATATACAAAAATAATAAATCATAAGCGAGCAACATAGGGTGATTTTCATCTGAATAAGGTTGTTTCTGCTAAAAAAGAATCAACTATGATAGAGCCATATCAAAATCAGGAACATCTGGCGAATCATATCTCATTAAAAATATGCTCTCGTAAGTGGACCACCTAGTATATCAGATATTCTAATACACAGTATTAGAACCTTCTTATAATAGGTATTAGAACCTTTCTTGTATTGGGTATAAACTATCTGATAAAATTAAGTGCGGTGATATTGTTGCAAAAATATGATTCAGCGGATGGTGCTGATGCACTGCAATAACCTGGTCTAAAACCAGACTACTTTGGGGGCAAGATAGAATTGATATCAATGTAATTACGAAGGGAACTTCGAAAACTCGCTCACGAACTTTAGAGGGAGTCCGAATACTTACAGATCTAAATTAATTCATTTCTTTATGTATCACCCAAAAACTTCCTTTTATAAGATTTTATCGCATGAGATTGAAACGGCCAGTCTCATTGAAGACTCCAGCAGTAATCGGCCATCATGTGAATGCCCCTTTTTCTATCTCCGTATTCAATCATCATTAAAATTTAAATTTTGTGTTTTTCAGTAAAGTTAGGCATTACGTTGAACAATTTTCTTGAAATAACTTACTTTCAACAAAGGACAAAATAAAAGTCTACGCGTTCAAGATGTGTCGGGTACCAATGTTTAAATACGATAGTTCTGTTACTCATGTTTGGAACAACGCAATAGAACACCATGGGGATTCCCGGGCGGTAGCACTGGACATTTCCAAGGCTTATGACCGAGTATGGCATGAGGGGTTCCTAACTAAAGTGAGAGCATACGGAATGCCGGTTCAATTTTGTTTATGGCTGTCGAGCTTTCTTAAAGACCGTTCTCTGCGAGTGGCGATGGACGGATTTCTTTCAGACACATTTAGCATCAACGCCGGAGTCCCTCAAGGTTCTATATTGTCGCCCACCCTTTTCCTACTATACATTAACGATCTTTTGAAAAAAACTAAAAATCCTATATATAGCTTCGCTGATGACAGCACACTTGTTTCATCTTTTACTTTGGATGCTCGGACATCGGCTGCTAATGCACATCTCTATAGGCAGCAAGAGGTCTCACATCTAAACAAAGACCTGGAAGAAATTCTGTCTTGGGGTGACAGTAACCAAGTAGAATTTAACGGTAAAAAGACCCAGGCGGCAGTTTTTTCTAAAAAAGTTAATGTTGAAGAACCGGATATAGTTATGGCGGGACACTTAATTCCCTTGGCTTCATCAATTAATTTATTGGGCGTTAATTTGGATAGTCATATGTCTTGGCATAGTCACGTTGCGGCCATTGCTAAGGCAGCCTCGCAGAAGCTTGGAGTACTTTTCCGAACAAAAACCTCTATACACCCCAACAACTTTTGATGCTCTATAAAGCCCAAATTCGACCATCACTGGAGTACTGTTCGCATATTTGGGGCTCTGCTCCTAAACATACCCTGAGATTGCTAGATTCCATTCAAAGAAGAGCCATTCGCTTGATCGGTGACCATAGTCTGACAAACAACCTGGAAAGCCTTAAACATCGAAGGCAGGTTGGCGACTTGAGTCTATTTTACAAATATTTTCATGGCAAGTGTTCAACTGAGGTTGCCCGCTTGATACCACCCAGAGCGGTGCATGGTAGAAATACACGACGAGCCACTGCAGCCCACCAGCACGTGGTTCAGCTTAGTGTCCCTCGAACGACACTGTTTCAAAATTCTTTCATCTGGAGAACGTCATCACTCTGGAACGACCTCCCTGAGATCGTGTTCCCCAACGAGTATAATCTCCAAAGATTCAAGACCAACGTGAATCGTTTCCTGCGCACACGCACCGCTCCTAGAGCGCCATAAAGGATTTATCCTGTAGTGCTGAGCCTTATCATAAAAAAAAAAAAAAAAATGTCAAAAGGTGTGGCTTTAAATTGACACAAAAAAGTAAACAAACCACGGATAATACCTTTTTTACTGAATGTTTTTTTTTCTTTTAGTTTAAAGTAAATAAAGTTAATTTTTGTTTCATATCTTATAAATGACAAGGAATAAAAATTTGAAATTTGGCAGTTATGTTGAATTTAATATACTGTTTAAAAATAGTAACTAAAAAGCTAGGGTTGCTATTTAAAAAAATTCTTGATGACGAGATATGACTAATTTAACACATAGCACACCTTATTATATAATATAGGGTGTTCCTAAATGTCATGTACCTACATTTGAAACGGGGCGATTGCCTGGCTTATTTTATGACTAAAAATCCATATAAACATAGGTCCGCAAACGCTTCGTTACCGATCTACAGGGTGTTCCAATTTCACGATTTTTTAAGTTTTTCCTTAATATCTCTTGCAGTTTTTGAGATATTTTGCCCGAATATGGAACACAGGTTACGCTGTAGGACTTACATCATTGGGCATGCCAAATGGTTCTGAGAATCTACAGGAAGATATTTTTTCCGGGGTCATGCCCCCTTTCTCCCCCTGAACTTGTTTGTGGTGCGCCGTTGGTAGAGTCTAAAATATGAAGTATATTTTCTCTTTTGTTTATAAGCTTTTTAGTATCTTGTTGGTTTTTCGTATCTGCGACCGATATCGAGAAAAAAAATAAAAAACGAATATCTGTATTTCGCTAGATAAAAATAAAATTTTTAAAATGATCTAGTAGGCTTTGGCTTGATTTGGATACTCTCTTGTGTTTATTAATTTTGACAGTTAGCATTTGATAAAGCGAGTGGTTGCAAACTGTAAGGCGTAAAAGTGTCTTAAATACGCGTCAAAATCACGTAACAATGTCAAATTTTATGAATTCTGAAATGGCTAAGATGCATTTCATCTATGGCCTTGCAAATGGAAATGCGAGAGAAGCCAGACGTCTGTACATGGAGCGCTAACCCAATAGAATGATACCTGATCATCGAACATTCTCGAATATTCATAGACGTCTTGTAGAAACTAAAACTTTTAATAAGAATAACGATGATGTAGGTAGACCACGTACTGTTAGAACACCACAGATCGAAGAAGCTGTTCTAGATGAAATATAGAAGAAAATCCCGGAACTAGCACCAGAAAAATCTGTGAACATTTAAATATTAGTCATCAAATTGTTTGGCGTATCCTGTTTGATTCTACCGGGTGTTGCATCGTCGAGCGGGACATAGGAAATCCCATGTAATTTTAAGTGGGGTCAATTATTGGCTTCCCTAATTATTTTAGAGAAAAATTCTATTTAGGTTTATTAAAGAGCACTAAAACCCACATTCAAAAGAATAACTTTAGATATTTTTGATGAGCCCGTTTACGGGTTATCGCCGATTTCTTTTTAACTATTTCTCCTTTTTATGGCCCCGTATTTGCAGGCACCAGTCAAGGTAAAAGTTGACTGTCAAATAAAGTTGTCATTTTGAAACGTGTGCTTTATTGTTATAAAAACTCGTACATCGAAAATATTAAAGGTGTATTTATGAGTACAAATTAATCTGAATAAAACTAAAATAAAGTATCCAATTACAAGGTTAATTATGACATTTTCCATGTTTCAATATTTTACTAATTAATAGGTAGGTACTGTTAAATTGCTAGAACTTTAGGATTTAAGAAGATGTTCAAATATTCCTCAAAATGACAACTTTATTTGGCAGTCATCTTTTACCTTGACTGGTGCCCGCAAATACGGGGCCATAAAAAGGAGAAATAGTTAAAAATAAATCGGCGATAACCCGTAAACGGGCTCATCAAAAATATCTAAAGTTATTCTTTTGAATGTGGGTTTTAGTGCTCTTTAATAAACCTAAATAGAATTTTTCTCTAAAATAATTAGGGAAGCCAATAATTGACCCCATTTAAAATTACATGGGATTTCCTATGTCCCGCTCGACGATGCAACACCCGGTATGTTATACCCTTACCACATTAAAAGGGTGCAGACGCTCCTTCTTCGAGATTTCCCTTTAATGATTAATTTCTGCCAGTGGTACGTTAATAGGCTAGCAGCAAACCCCAATTTTGATTGTAAAATCCTTTTTACCGACAAAGCCAATTTTTCAAGGAATTTTAAATTTTCACAACAACCACATATGGGCTGATGAAAATCCACATGAAATTGTAGAAACGCATTTTAAAGAGCAGTTCTCATTAAATGTATAGGGTGGTATAATTGGAGATAATTTGATTGGTCCTTTCTTTTTGCCTGGTCGACTTAATGGTCACTCATACAGGCATTTTTTACAACAAGAATTGCCTTTATTACTCGAAGACTTACCTCTTTTGCTAAGAAATCAAAACGATGGCGCCCCAGCACATTTTTCTATTTTGGCTAGGGAGTATTTAAGTGAAGTGTATGAGAACAGGTGGATAGGATAGGGTGGACCTCAGCCATGGCCCCCTAGGTCCCCTGACTTAAATAGCCTTGATTTTTCCTATGAGGTCATCTTAAATCTCGAGTGTATACAACACCTGTGTATAACGTTGATGACTTACGAAACCGAATACTAGATGCATTTGAAACCGTAAGAAATACTCCGGGGGTTTTCGAACGAGTACGAGCATCAATGAGAAGAAGAGTGGGCGCATGTTTAAGGATTGAAGGAGGTCACTTTTAACAATTGCTTTAACATAGTTCTCTTGTTATTATAACTATTTAGGGTTTTTGCATTGTAAATCATTGCTACAGAACCGGGTCGTCCCAGCTTTAACTTTCAACAGTTAGTGGCGAATAAACTGTCAATACAGAAAATCGTTTTTTATTTTTTCCTCGATATCGGTTGCTGATACGAAAAACCAACAAAATACTAAAAAGCTTATAAACAAAAGAGAAAATATACTTCATATTTTAGACTCTACCAACGGCTCACCACAAACAAGTTCAGGGGATGACCCCGGAAAAAATATCTCCCTGTAGATTCTCAGAACCATTTGGCATGCACAATGATGTATGTCCTGCAGCGTAGCCTGTGTTCCAAGTTTGAGTAAAATATCTTAAAAACTGCAGGAGCTAATAAGAGAAACTAAAAAAATCTTGAAATTTAAACACCCTGTAGATCGGTAACAAAGCGTTTGTGGACCTATGTTTATATGAATTTTTAGACATAAAATAAGCCAGGCCACCCCCTTTCGTATGTACATGACATTTAGAAACACCCTGTATATACGTGTGACCGAGCATTTCTCCAAAAAAAAAACCATACTGAACTTACTGAATTCATTCTAAGTTCCAAACTTGCACTGCATAGAAAGTGGTGTAGTGAATCTGGCAGTATATAAATAAACCAGCCTTATACTGTGGCTTATACAGTAACAATGTACGGTAGACAAGAATAAACTGTATTCCGTTCAGTAATTCATCAGAGACGAGACAAAGGCTTTACTCTTAATACTTTTAATGATTTAAAGAATATCAAAATATTCAGGACTGTGTGAAGAAGGTAACTGGGAAAGCAATCAGCAACTTTCAGCACATAATACCCCAACTCTACGTACAAGAACGAACCCCATACAGGGTGTTACTTAAAAATAGGCCGTAATTCCAAAAGCACACTCCTGAACCAAATTCACGTAGAAAAGTTCATAGAGTTCGCCCAAGTTCAAATGGGTACATTAAATGGCGGCCACTAAAGTTGCGCAGTGGTTTATTTACGTTCGTTGCTTAGCGACGGCCACGATGCAGCGTCATCTGAAGCGATTCAGTGTCGTAATATTGTTAGAGGCTGACAGAAGTATTAATATTAGCGTAGAAGTGATATATTGCGTAAGGTGGTGTGTGAACTGTGGTTGTTCTGTTTAGAAGATAATATTATTATTTTGGATTTGAATGGCGCCAAAGACAATTATTGGCAGACGAGGGAATATAACATTTGCAATGTACATAAGATATTTTATTATTCGTAGGATCCAAAAGTGTCGATTATCACGACGACATGAACCATACAAATTTCATGAAGTGGGTCGAAACTCAGCTGCTACCTAATTTGCCGGAGAAATCGGTTTTGGTAGTAAACAATGCATCTCATCACAATGTTACTGTAAAAAAATATAACATCGGCCAGCCTGAAAGTAGACATGATGAGATGGCTCGAAGAGAAGGACATACCACAGATCCAAAATTTATAAAACCTGAACTATACAAAATAATACAAGACAATAAATACAGATTTCGATTTTTTATTAACATTTTAAAGATCCTTTTGCTGATTTTGGTGAAATTTGGCGGTGTTGTGCGTTGTGATAAAACGCTAAGTTAGCACTGACTAGATAATAATTATTATTAGTGCCAGTTGCGTCCCGGGGGGCAGTCTAACGAATAATATTGACAAAAAAAATTGACTGATACAATCTTATTATTAAGCCATTTTTTTTTAAATCTAACAAATGAAAAGTAATAACAATTTAACAGAATATTCACAAAAAATGTTGGAAATGACCACCTCTCGCTTCCATGCCTCTTCTCATCGAGTGACGAACTCTTTTTTTTTACATCCGTCAATAATTCTATTCCTTAGATGTTATACTGTCTCGATTGGTGTAACATAAACTAATGATTTAAGGTGCCCCCACAAATAAAAATCTAGGCTGTTCAAGTCAGGCGATCTAGGTGGCCAGAATTATGGTCCTCCACGACCTATCCAACGATTTTGGTAAGCTCTATTCTAATACTCACGAGCCAATATGCTAAAGTGGGCTGGAGCACCATCATGCATGAACCAATGTTGTTGCCGTAACTGAAGAGGAACATTTCAAGAAGTAAAGGCAAATCATTTTGTAGAAAATTACTGTAAGATTGTCCGTTAAGGCGTTCTTGTAAAAAAAATGGTCCAGTCAAATAGTCACCAAACGTTAATAGAAAACTCTTCCTGAAAATGTCTCTCTGTAATAGCATGAGGATTTTCATGGGCCCAGTTATGATTATTATGGAAATTAAATTTTGCATTTCTGAAAAAATGCGCTTTGTCTGTAAACATAATGATGGAATCAAAGTTTCTGAAAGTCTTTGAAGATACCATCTACAAAATTGCATACGCGGTTCCAAATCTCTTGGAAGAAGAAGTGCCTGAGCTCTTTATACATGGTAAGGATACAACAAAGGTTTTTTTAAAATTTCCCATACCATTTTATAGCAAATATTTAGTTGCCTACCAATTTTTCTCGTACTAGTTGCTGGATTCTTTTCGACCGCATGTAGTACAGCCTCCTCAACTGCCGGAGTTCGAATTACACGAGGTCTTCCCCCGGAGGTATGGAAATGTATTTGTGTCATCTCCAAATTAAAACAGTTATTTACCATTTTTTTAATAGCACAATCCACCTTTTGATCGGAGGAAAAATATTACCAAACTATCACGGAATGTCAAAAACATTATGTTTATAACAACAAAACAAAATTTTCTAGCAACGATAAAAGTTAACTTGATTTTTAGATGCTAATAACAGATACTAATAAAAAAACGATTTTTTTTTAACGCTGACGCTGTATCTTGAAAGACAAACTTTTATTGCAATTTGGTTCAGGAATGCGCCTTTGGAATTACGGCCTATCATTAAATAACCCCCTGTACAACGTAAGACGTTGTACAGTGTACAGTAATGGCTTGCAATATTTATTTTATTTACGGTGACTGGTGTGGTTGTTACATATTGTAAGTTTTTGGTTCCTTTTCCATGCATCTAACTTCCTGAAAATCATCATATTTAGATCTGAAGATGCTCCGTCGGATCGAAAAATGTAACCATTCGCATTTGAATAATTCGAGGCAAAGACTTTTCAATTCAGAATATCCAAGTCTCTTTGAGAACGATTGACGATTGCCCTTCTTTCCTTTTACAGACTACTTTACGTTCACGTTTAGGAAAAACGATTGTCTATATATCTGTCCTTTATCGGAAATAAAATTTCCCTTTTGCACCCTTACAGAGGCCAATTTTACTCTATTCTTGCAAATATAACCAGTTGCGCTTCCGCAATATTGACCCACATTTTCGTGCCCCAGACGGCAGTCAGCTTAAGGGATTATTTTTTGAAGGCCACGCTGCAACGCTGGCAAGTTCCGATTAAATGTTAAGAGTTAAGTAAAAAATACTTGCTTGGAAAGATTTCGTGAGAATTTATTATAGCCAAGAGCTCACCATTTATGAAAGTCTAAAGGTGTACAGGGTCATTCCGTACATATTGACCCATATGCTAGAGGCATTATTGATACAGATATCAAAAAACTAAAGTGAATATAGTTGTAGAATTTTATCTGAACTTTTTAAAGAAATTATCAGAGAAAACAAAAGACTGTTGAAACTTTTTGCACGAGTTGTGTTATTTTAAATGGAACACCCTGTATATCAATACATATTTGAGCAGAGCATTTTTTACTGATTTCAAAAATATATAGTTTGATACCTTTCTAACAAGCCATTCAGAAAATATTTTAAATTAAAATTTTCTTTAAAAATTAATATTAAAATCTGGGTAGCCATGGATTAATTAAACAATTTATTAATTTAAATATTGGGAGTAACATTTACAAGATAAAATAATTACAGTTGCTCGATGTGACCGCCATTTCTATCTATACAATCTATATAATCAACTCCTCGTTTCTATAATTGCTTACCAATGGAAGTAAGAAATATAAATTCGTATTCACTATTTAAAAATATTGTTATCCAGTTCATAAATGGCCAAACAAGGGATAGTATAGCGAGGTTCATTGACATAAAAAATGGTTAATTATGGTAATTTTGTTGAACATTTTTTTGGTCTCAAACTATTATTAGGGAACACTGCTGTTTTAGGTCGAATTCTAGGTCTTAAATTTTAGAGTTTTAACCACTTAGGTTATAAGCTGTTTTATGATTCATTTTTATACAGCGCCGGTTTAACCAGGGGTCTTTTGGGTGCTGTAGCACCGGGCGGCAAAATCTTGGGGGCGGCGCGCGAAGCGCGTAACGACCCTTAAAATGTCAATGTATCCTCTTTATTATTACTTTTTTAATTATTAAACCATAATACAAAAAAAGCCACAAGTAAGTTTAGGGATTACTATTCATTACCCATACGTATAAAAAAATAAGTAATTACAATTACGTCCGTCTTTTTAGGCCATGCCCAGCTCTACTTAAATTCCTACAACCGCATAACCGCAACCCGTATTACTCGTGCGACAGCCGGCAATTGTGTCGATAAATAAAGATATTCTTGATGAAATAGATACACATTGTATAGTCAAAAAGTTTGCTTTATTAAAAGCAAGAAAACAATCTTTAAATAATTTTATTATGTTATATTATTTTTATGTTCAGATTATTTTTTATGTTCCTTTATTTAAAACCGAAGATAGAATTTATTTTAATTTTTGTTAAAGCGTTGTTTTATATTTTATTTGTCTACTGGTATTGGCATGACTTTAATTTAGATTTATTTATGTTTTTTATTTTGTTTCTTGTAAAATTTTTTGTACATTTTTTGAAATAAATGCTTTAAAAAAATTGTTTTGTTTTAATGTTGTTTTCGAACGGACGGGGGGCGCTGCGTTTTTGTAGCAGCGGGCGGCAAACGACCTTAAACCGGCACTGTTTTTATATATATGTTTGTAATTGAACTTATATTCTTCTTATATGATTTTGTATTTTTTTAAGTTTGTTATTATTATTAATATTCTGTAATGTCCCACGAACAAGGTCTTCCTTTGTGGGCGTACTGTTTATTTGTGTTCTCAAATAATATTGTAAATTGTAATGAAATGTGTAATTCTTAGATAACAAATAAACATTATTATTATTATTATTATTAATATTAACTTCTAATTTATTAATAGCATTTGAAATGCATTCTGAGTAGTCGTTGTTTAAACTTTAGATTTCTTGATTAATTTTTTGTCTCAAATGCTGCAAGTTTGTGTTTCTATCGGCATATACCCTGTTTTTTAGATAACCCCATAGGAAAGCATCTAATGGGGTAACATCTGGGCTATTGGGTGGCCATTGAATGGTGCCGTGTCTTCCTAACCAATCGCCATAGCGGTTGTTTAAATACTCTGTCACAGGGACTATGTTATGTGGCGGAGCTCCATCTTGATGCCAGACCATCTGACAGTACTCATTGATTGACAAATCCTCTAAACGAGCTTCTATTTTGTTAAATCAAAAAAAGTGTCCATATTTCTCTAAGAGACCTAAGATAATAAATTTATTGAGACCGGGACTTTGTGTTGGTTCTTTTGCTTCAATATTCTATTTTGTTGTTAAGAAATTACAGATATCTTTGTCCATTAAGGGAGCGTTCATAAAATACAGGGCCTATGACCTTATATTTAACTATACAGCACCAAACATGTAAACATTTCCTACCTTGGAATTTTATTTCTGCAATATTATGGGGATTAGTTGTAGCCCATACGTGCATGTTTCTCCTATTGAAAACTCCTGCTGTGGTAAATGTCGCTTCATGATTCATCACTCCATAATATATTTTAAAAAAAATTATGAATCGCATTTTTTCTCCTAAGCATTTTTTGGCAGTGTAACAAACGCTTACGCCTATGCTCAACATCTAATTTTCGCACAGGTCAGATCTTGTAAGGATGATAAGCATGTGATCGAAGCGTTTTCTGTATTTTTCTCGCATCTTTAATAGAACGGGTTGGTTTTTCTTTAGAAAAAAAAAATAGTATAAGAAATCAGTAAAAGCCTTACTAGCCATATCTACCTTCAAAAAACAACAGAATATCTAACTCTTTATCCAAATCTTTTTGAACTACTTTTGGTTTTCTCTTTATAGATTTTCGCAGTCGCAATCCTCTGTCGATATTTTTAAATGTATTTTTGGATGGAAGCGGCAAATTAGGATATACATAGTTGCCGATATTCTTGCCTCGCCCTGTATGCATTTGAATTATTTTTATAGAATATACGTAAAAATTCACACTTTTCTTCCTCGGGTATACGTCATTTTCGGATGATGACAATAAACTAAATAACAATATTGCCTGTCAAAACCAAACAATTTATTCGTCCATATTTTCTAAATGGCTTGTCAGAAAGGTATCAAACTATTTATTTTTGAAATCAGTAAAAAATGCACTTCCCAAATATCTGTTAATATACAGGGTGTTCCATTTAAAATAACACAACTCGTGCAAAAATTTTAAAGTTTCAACAGTCGTTTGTTTTTTCTGATAATTTTTTTAAAAAGTTCAGATAGAATTCTACAACTTTATTCATCTTAGTTTTTTGATATCTTTATCAATAATGCCGCTAGTATATGGGTCAATATATATGGAATGACCCTGACCCTGTCTGTACAATCATTTAAGTGTGAAATCTTTGGAATGTTAAATTAAGTTAGGTTATGTTAGGTTATAGTTGTGACTGTGAGGAACATCTCGCTCTCTATTGCTTATTGCTTCCCGTCACATCACATAAAACAGCAATTTGTGAACTAACATTAAAGATTTGTTAAGATTTTGCATATTTCGATTCATAAAAGTAAAATAATCAATATTTTTAACCGGAACATTTATTAAATATTCAACAATTTTATCAAAGGTGACATAACGAGACCTCGGCATGCGATGATTATTTTTTCCGAATTTCGGGACTTTTCCGTAGTTTCTGGACTAGAGTTATTTTGATGAATTCCGGGACCGTCTCGGAACTAAATACCGGGACTGGAAACCCATATCAATTTAGTATTAATATTTCTACATAGGTAAAATTAAAATAAATTGAAATAGTTACTTCAAGTAAGCACAAATCACCGAAGTAAATTTATTTCGGTGATTTGTGCAAGTAAGTTTGCAATGTCAATGTCAAATTAATATAAATTTATATACGTAAAGCCTCTGTTTGCGACCGCCTCTATAAAGTGACCACCTGTGTTAATCGCCGGCTATTAATTCCCTATATTTAAAAATGGAAATCCCATTATTTTATACTCCTCCTTACCGACCCATCTGTTAAACGACCGCGGACACTCATCATCGGAATTTTTAGTAAACATTAATGCTAAAAACATCCTCCATTAGGGACAGTAAAACCCGACCCGACAATTCATAAGAAATATAGGTACAGACACTCTTTTACTTTATTGCAGGCGGGATCCATTCAATTTGCTTTAAAGGCTGATGAATCGGTTAGTGGCGTGTGTGAGGCCGAAAAATGGAAATATTTTAAGCCGGAACAAGAGTACCTCCACCCCCCCGTTTTCGAGGATGCTGAACACGATGGCGGCGTTAGAATTTCTCTTTGGGGTTGCGCAACCCCCCAAAACGGCCAAAAACCACCCCCAAGAGGGGTTAAACGAGCTTCAAGAGGTTTCCCTGCCGAAAAAATACCTTCCCCCCGTTTTCGAGGATGCTGAGCACGGTGCTGATGTTAGTTATTGGTTCCAACCCTTTCACCGGCCAATACTGGCCCCCGAAAGGGGTGAATTTTTTTTTCTTATCAGCGGTAAAATGGATTTCCCTTCTATTTTCGAGTGCTTGTGTTGGATATCGGGGCCAACCCCTTCCAACCCCTCCACCGGCCAGGAAGGGGAGATTTTTTTTTTCTTCTTATCAGCGGCAAATATTTTTTTCCCCGATTTCGAGTATGCTGAGAACGGTGGTATTGGATAAATTCTTTTAAGCCCCGCCATCCCTGTAATTCCCAACAATCATTTCTCCCCTTTTTTTCATTTACGGGTCCTACACATTTAAAATTACGCGTGTTGAGATTGAAGAGTGTACAGCATATAGGTATTAATTATTGAAATTTAAGAAAAAGGGACTGTAACAATTTGTTTAAGCGGAATTGCACGCATCGTAATAAATGTTCTCAATTAAATATATATTAAAATAAAAGGTATGTTTCAGTTATTCAGTACACCTATACTGTCGGTATATATAATGATATCTTTTCAGCTCGGACGGGAAAGAAAGACCATAACAACCAAGAAGAGAAATACGATTATTTTTCCCATCCACAGAATCCTCCAAATCGGGAAAAAAAATATTTGCCGCTGATAAGAAAAAAAAATTTCACCCCTTCCGGGGGCGAGTATTGACCGGTGGAGGGGTTGAAAGGACTCAGCCTCGTTATCTAACACCAGTACCGTGCTCACCGTTGGGAAAGTATTTTTTCGGCAAGGAAATCTCATGAAGCGCGTTTAACCCCCCTTGGGGGTGGTTTTTGGCCATTTTGGGGGGTTGCACAACCTCAAAGAGAAATTCTAACGCCGCCATCGTGTTCAACATCCTCGAAAACGGGAGGGGGAGGTACTCTTGTTCCGGCTTAAAATATTTCCATGTTCGTCCGACTCACACACGCCACTAGGTTGTTAACATTAGTTTTGTTTTGAACAGTTTTTGTGTTTCTTGGGACTAACGTGAATATTTGAAAATGGCAGGAAGAAGAAATGTCTTTCTTTAAGCGAAAAAGTTGAAATAATTGAGGAAAATGAAAAAAATGATTTAGGTACCAGGAAATTGGCAAAATAAAGCAGAAGTTAAAAATTTGTTTCAAGAAGGTGGCAAAAAACGGTGAACAAAAAAGGAAATTTCCTAAAATCGGCAGAAGACCAAGTTATTTTTAACTGGTTTTGTAAGGCGCTAAACAAACACTTGCCAATATCCGAGCCAATAATTCAAGCAGAAGCCCTCGAATCTGCTCAATGTCTACGATTAGAGTACTGCAAGGCATCAAATAGATGGTTAGAAAAATTCCGTCGTCAGCACGGTATTACACGGAAAAAACAGTATTGTAAATTTAGTTTAGTAAGAATGTCATAGTATATTTCTCTATAAAACCTTTTAATACTATAAATCTGTACTGACTTACACCACTGATTACCAAAATAAAATTGTACACTAAATTTATAAAAAAATATGATTACTTTTTTATATAACATAGTATAATTATGCCACTACTAAGGTACCTATATATTACATTTTACAAATGCGTTTTGGTTAAATTGAATAGCCATTTTTTTTAGTTAAAAGTAAGAAACTGTATTGTGAATTTTACTAAATTCACTTGTGGCTTTTATAATTTTTTATTACATGAAGAGACGAGCATACAAAATGGTTATAATGAAAAATTAGTTAAAATTACTATATTTCTTTACTAACATTTTTAATAGAATTTAGAAGGGTATAATTATTATAGAAAGACTGTTTAACAATAAACTATTCGAGTTTTTATAACACCATATTTGCAAAATGTTAAAAAATATAGAAGCGCTTATAAAATTTTCGTAGGAAAATTCGTATTTTACTAAATGAATATAGTAGAAACTCCTAAATAATTTACAGGAATAGTCAAAGCCGTTGTCGCATTTACAGTTATGCCATCAAAGGAGTCGTGCCTCTAACTCTTACTCTTATGTGTTTTAAGTTCAAACGGTTAATTTTGTCTCTGATTTTGTGTTTTATAGTATTATATGGTGCCGTTATGTGGAGTTTGGCGCATTTATTAGCAGAATGGAATATGGAAGACTTAGTTTCGACCAAGAAAGAGAGATCAAATATATTTCATTATATCCTGTGTAAAAGCAAATAAAAAGTGTTACAAAAATTTTTAAATGAAATTACAAAAGGAGTTTTAAATATTTACTAAAATATTTTATTAGTATAACAAAAGTTGGTAGTAGAAATTCAACTAAAATTAATAGAACTTACGAAAAAATATTACAAATTTTACAATATTCATTAGTAAAATGTGCAAAACTGCTTGGTAGTTTTTACAAATAATCATTACAATCGTAACAATAGAAGCTAGAAAAAACAACAACATATTTTTATATTATTTGCACTCCTGTTTAATAGTTCTTACTGTAACGAATTTTTTTATTCCTATATATTTTTGTAGTAACTATTAAAAATATTAACTCGTTTCTACTATAATTTTATAATCTTCCTTAATATACCGTATGGCGGTCCTATGTAGAACTATAAAATATAGTTACTTCTATTTTATTTTTGGTTATTTTTATAAATTCTTTTTCCGTGTACATTCAAGACAATATGTGACGAATCAGCCGATATCAATATCAATATCTGCTTGGAAAGAAAGGCTACTGACATTTCAAAGGATTAAGCCCCAAGACGGGTCTCTACTATCGTGTATTGCCAACATAAACATATGCATTGAAAGATGACAAGTGTACTGGAAAGAAAACAGCAAAACAACGACTTATAATTCTGTTCTGCGCAAATATGGAAGGTGAAAAGGAAGAACCACTTATACTAGACAAAAGCAAAAATCCTCGATGTTGTTAGGGCGGACATATCGATAAGCTACCTCTCCAATGGGTCTTGAGCAAAAAAGCGTGGATGCCATTAGACATCATGACAACATGGCTTTACAGATTTGAGACCAAGATGAAGAAGCAGAATAGAAGAGTGGTATTGTTTCTGGATAATGCAACGTCTAATCTCAAAATTACATTGGATAATGTTAAACTTGTTTTTTTTTTTCACCCAACACTACCTTACATCGCCAGCCTTTGGACCAAGGCATTATGCTCTACAGAAGCTACCTTACTAAGAGGCTTTTAACATGTGTAAATAGTGGCTGCCCTATTCAAGAAATCGAAAATAATATTACCATAACCAACGCCTTGACATGTCAATGTAACTTGTCCCCAGTGACAATAAGAAAATGCTTTATGAAAGTCGGATTTATGTGTAATACAAATAATATTGATGACTTCGAAGAAGTAGATATTATTCCACTCGCACAACTGTTTCCTTACATTAAGGACACATTTGTGAACTTGAAACAATTTGACTTTATTGATAACGATTTGCCAACAGAAAGTGCAGAATTGACTATCATCGACTGTATTGAGGAGATCCAAGAAACGGATGAAACTACTCCCAACTCTGAGACAGAGGAAGAGGAACCTGAACTTGCTCCAGTGTCGAAAATATTAAGCCTATGAGAAGCCTGCGCAAGTTCGAGAGACTTTTTTTATAGTGTTAGCAATTTTGACAAGGCTACAAATATTTCTTAATTGCTATTAAAATGTGAATCTGAATTTTATAAATATAAAAAAAAATATGAAATCTGATTATCATAAAAAATAAGAATTTCGAAGCAAACATACAGTAAATTGTATAATATATGTTAGTATGCATGTTCAGTATATACATATGGTAAATTGGCTTCATCTCACTTAATTTTAGTTCTGATAAATTTAAACAAAAATATTTAAAATTATTTACATACAGTGTGTCTACTTAAGTTCGCACCATATGGAAAACTTTTTTATTATTAATTTTACGAAAAAAAGTTATTCTTCATAAAATGTTCTGCTTAGTCCAAAACCTAAAATGCAACCATCAGATATTAAATTTTTTCAGTCGTCTACGAGGTATATCAGAAAATATAAATTTTGCCCAAGAATAAAGTACCTTCATTTTTGACAATATCGAAAATTGTTATTAAGAAAAGTTGATCAGAACTAAAAACTACGTTCAAATATGCAATTTACATCCAATTATATGGAAAAAATCTTTATTTCTTTTTTAACTACAATAACAATGCAAATTTAACTGTAGGGACGTGAAATCCAGGATGCACTGATAACCAAATGATTTCTTCATAGCAAGAATTATTTGACAGTGAACGTCAAATAAAATTTGTTAAGATGCCGGTGATATTTAGTGTGGAAGAAAAAATAGAAATTGTGTTAATCGTTGGTGATAATTATAAAACTTATCGTGAAGCAGCTGAAATATTTAACAACAGACATCCAGGGAAAAATATACACCATACATCAGTAATGAGAATTATGGAAAAATTCAAATCATGTGGAGACGTTAATAATAAATTCACAAACAAGCGTCAAAAAATCGTTGCAAGTGAAGAGATGAATTTAAATGTAATGCTATCTGCAGTGGAAAATCCTAAATTGTTCCTGCGAAAAAGGGCATCTTCGCTTCCAGATAAAATTGGTAAAGACATACTATCAAAAATCTTTAAAGAGAACAAGTTTCATCCATATAAACCACAATTTATCCATACTTTAAAACCTGGAGACTACGACAGACGACTAAAATTTTGTTTTCTTATTCAAGGAAAGCTAGAAGACGATCCTTTTTTGGCTAGGAAAATAATTTTCTCTAACGAAGCTACATTTACGTCTAATGGAACAGTGTCTTCGCAAAATTGTCGATGGTGGACTGACTCCAATCCTTACTTTACGATTAAAACTCGCGATCAATATTATTTTAAAACTAACGTTTGGTGCGGCATTTACAAGGATAAAATCAATGGCCCTTTTTTTTTCGACAATCTATGACTTCTCAACGCTATATAAATTTTTACAAAATCAGTTGCATGATTTTCTTCGTGACCTTCCAAGACATGAACGGCAACAAGTATGTTACTAGCAGGATGGCGCAACATGTCATAGTACGATGGAAGTAAGGCAATACCTTGAAAATATCTTTAATGGAAGGTTAATTCATAGATATTTCGATATTTCTTGGCCAGCTAGGTCGCCAGATTTAACCCCATTAGATTTTTTCTTATGAGGGTACTTAAAAGAAAAGGTATATCAACACAGGCCATTCACGAACGTAGAACATGGAAACAATTATTACGGAAATAATTCAGGGTATAACTCCGAATATAAATAGAAATGTATTGAGGGAATTTTCTTCTAGAACGGAAACCTGTATTGTAAGAGAAGGCGGATACGTTGAAGCAATAGTGAATTGATGATAAATTATTACACGCTTGTTACGCAATTAACAATATTAGCATTGTATTCATGTAGTTGATAATTATTGTAAAATAAATAATTTTGTTATTTATCAATCGTTTAATGCATCATCAAAATAATGCAATATAGAAGTTAAGAGACATAAAGGTTATCAAATGTTTAACGAATAAAGAGATAACTGATTAAATTTTTCGATATTTTCAAAAATAAATTTACTTTACTATTGGGCAAAATTCATATTTTCTGATATACCTCGTATACGACTGAAAAAATTTAATATCTGATGGTTGCATTTTACGTTTTGGACTAAGCAGAACTTTTTATGAAGAATAGGTAACTTTTTTTCGTAAAATTAATATTAAAAAAGTTTTCCATATGGTGCGAACTTAAGTAGACACACTGTATATGTAGATACTTAATATTAAAGAAACGCTGTAAAATTCAGACCAGTTGTTTTAATATTTCTCTATTAACCGATTTCACTGTATTTCAAAAAAAAAATTGACAGAACATAGACAAAAGAACAACAACACCTTTGACACCTTTTATTACTATTATCATAGCTGATTGGCTGAAATAAGACTTTTGATTGGAACGGTGAAATTGACAGGTGTAGGGAATAATGAATGAAATTCAACATATTGTAGTTAGAATGAAGATATTTAAGCAGAAGGCTTGTTTCAACGAATCACCCACAGTTTTAATATTGCCATTTTATTTTTCCAACAAGCTGGCATTACATATATTATATGGAAGTTTCTAGCAATGCATGTTTCATGCAATGTAAGTTGGTTGTTCACTTGCAACGATGTAAACAACAGGTACCCGAACAATCATTTTCAGCCTGTCAATTAAATATTGAACTTCGCAATCGATTGTTCCGTGGTAAATTAGTTAAGCGACCGTTGCTTTACATGCTCTTTGCATGCATTTATTAACATCGTTGGAATCTATAAATTAATTTTACTGTAGGCAATGTTGATGCAATTGTTTTTCACATTAGTGACAGTCCACTAATATGTCAATAAAATATTATTGTAAACATTTGGGCTGCGCTATTGTAATATTATATTAATGAAGTAATATCAAGTAACAACGTTTTGCCATACCTTCTTTTTATTAATTAATATTTTTGAAAACGATTCGTTTTATTTGGCACAGAAGTTTAGACGTGTAAAAATGCAGCTTTATTGCACATTTCGATAGAGTTTGGCAGTAAAAATTTCACTAAGATCGTATCCTATGCAATAACGCGAGTAATAGACATATCGAATATAGTTTTAATGGTCAAATGCACATAAAAAAACGAAATTTGATATTTTATTTATCTTGTACAACATTTTTACGGGTTTGAATTATGAACCACATCAAAACAAAAACTAACTATAATGGGCATCAATTAGATAAAGTTAAAGAAACAGTCTATACTTTTAGTGGAGTCAAAGTAATGTAAATGAAACAATGCAGTCTTCCTACATAGTTTAATAATTGTAAAAACAAATAAATAGTTCCCTACATGTTTCGAACGTTTAAGCGTTCATTCTCAGGTGATACTAAGACGGATAGTACAAAGTTAGGAACGACCAAATAAATTTAAAATAAAAGTTAAAGCGCAACTTACCTAACATCGAGTTGAGTGGAACTGTTAATGTAAGTTGCCTCAAATTAATGAGTACAGCTTAACAGAATAAGGAATGTAAAATGGAAGACCTAGTGTACTAACTAGTCATATTAATATATTAATTGTATTGAGTTTTAATTATAAATGTGAAATTTTAATGAGCGGAGAAACATTATGAATAAAAGATAATAAATAGAGTTATAACATTGTTGGAGGAAAAAGCTTTTTATGTATAAAAGTTTTTTTCAATTTTTATATGAAGATTAATAAAAATTAGTATTTAAAATTGTTTTTTATGTTAGTGTTATTATTTTACACGTAGATATGGAGTTTTGCCCCATATTTTTGAAAAATAATAAAGTGTTTTCATTTTTAGGAAGTTTTTTTAAAAAAGGGGGTATATAGGTGGTTATAAAGAAAATTAAATATAATCCTTGCTAACCACGACCGTGTTAACTACTGCAACGTGATTGTTGAAGTGAGGTTAATTCAAAAAGAATAATGACATTAAAAAAGTATAACCAAATATTACTATTAAAAATCAAAACTATTGTTGAAATCAAATGGGAAGATTTAAGGAACTCGATATTAGGTTTATAAAATCCGTACAGAATCAATTGATCTTTATGAATGATATATGTATTTTGGACTTCCATTGTCATTATTTATTTATATCACAACATTTCAACTGGTGAGTATCTTCAGTCGTCTTCAGGTGAATAATTATTCGCGATTTTGGTTTTGTGTGTTTTATTAAGTTATTGTTGTTTAATTTGTATTTTTTTCTGTTATTTATATTTAATAACACTTCAAGTTAATGATGTTATTGGAGATGTTAACAATGGCAAGTGCATATCTACACACAGTACAGGACTCGACTGTAAACTAAGCATTGAATCCGTGTATATTTACCACATATTTGCCTTTAACGGCCATACTAAATTGTTCGTTGAATGTTTTTGAGTTCTGTGGAACGAATTCAATATGGCCGTGGCAGGCAAATCGTAATTTGACACATCGTTGGATTGCCTAATACGGTCCATTTTAATACAAGACTATACAAAACTTAGTCATCTTATGACGGCAGGGACAAACAATACAATTCATAGCCTACTTTTTCCAATAAACAGTTTTTTACATTACTTGCATGAGGATCAAAATCAAATTTTTAACAATAATAGAATCTCAAGATGTATCAAAATTTGTCAAAAATTGCTGCGTTGCAATTTAAGACAATAAGTTTTTTTGACATAGCGCCCAATCTAGCAATAACTCGTTTATCTTTTCCACATTTTTTCTTAGTCGGACTAATTCCCAAAACTTCGCTTTAGGAACTATAGGTCTGTCTCTTCAAATAAAAAAGGTAGCCTATGTCAAGTTTAAAAAAAATAACCCCGTATAAATCCTTTTCCACTGGAATTTCTTAGTCCTTACGAAAATCCATCCATAAATGCCTGCCTTGAACTTTTAACATTTAGATCTTGCCATACTTCTCAACTGTGTGCCCTTCATTGAGCCATGTTTTGTCGTTGTAATACAATTTTTTTCCCCTTTTACCGAAATTCCCGTATTTTTTCAAAATATTTTCGCCGCCACACAATAATTTTATTTTTTTTAATAAGCAGGCTTTCTCGATTTCGTTTAATATATTTAAAATTAATTTCCTTTAAAAAGTTTCGTTAAAGTGACACATATTTCTGCAGCATCCAATGTGGTTAGTTCAGGATTTCTTTACCGAATTTCATGGTATACGTTTTTAACTATTATTTGTTCTTTTAATGTTAATTAAAATTTTTTTATAGGTATACAACTAGTTGAGGGTTCGTTAATGTCCATCAATTAAATTAAAATAAGCAGTTAACAACAGTAAATAAAGTTTAATAACTATATATTCACACAAAACAATATTTATGTGAACGACCCATATACTACGAAAACTGAACAAAACTCACAAAATCTATGGATGAATAATTAATAATAAAACATAAATTATTCAATCAGTGCGAAAACCTTGGCGGCACGCTTATTTTCACCTCTTTTAAGTTGTGAATTCCGGCTCTCGGTGTTGCCACATTTATTTTCTCCGCGATCAGAATACCAGTATTGGAATCGCCGTGCTATTTTAAATACATTTAGCTGATTGCGGCTTGTATGACAACGTAGCCTCTTAAGTTCGCGCGATTTTCAAGCGGCAACGTACCTTACACGGATAAGAAACATTTATTTGTACAATATTTTTATTCTGCCGTTTCCTAGATTTAGTGATTGGTATTAAATGAGTCGCTGCTTTTGTGGATTTTAGGTATAAGGAGTCCTTGGAATTGGCTTAAACAAAATTTAGCAGCCGAGGAATTCTCCTAACAATAAAATTCGAATATAATCCCTTAAATGACAAATCGTAATCGTGGGTATTTTATAGTATCAGTGAGGAAACATTGCGATATCGCAAATCATACTATCTCGACGTAAGTAAGTGATTTTGGATTACCACGTATCATACTTCATTCCAATACCGGATTTAATTTAAAAAAAGAATAAATATAAAAAACCAGCAATCTATAAGTATATAAAAATGAGTGTTTGTTTTTTGTTTGTTCCTTATGCGGAGAATTTTTTGCACAATTTCGGTTAAGCCAGCCGAGGATCCCTTAGTAAAACGTATAAAAAAACATTTGATTAAGGGCTAACATGACTTTTCTTGTGAATGTATAAGAATAGGGTTATTTGGAAATAACTCACAACCCAATAATAGTTATTTATGGTATAAGTGTGTTATGTTATATATGTCACGCTGGAAAATGGTTAGCCCTTGAGGCCGTAGGCCGAGAAGGCTAATTCCCAAGTGACTTATATGACTTAACACACGAGTGCCGTACAAAATTTTATCCAACACTTAATAGATATTATTAAAAAATAGAAAACTATATTGTTTCAATGTAAACTGAAAAACCCTGTATTACATTATAATTGACATATTTTTGAATGACAAATTTGACACGTAAAAGTAGGCTAAGGTGACTTTTGTTGTTATGGAATAAAAATTTGAAGGCAGTAAATAATAGTATATTGTACAACAAGTGAGAAAAATCACATATTTTTCCCGAGCGCAGAAGTTGCAAATGCGCAAATGTATATGTATGTAAATATAACTATGGATGAATTCCAATATGGGTTCATCAAGCAGAGTAACACTCTTAGTGCAACTGTTGATCTGACAGATAACATCTCGTCAAAGTTAGATATGGGTAAAATAGTTATTGCAGTATTTGTGGACCCCCAAAAGGCATTTGATGTAGTTGATATAGATACATTATTAGACAAACTATATAAAATGGGATTTAGGGACAAAATGTATAGTATTATTAAGTCATACTTATCAAATAGGAAACAATATGTCAAACTAGATTCCTTTATAAGTGAAACCAAAATAAATGAGTGCGGGGTGCCCCAAGGTTCGGTTCTTGGACCTCTATTTTATTCCCTTTATGTGTTAAATTTACAATGTGCTGGATTGGTCGCTAATTATTATACATTTGCAGATGATACCGTATTGATGTATGATTTTGAAAATGCGAATGAAATGGAAAATATAGTGAATTTAGATCTTAGAAGGTATACAGACTGGCTCTTAAGTAATAAATTAAAAATTAACGCAGATAAAACGAAATATATGCTTTTTAAACAAAAAAATAAGTCTGTAACATTACCAAATTTAAAAATAAATAATATACAAATTGAGCATGTAGCAAAAATAAAATATTTAGGATTAATAATGGATAATCTGCTAAGTTGGTCAGAACATATAAATTATATATCTGGTAAAGTACTTCCGATGGTGAGTGCCTTATATAAAAACAGAAACTATCTCTCGCATAAAAGCAAACTAAATGTTTACAATACCTTCGTATTATCACGTTTTCGATATCTGATCCCCGTATGGGGCACATGTGGGACTACAAACTACAATTCTATGCAAGTACTACAAAACAAAATACTAAAAGTTCTATTTAATTATGATCCACTGACTCACACTGTGGATCTGTATGAGAATTTAAGAGTATGGCAATTACATAAGGTATTAAAATTTGAACAGGGCAAACTTATACACAGGATAATAAATAAAACACAAAAATCAAATATTAACATAATATTTTCAAGAGATATCCATACCCACAATACTAGATCACGAGAAAATGTATTCCACAATAATGTCAGAAGTAATAAAGGATTAAATAATCCTATATATCAGGCATCGCGAGAATATGATAGTTTACCAGAGAATATAAAAAGTATTAGAAATTACGGTAGGTTTGTCAAACACCTAAAGGAGTTTCTCAATGTGTCTTAGAACGTTTACATAAAAAATGTTTAGTTTATAAGAAATCGTACTGTTATTATAAAAATAATTCTCCTCAATACCAGTGTTTAAAAACACTGTCTAGAGGAATAGGGATATGTATATTGTAATTATTGTTATACTGTGTTAATAAATAAATTTTCAAAAAAAAAAAAAAAAAAAAGTGAGGGAGAAATATGTGATTTTCTCACGTGTCGTACACTGTACTTTTTTTACGGATGCGTTGTTTTTATGTGTTTAAAACGAGGTTCAGAATAAAAATACATAATACATATTACATTAACTCATTTTTATATTTTACTTAAAATTGTAATTAACAGTTATATTTGAACAATTTTTGAAAGAATCAATATTTTTAACAAATCTGAACTGTTTTAGTATAAAAAACAACAATAAAACTATTCCTGTTTGGCACTGCGTGAGAAATTCTCCGTTTTGAACGTATGGAAGCGATGAGAAAAGTGGAACATTTTATAGCATCCGTAGAAAAAATTATTATTTTTGCGATTTTCGAGGGTAGTTTTTCAAAATATGGAAGAAGCTTCAGCCGAAATTCAAAAAGAAGTGAACTTGCGTGTTCATTTATTATTCCCCACAAGTCAAGAGACAGTTATGACAAAGCCTTATATGAATGCATATTTTACTACAACCCACCAGTGAGTTATAATTATAACTCACTAGTGAGTTATGGTTAAACCCACGTGTGAGTTATAAACTACTTTATTAGCCTAAAATCGAACTAATAATGTTCACTTTATATGAAAGTGTTGGATAAAGCTATTTAAACGCGGTTTTCGCCAGAATGGAGCACCTTATCATTTAGTTTCTTTTTAAGAAAATTGGGGAAAACATACTTTTAAATAAAGCATCCTCTGAAAAACAAAATACGAATGAGTTTATGAATAAGCATTAAATCTTGTCTAAATCTAGCCTAAGTTTAAAAACTTCGGATTAAAATTGTGAAGAATACACCACTTTTAATGATCAGTTGTTTACTAGCTTTCCTTATCCTTATTTTCGGAGATACTAAAAGAAAAATTTATATACTTTTTGAATAATTTAAATTTTTGATTTTGTCTCAGCTGTTACGCTCTTTAGCGGCAATCGTACAATTTCGAGCGTTTTCTCTTCGCCCGTTTACTGATAAAAAACTACAAATTATAACAATACACTCTGAGATATAGCCACTCGTGGTTTCAATGTGTACTGTTTAAGAGATTTAAAATGAAAAATTGAGAGTCGCAAGGAACCTTTTTTTTTCCAGAAAAATTGGAGAAAAATGGAAATTTGGAAAAAATTAGTTGTTTCCTATAAACTAGAAACAAGTGTTTTAATTATTAGATTTGCTTTATAATATTAAATATAAGTATTTCAAACAATATTTACACATTGTTCTTATTAAAAAATGCATGTTATAAACAGGCATTCAAAAATGCTCAGGCAGGAAAATACCCAAAAAATAAAATAATTTTCCTAAAAGTACCTACAAAAACAAGATGGGGTAGGTACTTTATTTATGACTGTGGGTTCAATTTTAAGAAATAAGAGAGCTTTGCAGCTTACTGTAACTAGATCATCTGGGTGTCGACCAAACCATACAAAAATTTACATTAGGCGATAATTTTTGGGAAAACCAACAACACTTTAAACATATCCCGCTTCCTATAGCAAAATCAATAAATCTGATAGAGTCAGATAAATCTGTATTGTCAGAAGTATCCTTTGTCTTTAAGTATATTAAAGACGCAATATTTAATATCCCGGCAGAAGATGGCCTGATAAGAGAAAATCTTAGAGAAAACTTGTTAAAATATGTAGAAGAGCGCCTCGAATTTTGTTGTAAACCCATTCATTTTGCGGCAAATCTTGACTGCCGTTTTAAAAGGAAATATTTAAATAATGATAATTAACCTCGCAGTCGATTATGCCGGTTGCCTCCCGAATTTTAAATGAATCTCCTCTTCCCCCTCGTCAGAAAGAGACTGGTCGTTACATGGTGTCATACATACAAATAAAAGAAACAGACTTACAAAAGATAAAGTTCAAAACCTTGTTGCTATTCGATCTAGTTTAAATTTAGATGAAAATGACAAATTTGTTTATAATGCTCGTTTTGGCGATTAGGACAGGACAACAGGATGATATGGATATTGAATATATTCAGAATGACGAAGAGCAATATGATGCTGTAGATTCTGAATCAAATAATTTCTTTGCAGCCGAAGAATCACACTCGGACATTGACGATAAAATGCCTTTAAGTGTTTTGGCTTTGACTTCGGCTAAATGATTTTTCCTGTAGTTTGTATTTGTTGTTGTTTTCACTTTTTCTGTTAACAGAGAGTAGATGTTTTTTTTTTATAAAAAAAAAAGTTTTTTTCCAATTTTTCATGTTTTTTTCCAAATCGTTAAATCTTTAGTCCTGTTCTATACTTTCACTTCTTTGCTTATAATCCAAAAAATATGCACTACAAAATAGAAAGAGATTTTTGGAGATTTATTTATTAATTATATTTCATATTATTTTCGTCGTTACGCGGAAACTATGCCTGATACCAAATAATTACAAGAGGGCTTTTTTTAGCGTGCTTTTAATTTATTTTAAAAAAGTTTGTAGAGCATGACTAACTGACATAAATTCGGTTTGAAAAATGTCAAGTTTTTGTAATAAACTATGCGAATTTAAAAAAGTTTTGAGAGATCTTTCTAAAGGTGCGTCGAAAAAGCGTTAGTAGTAAAACGTTCGCGCCGTCTCGTTATCTTTATACATCCGTGAACAACAAAGGTGTTTGCAAGCATTTGTCGCTGATCCATTTATTACACCCTATAAAAACTTAAAACCGCTCATATACTGACTTCCAGAAAAAATGTCTAAATTCATTTAAAATCCTGCGGTGTGTTTTCTGGAAAAACGCTAGGACCCGTCTATTTTTATTACTTAATTTGTTTTTTTTTCATGGTAAATTCATGTACAGGGTGTCCAGTTTTCGTATGTTTTACAGGTTATCTGCGTTATTACTAAGAAGGTTGCGGTTTTTGCGGCACTGTGTTACTTTTTTGAGAAACAAACGATGCCACAAGCAGAATTTTCCCTTAGTTTTTTAGATACCGGGTGTTTTTGAAAATTTTGCATTTTGGGACACTTCCCCCCGTATCTAGGTTACGCTGCAACTTATCAAAAAGGTAAAAAATAAACTTATTAGTTTTTTTCACGTAGAATCCAGTGGCTTGGTCAGATTTTTCCTATGTTTAATTGTTTTCGAGAAAAAGAGCAAACTTGCATTTTTTTAAATGGGACACCCTATATATTTTTAGATACTATGATTCAGTTTATCACAAGCTTTTTAAAAATATATAATACTTAGTAGCTGTTTTCAATGTGAAGTTAAAAATTTACATTTTTCAACAAATTTACATTTTTTTAAACGGCACACCGTATAAATTTTAAGATTAAACAATTGTCACAAGCTTCTCACAAATATAAAACACTAATTTTAAAAATATACACCTATAACAATAACTATTATAAATATAAATAACAATTAACTCAGTCGTGTTATACGTTCAAAAATTAAAAGCTACAATTATTTGATGATTTAGGAAACTGTCTCATAAATATTGCTCAAACTGTTCTCCATTATGCCTAAGACATGTTTCACACATTGTTCTGATTCGCCTCAGTGCATAAAAATAAAAGGCCGTGCCTGTAACTCCCTAAAGGCTCTTTCAGTGGCTTCTCTTAAATCTGCCATCGTTTGATACTGGACGGTATAAATTTTATTTTTTAGATAGCCCCACAAAAAAAATCCAAAACCGTTAAATCGGGTGACCTGGGTGGCCATCTTACAGGTCCATGTGTCCAATCCAGCGGCCAGAAAAAATATTGTTAAGATATGCTCTTACAATTTGAGCATTGTGAGCGAGAGCTTCGTCCTGTTGCAAATATAAGCTGTTAAGATGAGTTAGGGGCACATTCTCTACTATTTCGGGCACAATGTTTTCCAAAATTTTCAAATAATTATTTGCAGTAAGACCGCCTTCAAATATATTATATAAACTTTTACTTTCCAGTATGAGGCATGAAACGCTAAACCCAAATCTGCCTTGCCGTTCCCGTGGAAATATAACATGTTGATTTTCCTGGCACCAAAATCTAGTATTTTGCCGATTAAATATACCGGCACTGGTAAAATGACTCTCATCAGACCATATAATCGTTCTTTCAAAATGATTTTCTGCATTTACATTTTGTAAATACCAATAAAAAACCCTACGCGGCGCTCTGCGTCACCGAGATGTAAGTTTTGTACGACATGAAATTTGTATGGCTTAAACTTGTGCTTTTTTAGAATAGTTTGAACCCTTGATCTTGTAACACCGACAGAACCTTCCACTGTTCTACAAGAACTACTTTGATTTGTTCCAAGTAAACGTTTTGGCTTCATCAATGTCCTGGTTTTCCTTATTGCAAATACTGGGTCGGGGTTTGGAAAATGAACCGACTTCAATTAAGTTTGATTTTATTTTTAAAAATATTCTTTTACCCGGCTGTCTTCTCTCTGGGAATCTACGAATATTACGTTTTTATAAATTTTAAAATATGATGAAAAATATAAAAAGATGCCCATACCTGTTAAAATAAACTTCTAATGCTTTATCCGAATTTTCGTTACACTGAATATAACAAACGAACATATCGTACTTTTCATAATTCTCGAAAAAAAACTAATAAGTTCATTTTTTACCTTTTTGCTAAGTTGCAGCGTAGCCGAGATACGGGGGATGTCCCAAAATGCAAAATTTTCAAAATCACCCCGTATCTAAAAAACTAAGGGGGCTATGAAAATTCTGTTGATGGCATCGTTTGTCACTCAAAAAAGTAACACAGTGCCGCGAAAACCGCAACCTTCTATCTTTACTAATAACGCAGATAACCCGTAAAACATACGAAAACTGGACACCCTGTACATATAGGGTAGCCCAAAAATAAGTTAAGATCATCAACTCCATGTTTTCAAATAAAAACATCTATTCACTTTTACTTAAAAAGAGCAAACAACAAATCAAATTAAATGTTGAAAATGTGCGCCATTTACGCTTAACAATATCAATGTGATCAATAAGCTCTCTTTGCACGTTTTCAACCATTTCCGGAGTTATGGCACGCACTTCTCCTCGGGTCCTCTTTTTCAACTCCTTAACGAGTAGGATTGACAAAAAAATGTACGCTACTGACTTTTTTATAATTTTCATTTTTCTTTTCGGATTTAGCAACCAATAATACAACTTTTTTGCCCCCTGAATTTTTTTGTATCTTGCTTCGTCCTCGAGAGAAAAAATAAACAAAATTGCATGTACAAAAAAATACCTATGTATTTGTAAAGTTAATTAAAACATTAAAATGAAAATTAAACTTACTTTTTTAAATAGGAATGAATATGAACTTTTTCTCTTAAAGTATTATAAGAAATCACCCCCTTAAGTAACGAATCGTACTTTTGAAACACCCTATATACAGTATGTCCACGGATGGGGTTTACAAGAGGACAGATGGACTAAAAATTGAAAGATACGAAAAAAAGTCACTTATAATAAACGTTTTTGCTTGTCTAGAAAATACGATTCACCATAAGAAACTTCAATTTTTTTATACAGGGTGGGTAAAAACTGCAAAAATGTTATTTTGCTTAAGAGTAAACATACTTTATTTTGAAAGATACGAAAAAAATCCACTCTTAATGAATGTGTTTTCTACAAAACAAACCGAAATAGAACAATTCATTAAAAGGTTTACCTAGGTAAAAATTATTTCCCAAAAAGTATTCGCTGGCACACCTCTGACTGGTGAACCTAGTTAAAATAATAATGACACTTAAGGTGATAGGTACTACTTGTTGTCAATGTCTTTATTTAATGAAGTTATTATTTAAGTAGAAATGCTATCTACTGAACAAAGAGTTTTTATAATACAATGTTATGGGGATGGTCAAGTTTCATACCGCTACGTCATGGAACAATTAACGAGAAATTTGTAGGAATCCCAATAACTAGCATGACAATCTGCAAGTTAATAAAAAAGTTCCAGAGAACTGGTTCGGTTTTGGATCTCAAAAAAAAAGAAGAAATACGACCATCATGATGCTGCTACAGTCTTAGTTCCTCAATCTGTTGAAGAAAATCCTATGACGTCCCTTAGAAGTCGTGTTACTCAGTTGGAAGTTGTGAAAAAAAGTCAAATTCAGAAGATCATTAAAGCAAATAAATTGTATCCGTATAAACCGCACTTTAGTCAAAGATTGGAAGAGGGAGATGACGCGAAACGACTTGATTTTTGCTTGTGGATAGGAGACAAAATTCTAAGCGGAAATGTTGATTTTTATAAATGTATCATGTTTTCTGATGAAAGTACATTTTCTACCAATGGAACCGTTGCAACCCAGCACGTTAGGTACTGGTCTTTAGAAAATCCCGAATTCAGAATTATGACAAGATAATATTTCACAAAAGTGAACGTGTGGTGCGCGATATCCATCCATGGCATCATAGGGCCATATTTTTTTGATAACACGTGCAATAGATTATCATATTTAGAAATGCTGGATACATTTTTCAATGATGAACTCGAAAATCTACCAATAAATTTTCGACAAAATATGTATTTTCAGCAAGATGGTTGTCCAGCCCATTTCGCTCGGGAGGTTAGAGAATGGCTTGACCGCAGATTTGGTCCAAGGTGGATTGGCAGGAATGGCCCAGTTTTGTGGCCCCCAAGAAGCCTCGACTTAACCTTGGCGGATATGTTTTTACGGGGCCGTTTAAAACAAATTGTTTTTGCTACCGCAGTACCAAATAATATTGAAGTGCTGAAGGGCAGAATTATCCAGGCTGTCCAATCGATATCTCAGGAAGAAATCAGAAATTCTTTTACTTATTTGAGAAAGCAATTAGAAAAATGTGTCGAGTATGGGGGTGGAGTTTTTGAATTATGAAATCGTTATCGCATTCTTTTCATGTTAATAAAAATGTTCGTATTATTATTATTATTATAATTATTACTTCATTAGATAAAGACATTGACAACAAGTATCACCTATTCATTATTCAAGTAAAAACGTTTATTAAGAGTGGATTTTTTTCGTATCTTGCAAAATAAAGTATGTTTACTCTTAAGCAAAATAACATTTTTGCAGTTTTTACCCACCCTGTATAAAAAAATTGAAGTTTCCTATGATGAATCGTATTTTCTAGACAAGCAAAAACGTTTATTAAGAGTGACTTTTTATCGTATCTTTCAAAATAAAGTATGTTTACTCTTAAGCAAAATAACATTTTTGCAGTTTTTACCCACCCTGTATAAAAAAATTGAAGTTTCTTATGATGGATCGTATTTTCTAGACAAGCAAAAACGTTTATTAAGAGTGACTTTTTTTCGTATCTTTCAATTTTTAGTCCATTTGTCCTCTTGTAAACCCCATCCGTGGACATACTGTATATTACAAAAAGTATAAACCCCGAGATCAGATGCTGCCTTGCGCTATGTCTATAGCGTTTTCTCGCCATACATTTAATAGCCCTATAAACTTCCTCTATTACAACTCTTTGCATTCTATCTCAAAGGTATGATCTCAGCCAAGCATGTGCACACTCTGATTCCATACTTATTGGCCAGTAATTGTTAAAGTATTTTGGACTTTCCTTTTTATATACAGGTTTCACCATTTAAAACGAAACAGGCTAAATACCTGATTCCACGGTAATTTTTTTAAAAATCGCTCGTACACGTAATTAGTTTTGTCAAGGGGAAGTTTTTTTTTATCATTTTTAACGCTGCAACTTAAACCCTCTAGGGTGGGACCAACCCTTACTATTTCAAATGGAACAAGGGACCGAGTGATACCTCTTTTAAAAGGGCATTTAATTCTCTTTCAAATGACATCTCATTCATGAAATTCGGTCAGATAGTTTCAGAGATAATAATTAAAATTAGTTAAAATGTGCTTTTTCTCTCCGGTGGGAGTCTGCTAACAAAAAAAGAGGTCTAGCGCCGCCACTGCATAGTAAGGAAAACAAATATTTTGTGCATGTGCATTTTTTGTTTTGTGTGTTTTGGTACGAGAACCAAAAGTATTTGTTATTTTTGAACATTTTCAGTCTTGACTTAGTGTAAGTTGTGTTTGAGAGTATGAGATACTGTGATTAAAAATAGTTTACTCTTTAGAAGAAAGAAAAGAACAGCTAAAACTGTATTATCGTAACAATGATTGCGCTAGAGCGGCTGCTAGAATTTTCAACGCGCAGTTTCCTGACAAGAATGTTCAGGCCAAATACGTGATGGAACTTTTCAGAAAATATGATGAAACTGGCTCGGTGCAGAATAAAAAACACAATCGTGTCCGGACGATAACCAATGAAGGTGTGCAAATAGGGGTTCTTGGACTTTTAGGAGCCTACCGTACTCAATTTAATAGCATAACATCATTGTCAGAAGGATCTGGGGTGTCTGAAACTTAAGTTTACAGAATATTAAAACTTGCAAAGTAATAAAATCAGTCTTCTTCATAAGCTCAACGAAAATGACTATGATCGCCGGACAGAATTTTGTGAACTTATGTCAAATCGCATATTAGAAAATTGCATTATTGTCTACAACTGTTTCTCAGATGAATCTACATTTGCTCTTGCCGGGACAGTTAATAAACATAATTGCAGGTATTGGTCCGATAAAAACCTTCATCTTTACGGGGAACATCATACTCAAAAACCTGAGAAATTAAATGTATGGGCGGGTATTCTTGGCAACCATATTATTGGTCCCATTTTTATCAATGGAAACTTATTGACTGGAGAAGTTTACCATGATTTATTACAAAATACAATAAATCCTATTATTATAAGAGTAGCACAAGAAGATGAAAATCTTTTAGGACAGGAAGTTATTTTCCAACAGGATGGGGCTTCTCCACATTATTATGTACTGGTAAGAGAGTACTTGGATCAGACAGTTCCAGGAAGATGGATCGGCCGGAGGGGGGCCATTGAGTGGCCAGCTAGGTCTCCAGATCTGACGCCACTCGACTTTTTCTTATGGGGACATCTTAAGACAAAAGTTTATGCAACAAAGCCCAACGACTTAGAAGATCTTAGGGAACGAATTGTCCAAGAATGCCGACTGATAACACCAGAAATGTTACAGACAGTTCGTGAAAAAATTGAATCACACCTTTATCATTGCATGGAAATCGGTGGTGGTCATTTTTAACATCTGTGTAAATAATTACGTCAGTATTACATTTAATCATTAGTATTATTGTTATTCAAATAATAGATTAGAAAAAAACAATTACTAAATTAGATAATTATCTCTGAAACTATCTGAATTAAATACCCTTTTAAAAGAGGTATCACTCGATCCCTTGTCTCATTTGAAATAATAAGGGCTGGTCCCCCCGTCCCCCTATAGGGTTCAAGCCGCGGTGTTAAAAATGGTAACAGAAAACTTCCCCCTTGCAAAATCTAATTACGTGCACGAGCGATTTTTTTAAAAATTAACGTGGAATCAGATATTTAGCCTGTTTCGTTTTAAATGGTGAACCCTGTATAATATAAAGGTTTTATTTTTGCCAGTTTCAACTGATTTCGAAAAAATTCATATTTCATAATATTATTTATTTTATGAACTAAAATGTCTGCGACGACCTTAATTGATAATTTAACTATGCTGGTAGGAATATCGTCATCTCCACTACAGTATTTATTTTTTAGCCGTTCAGGCACTACATTAACTAGATGCTGATTGAAGTCATCAGCTGATTCTTGACAATTTTCTGTAAAAGGGGATTTGATGGATTTAACTTTTCCGTTTATTTCATCGGTACATATTTGCCGATTTTCTGGTTTTATTATGAAACTGATTTCGTTTTCCTTTTCCTTTTTTTAGGATATCATATTATTTTTTCGTTTCGTTATAAAGGTTTTTATAGTTGGCGCTATATTTTAAAACAATTAATATTTCATCTAAACTATTTTTACACTTTATAATTTATCGGTTTCATATGTGTTTCTTTTTATTAGCATATTCTAGAACAACAGGGAAGCATTTGTTAAAAATGGTTTTAAACATGTTTATAAATAAATCCCATTATACAGTGAGCTCAATAAGGTTGGAATAAATTTGTTTCAAATTCAGGTGATTATTTTCTGGAAAAACGCTTGGACATGTCGATTATTATTTTTAATTGCGAATTTTTTGATATAAGAAATGTGTATACAGGTTGTCTCAAGAAGAACATATACCGTCAACATAAATTTTTTTTTAAATAGAACACCCTGTATATTATATTATTTTTAAATTCTACGATACATTCTAAACACTTTTTGTATAACATACCATATCTCCAAAATCAACGGTTTTCGATATATTGACATTTTAATATTTTTTTGAAAAAATGCTGAGATCAGTGGATTTTTAGTTTTAATTGCGCATTTCTTTATTATTATTGTAACTTGCTACCTGAATTATTTTTCATTTTGACACAGACATTTACTTCTTGTCAAAAATTCTTCAAATTGTGTAGATCTATCTAACTTCAAGTAATTCTGTAAAAATGGCGCGGTTAAGTGAAAAATATAGGATAGAAGTACTAATGATGCTTGGCTATGGAGATAGGATGTGAACTCAAACAGAAGTGTGTGAGTTATTTAGCAATAAGTACCCAAACCGAGCACCAATATCTCAATCCATTGTTAGTAAAATTGTAAAAAAACATAGGGATTTGGGGCATGTAACATGTTAGAGACAATTATATTCAAGGTCGACCTAGGATTCCAGAAATTGTGCAGTTAAATGTCCTCTTAGCTGTCCAAGAAAACCACCATAGTGTTACTCGCGGTACTGCCACGGAAAATAATATTTGTCAAGCAACCGTATTGAATCATTTACACAAAAATAAATGGCATCCCTATAGGGTACAGTTGGTTCATGAACTTAATGAAGATGACCCGGATAGAAGAACAGAATTTTGCGAAATAATGATGAATAGATCAGAAGACCTTAAATTTTAAAAAGAATTGTGTTCTCTGATGAAGCAACGCTTACTCTAAATGGGCATGTGAATCGCCAAAACTGTCGATATTGGGCTAAGGAAAATCCGCACTGGATCATGGAGTCCCAACACACAATACCCGCAAAAAGTGAATGTTTGGGCTGGAATTGTTGATAACCGAATTTTAGGTCCCTTTTTTTTTGATGGTACGTTAAATGGCGAACTGTATCTAGAATTTTTAGAATTTGAGTTAATACCGGCACTTGCTGTACTCTATCCAAATCCAGATGAGCCAGACATTCCCAACAATAACTTATGGTACCAGCAAGACGGAGCACCAGCCCATTACACACGCCCGGTGCGTGAGTACTTGGATACAGTCATTCCTGGCAAGTGGATTGGTCGACGGGGTCCAATAGAATGGCCGGCAAGATCACCAGATTTGACCCCGCTAGGTTTTTTCTGTGGGGCTATTTAAAATCTAAAGTATACTTTAACAGACCTAACAATATTGATGAACTTACAGCTCGAATAAGGCATGAGGTTACATTAATAGAGCCCCAGGTAATCCATAACGTTTTGGAAGAATTGAAAGATCGACTTGCATATTGCCAGGAAGTTGGTGGCGGTCAATTTCAACATTTATTACAATAAAATTTAATATAGTCTATGTAAATATTATAGACTAAATAGATGTAAAAAGTTCATTTTTAATTGTAGTTTCGTACCAGAAAAAATGTCAATATATCGAAAACCGTTGATTTTGGAGATATGGTATGTTATACAAAAAGTGTTTAGAATGTATCGTAAAATTTAAAAATAATATAATATACAGGGTCTTCTATTTAAAAAAATTAATGTTGACGCTATATGTTCTTCTTAAGACAACCTGTATTAAATTCGCAATTAATAGTTATTTACGTATCTAGGGAATTATAATGGTCTTAATCACCGAGGGCAAAGTTTACGTCCCGAGGGCCTTTGGCCCGAGGGACAGCAATTGCCCGAGGTAATTGAGACCCTTATAATTCCAGTGATACATAGATAATTTTATTTCTGACCGATTTTAGTAACATTTTGTTCATTTTTAAAGTGGAATAAATGTTTCAATAGATGACAATCAAATTGACATTAGATGTCAATCGTTTGATTTTATGTCAAATTTTTCTTAATATCCCAAGGGAGTTATGACCCTTATAATTCCCGCGTAACTAAGACGTTATAAGCTAATAATATACCGGTCAGAAATAAAAATAATAATTGACATATCCAAGCATTTTTCCAGAAAATAATCACCTGAATTTTAAACGAATTTATTCCAACCTTTTTGAACTCACTGTATATTAACATATGTTTTATCAACCTGGAAAAGGCTTTCCCAGTCTTGTTATCCTAATATCTGGACAAATTCATTTTTATGTTAGATTATCAAAAAAATCCTTAAAGAACCACATTATTTGCTTTGTGCTCATAAATAGAGAAGAGAGAAGGACATTTTTTGTGCTGAATGATCAGAGATATGATAGTCTATAACTTCAGCCCTGTTAGTGTCGTCCAGGTTGCTAAAAATGTTATCTAAACAACTACAAATCTTATAAGTGATTCTGGTGTTTTCCAAAACCGTGCTCTTAATGTCATAATGATTCAATAATGAAAATAATACGTTTTATTTGCATTGTCTTGCAACATTTCAATGTTAAAGTATTCTGATATTAGTAGCGTGTACTAGGTATGCAGTAGGTTAGCAATGCAACTAAATAAGTATATTGCACAGGGCAACCAATATTAGATAAAAATTACTCTCTTATTATATAAATAAACTTTTCAATGCCACAGCAATGCATTACCAAATAGGATTACAAGCCCTCACAGTTATAATTACTTATACCCACTTGCCCCGCAAAGCTTTAAACTAGGATTCATTTGTTTGCGGCGAACCATAATAATTAACGTGGCCATAAAGTCTGTTAATGCCTAGATACAGGAGGAATTTTAATACTAACTATATTTGCAGACAGAACAAATGACATTTTATAACAGTGGCAGTATAGTTATATTTTATCAAAATTCTTTAAAATATTATAGTTTCACCACATTTAATAATTACAGGCTTTTGTATTTTTCTTATAAATTAGACTTAACGTAGTAAGTCAAATTAAGACGCAGGGGCGGTCATAACAACATTTTGAGGGGGGGCCATGCAGTGACGGCTCATGCCAACTTAGAGAGGCGGTGTTGGGAAAAGTGTTAGCGCCGCAGGCGAAAAATTTTTGGGTGCCACGCCCTTTTTTGTTGATGATTCTTGGTTTTCAAGTAGGAAAAATACGCAAAAAACAGCTAAGTAAATTTTAAGAAAATTATAGATACCTATATTATAGATACCTAATATTATATTATACCTACTTACTTAATTATTTTTATTAATATTTTTTGCGTTTAAATATTTTTAAAAAATTAAGGGTTTGCCAGGATTGGTCACTTTATGGAGACAGGGCTTTTATAATGTAAATCGACGCCAAGGGGGGGCCATGGCCCCCATGACCCCCCCCCCCCGTCCCCGTCCCCGTATGACCGCCGCCCCTGTTAAGACGGAGCCTTTAATTAACTGTAATATTTACAGTAACTTTGCAGGAAATGAAGCTGTAAACATGCCCTGAGTTATACCTATCCATGGCCAATTTGGAGTATAAATAATATGCAAGAAAATGCGCGACAGTGTTGCTGCATTAAAATATAAGAAAATAAGAAACTCTATTCCAAGAGAAATTCTAATCTAGGACAGCTCTCCCCTTCTCTAATTCTGGTTGTTTCACCCGATATGGAGGTCCGACATTAATCTTAAACATACCCTGGGGTATGGTTCTACAAGAGTGTATCTTGTCCCGTTTCGTCCCTGATGACTTTCCGTGTGCCCGTGCCGAGATTTATATTGACATAGCTGTTTTAAGCAGTCAAGAATTTATTATTTAGTAACGGATGTATTTAACATTGCGATTTGTAAATAAACAGCTCATGTCATAGGCTAAAAAATAGTATAAGACGGCTTTTATCTGCGTGGCATCGCCTATCATTTTTTGCATTTCCATAAATACCGGGTGCAGGTGGGCCACTCCGTTGGATGCGAGAGAGCTTATAGTTACTAGCGTAACTAGCTTCTGTTAAAACAGACTTAACTTAGAGCTGTTATAGTGGATCTGGACCTATTTTTTTGGAACAGGTATCACTTGCCTATTCCGTGTACCTATTACCTATTACAAGGTACCTATTCCAGGTCCGTTGGCACTGTCACGTGTTTGGTGATATTTTTTATTTAAGTTGCTGGGTACACAGGGACGCGCCGTCCATATGGGCAAGGTCGTGCGGTCCACGACGGCGCCAAGGCCTTAAAGGCGCCAGGCCTTCAACACAAATTAACATAAAACTAAAAAAAATATCAAGTCCGCGTGCGTTCGGCGCGCTGCCGCTGGTTTGAACTTGCAAAATTTTGCGTGTTCGTAATCGATGTAGCAGGTTAATTTTTTGTTCTTGTCTTGATAAGCGCATAAGACGTATAGAGTGCCTTATTTGCTATTACGTATCTACCGCAATTGTGAAAAATAATTACAAATAAGGTAAGTAAGTGATTAAGTAAATTAATTAACAGGGATGCAAATATTTTTTTTTCTTTTTAATAACTTTTGCTTATAAAATAAATAAGGCTTAGTGTTTAATATTTTTTATTTATTTTATTTAGACGGCCAGAGAAGAAAAAAAGAAATTGTCTGGTTACCAAAACTTGCTTGACAAGCGAAAACGGGAGGAATACTTGGAGAAAGCCAATTTCAAAATTAGTAACTTTTTTCGAAAGGCACAAGACACCACTTCTGATAACAGTGATTTTCTACATTCAACAAAATCAAACTTGCCATCAGAATTAGAAAAGCAAGCTAATGAGGATGAAAATCCAAAATAATTAGATCCTGATACGTTTCAGCCAGTGTCGGTACCATCATGTTCGAGTAAGCAAGACGAATTATCCGAAGAAGCGTCCCCTTCTAACGATCCAGGTCTTTGGCCGAGTGTATTGTCTCCAATTCAGGTGCAAGAACTTGTCGAAAAAGGTCCAATGCATTATCAAAATTAAACTATGTATCCTAAAGACAAAAGAGGACGTAAGTTTTCCGATATATATTTTACTCGAATTTTGTTAAATGGTGAAAAGGTTCAGCGTCATTGGTTGCTATATTCTATTAAAAAAAATGCAGTTTTCTGCTTTTGCTGTAAAATATTCAATGACCCTTAACCCCAACAATCCATTGACTTTTAAAAACACTAAAGTAAGTAACCAAGATGGTTTCAATGATTGGCACGAGATAAGCGAACTTTTGAAAATCCACGAAAAAAGTAAATCTCATTTTCAAAATTTACGTGTCTGGTCAGATTTACTAGAAATATTAAAAACTAATCGAACCGTTGATTAGGAAATGCAAAATTTATTAAAAAATGAAACTAAACATTGGCGCAGTGTCATTGAAAGAATAATTTATACTATTCAATTTTTGGCTGAACAAAACTTGGCTATTTGTGGCCTTAGTAACAAATTATTTGAAAGAAATAATGGAAATTTTTTAAAATGTATAGAAATGATAGCAAAATTTGATCCAGTCGTGCATATTAATAGATCTCAAAAAAATATTCCACTTTACGTTGGTGATAAAATTCAAAACGAAACCATTAAATTAATAGGTGACAATATAAGAAACAATATCTTAAACGAAGTTAAAGAAGCAAAGTATTTTTCTATATTACTTGATTGTACTCCTGATGTGAGCCGCTAGGAGCAGATTTCTGTTTGCTTAAGATACGTTAATTTAAAGAACAATAAATTTAGTGTCGAAGAACGTTTTTTAACATTTCGTCCTATAAGTGATACAACAGGTGAAGGTTTAACCAACTTTTTACTAAAAACTTTGTAGAATTATGGTTTAGACCATTGGCGCAACCAGAAAATAAGTTCAGGGGAGGCTGGAAAAAAAATAGCGGCGCAGGCGAAAATTTTTTGGGTGCCACGCCCTTTTTCCAATGATAATGCTTGGTTTTCAAGTAAGAAAAATAAAAAACATAACAGAAAATCACAAAAACAGCCCGACTCGTTTCAATTTTTGTGTAATTTTACCTATCTTAGGTAGTGACGAGTTTATTTTTCTTGTAAACAGGTAGTTAGACGACCCGAGCTCGGGGGGGGGGGCTGCAGCCCGGTAGCCCCCTCCCCTTGGTTGCGCCACTGGTTTAGACATTTATAATATGAGCGGCCAAGGTTATGATAATGGTTCCAATATGAAGGGTAAACATCAAGGTGTACAAAAAAGAATTTTAGACATTAATCCACGAGCAATGTTTGTACCTTGTTGTAACCACAGTTTGAACCTTCTCTTAAACGATGCTGTGAAATCCAATATGTCTAGTATAAATTTTTTTTAAACTGTTCAAGAATTATATAATTTTTTTTCTGCCTCAACCAATCGGTGGTCTGTTTTGAAAAGTAACATTTCAAGTCTGACATTAAAGCCTTTGTCAGATACTAGATGGTCTAGCAGAATTGATGCAATAACCCCACTAAGATTTCAGTAGGGCAAAATTTACGATGTTCTTTATGAAATTTTATCCGGAAATAATTTTGACAATGCTACAAAACATCTAAAGCTACCTCCCTAGGTAAAAAAATTAAAAATTATAGAAATGAAATTTAAAGTAAATTGCTTTTTCGGAATGCTAGACATTACTCTTTCATTCGTACATGAAAGATTGAAACGATGATTTAAACTATTAATTATCGTGTCATTCCAATGTTTTTAATTTTTTGTGGAATGTTGAGGATTTCGGCAAATATTCTGACCAAGATCAATTTAATTTTTGTAAAAAACTGGAAGAAACCTTAACTGACAAAGATCGAAACGAAAAAGATATAGACGGAACAGAACTTTTACACGAATTACAATTTCTGCAAAATGGCGGCAAAAGCGCGACGTCTGTAGTAGAAACACTTAAATACATCGTAATAAATAACCTAACCCACTCATTTCCAAACATTACGATTGCATTGCGCATATTATTAACCACTCCAGTTTCTGTAGCTACATGATGGAGAGGTCTTACAAAAATTGGACTTTTCTAGCTTTACTTTTTGCAAATTCATTAACAAGATTTTCCATTTCAATTTGTTTTAAAAAGTCAGACTCTATATGATAGCAAGATTTTCTAACCGCTCTTAGCCCATTCTAGATCGTAATAGTACGTTACATACCGAAGAGGGAAGTGTTTCATTACTGTCGAGAGATTAGTTAGTTATCCGAGACGCGAAGCGTCGAGGTTAACTTTAATCTCGAGACAGTAATGAAAACTTCCCTCCGAGGTTTGTATACTATTTTATTTACAACCACACCGTTAATTGAAAATTAGATATTTGATTTTTTTAAATGTAGTAAAAATGTCAAAACATGCCATTTATTGTTTTGACGCCATACAAAAATATGCTGGTTTGTGTCGTTCAAATATGTTCTGGTTGCAGTGCCATAGTAATGGAGCATACCTTTAAACAATTTAAACAATGAGGGAAATGAGTGAGGGAAATGGAAGAGGGAAGTAGACGTAGGTAATGTGACACGTTTAAGCCTTTAATAAGGTTAGTAATGTCAACATTACATGTATGGTTGTAAATAATAGATATTTACGTTATAAGTCCGGTAAATCAACCTTTACAGTATGAGTGAAATGTTTCGAGACGAGGCGACGAAGGAGCCGAGTCTGGAATTTTGAAACGAATACTGTAAAGGATTTGCCGGACGAATGACGTACAATATTTTATTTCATACTGTTCTGTTGAAAATTATAATTATGTTTTGAAATTATAATGAAGTTTTATTCTGCGTCGTATATTTAAAAATTGCTTATATTTACTGGTGGAAACATTGTGTGTTTGACATTGATTAAACTAAAACTTACAAATTTCAGTCCGGTAAAGAAATTTTACAGGACTAGTCCGGTAAAAAAGTGTTACCGGACTTATTGCTGTAAAACCTTATTTTCTGGACTAAATTCAAATATGTAAAGGTGTGTTTTACAATACAGTATGAAATAAATAATTTTTAATCAACTTTAATTTAGAGAATGATACTGTTTTTGTTTTGTTACTGTTGTTTCGTATTCTATTAATATTTTTTGTGTACTTTCTGTTTGTCACAAGTAAGTATAGACAATAGTACTAAAAAGTATAGAGTTTTCTTCAAAAATTGCAACGATCAACTATGAGAGAAGGGTGTTAATTTTAGCTCAATATTATAATATTGGTTAAAGCCGCCTATCATTATTTCGCACGACGGCGCCGAAAATACTTGGCGCATCCCTGTGGGTACAGGTACGATGCAGGATATTATAGCGAATGGAACGGAATAGGTTCTTGCTTAAAACGATGTTTATCTATTATTACTATAGCGGCAGTTGAGATTTTAAACGCATCTTTTAATTTACATTACCTTAGAAGTACATTCGAAAAAATAAAAGTAATTTCACGAAAAGAAAACTAGTATTAAATATCTAACAATAAATATTTCTGAAAATGTTATAATACTTATCAGGTAACAAAATATATCTATCACCTATTACGTTTTTTGTAATAGGATGCAACGGTATGCAACCATCGCATATTAACATGCGCCTTTGTACCTGTACCTGTTTCACTCTCGAAATTCACCTGTCGGGTAAAGCAGCAGGTTCTTGGAACAGGTACAGGCCCATCTAGGTACAACAATAAGCTCTTCCGTAACACCTATAACTTAACTTGCGAATATTCACATGCCGCCACATGCCAGCACTCAGGCGGGGAGAAGAGCGCGTAGTTTACCGTCTACAGCCGCGAGTGATCTTTCTGGTCTATTGTTTATATTCTGTAGTTTACAATTTTGTGATTCTGTGCTTATTATGTCTATCAGAACCAAAACCAACGATTTATCAGACGATCAGAACCGACACGGGACCGTCGTTGCTATATGTGACGCCAATGTTATATTACTTTCAACTCTATTTTAGTGATTTTATTGTGTTCTTTTGGTTAATAAATCAAGATAAAATTCAAGCAATGGTAAACTATTAAGCCGAGTCAACAAACCTGAACGAGGCTAATAAAATCTCCTCCAAAATGTGGAAGGATTTGCATTTTCAACGAAGCACTGTTTTCAGTCTCTTGAGAGAATTAATTAAGTTATTAATTTTATAGAATAAGAGTATTAACGTCTGGATCTTAAATTCAATTACCTGAAAATGCTTAGTTATCATGTTATACCGCACCGTGTTTGTCTAGGGCTAAATTTCCACCAAGCTGTAGCTGTATTTATAGTGGGTAAGGCGATTAAGATTGGGGGAATTGTCTATGCGATTAAATTTGTATTGTTCACTGATTACTATTTAACTAGTATCGGAACCAGATTTCGAATCGATTTCAAGGATATAAATATTAGAAAAAATATCTTGGATAAAGTTCTTGTACCTGTTAGGTACAGTATGTATTAGTTATATAGAATAAGAGTATCATAACGTCTGAATCTTAAATTCAGTTAGTTGAAAATGCTTAGTTGCAGCGCAAAATTTTTGGCGAATACGCCCAAATTCTGTTCTTGTCTACTGTAATATTTGCATTAAACAGATGTATTACAAATTATTCAATATTATGTAGGTACCTAGTGTGGTATCACATTTTTTGGTCATGCCCCCCCCCCCCCCTACCCACCGCCTGGGATTTCCACGCTGGCCTTTAGATGACGTAACTACTAATAAACCAATAAAATTTTGGTTTCACCTCAGATCTATATAGCTACACAGATCTGTGGTTTCACTCTGCGTAAGCAATGTATGTTTTGTTAAACTGACCTATTACTCCCCTCATCTCTCAACTGTGTTAATTAAATTTAACATTTTAGGGGTCAAGCGACCATTTTTTTTAAATTTAATTTGTTAATCTGATGACAAATATTCGCATTTTAAACTTAAATATATTGAATAACATTAAAGATCACTTTTTACCTCAGTTCCATCTTGGTTTTCCATGTCACTGCGTGCATTACCCTCAATTTTTTCGGAATGTCCAAACAAGATAATTTATTTAAATTCTAAACATTTACCAGAGGTCCTACTCTTACAATAAACAAATCGAAAGTTTTGTTTATCAACAAACAACACATTCTGACATATTTAACACTAATTCAGACTTCATCTTTCAAAAATAATTACGAAAAACTTTCAAGACAACACATCAATACAAAAACAAAAAATTTACAGTCGATTAGTCTCGCAAATTCAGCGGCAGGCTTGACTGAGTTTTAGATAAATAGAAAATCCTGAACAAAAAGATAGAGGTGGTGAATGGTGTATGTTTGGTTGCCCATCTTTAAGCCTGAAATTCTTAGTCGACGTTGCTGCAATTCTAATGGTAGACTCGGCGTTCCGACCCCAGCCCGGGTTACAAAGCGATTTGAATAGTAAAACAATTTATTTTATGGCGGCTGTAGGTTGCGAGCAAAGAGGATAGGACAAAGTTGCGAGTAATCCACTATGACGTCTGGGGTTACAAGTGCAATGTAAAAAGCGGAGCGGTTATTCGCTGGCAGTTTAAGAGTTATTAAAATGGCAATTGATGTGAGTAAAGAATAGGGTGGGTGCCGAGCTATGAGAAATACATCGTTTATGAGTTCTATGACTAATTTTAAGCAAAAATGATTCTATTCACACGTATAACGTTGTCTGTTTGGCACTGTCGACCCTGCCGCCAATGAGCGCACGATGTGTTTGTCTAGGGTTAAACTTGCGCTAAGCGAAGCTGTAACTTTATTTACTGTGGTTAAGGCCATTAAGACAGGGGGATTGTGTGATTCAATTTGTATTATTCGCTAATTATTTAACTGACAGAACCAGATTTTGAATCAATATCGATATATAGATATAAATATTTTAAATAATATTTTACATTTTACTGTGGATTAAGTTCCGATAAAGATTATATAAAGTCTCCTTATATCTCTAATCCTTTTCAAAGCTAATCCGGATGATTAAAGTCGCTTTCACTGTGAACTCGATTGGGAAACCAATAAACGTATTTACTTAATGTGTCTTCCACGTTAGAGACTTTTAAAACAAGCAATTCTGTTATTTTATTTCGATTTAAAGGGTTATTCTTGAAACTACTTTTGAAACTATTAGACTAAGGTTTTAAGTTTAAAATCATAATATAATCAGATTAAAGGGTAAATTTTATATGTAGGTACTGTTTTTGTTTTTTTGCCATCGGCTGTCAGTAATGCACATCTGTCGCACTTTCAACTTCTTGTTTATGTCGTGGAAAAGAAACGGTTTTGCGTGTTGTGTAAGCATGCTGAAACAAATAATTTGGAGCGAAACTAGGCAAACTAAATACGGATTTAACCGTGTAGAAAAAGGTTAAGGTTCACGTTCAAGCACACACCCGAATAAATTTAGGCTAGCTCTCTTAAGAACGAGAATAATTCGTAATATAAAAGTTTTTTTGTCTGTGTCTTAGAAAATGTATATATCATCCTAGGCCGGCGCTTCCATATGTACGGTGTGTTCAGGGTACACAGGCGCCTAATCCAAGGGGCGGCCGCCTTAAGCCTTAACACTAAAAATCAAAACAACCATAAACCATTTATACAAATATTCCACACAATAAATAAATCGAAATTCTATACTTATATTTTCTGAATCTAATTCAGGAATTATATTTACTTCTCGGCGTCAAATCATAGGTGGAGTGTGTTTAGCGCATATTCCGAAACTTACATTAAATCCATTGTCCGGTAGGTACGAGACGGGAATTCATCCGTTACTTCATGCGGAGTAAAGCCAAGCCAAGGTAAAATAAAATATTTCGTTATTTGCAACCTTGCTCAGTAATTAGCAGTGGTTGCTTTTCAGTTTAAAAATATAATTTCAGTAGAGTATAAACACGGAAGAAATAAATAAATAAAAAATTATTTAATGCTATTGGTACAACTGGTTATTAAAATGCTTGCATCCTTTACTTGCATGGTATGTAAGCGGTTACACAATGCAATTCTTTGCAGAAGCAATACTTTGCATGATATTTTTTGCATCTGATGTCAACAGGCTTTTAAATATATCATCCCCTTATAATTGTGATCTAATTCAAGCCCTACGTTTTTCAGTCCAAGCCCTCTTAAACGAAAATAATTTTTGTTCCCACGGTATATCAGAAAATTATTGTAACATTTTTTTTTTCAGTGAATTATTACGGCGTTACTTTTAATTTCCTTATTTCTATTTAAAAATTATTTTAAAATTAGTTCCTTTGACGATAAAAAAACGTAGTTATAATTATAAAAGTACCACAACAATTTCGCTTTTAGAAGTAAAAACTGTTCTCGTAATGATCAAGCTATAATTATTTTATCGTATTGGTATTGCAATTGAACTATAATATGAAACAACAGCAAACTTCTTATAAAATTATAATGTTTACCTGTAGATATGTACGTATTATGCTGTTGCTTATAAGATTATAAATTATTTTTAAGATATCTAATTTATATCTACGCAGTCATGTTGATTTAAAATATTTTAATTGGTATACCAAAAAATCCTGTGTATACAATAGAATTTAAACTTGAACAAATAACATTATTACGATATCAGTGACTACATTTTAATAATCGATTAAACCAACAAGACATTGTGAAACAATAGGAAAAAAATAGAAATTATTCAATTTCCAATAAAAGTTGTTGTTTTAGCTCTGTTTCGGAATAAAATAGATACATTATCCATACGAAAAAATACCTGATTTAGAAACAATTCAGCCATAGCATCAGCTTTAAAAAAAATATTGTTTGAATGTTTTATAGCTATGCTTGTAAATTATTTTATAAGACGCAGCATTCTGAAACTTAAAAATGGCAAGAGTTGAAAATACTAAACAGCTGGAAAACATATAAAAATTATAAAATGATGATGACTAGAACAAGCCTGTGCAAGTTTTCATACAAAAATGGTCGAATCCATAAAACTAATTTTAGTACAATTTAAAAAATTATTTTTATGACCGGGTGCGCTTAAAATTGGTTAGAAATATGCTAAATATTTCATAATAAAATTTAATACTAAGGTAAAATTTGGGTCCTTGTATCACGAATTTTAAAACGAAGAAGTATCACGAACAATGCCACAATGCCATTCTCTATAAACATTTATTCGACTCTTTACTTAATGTAATTACTACAATAGCTTCTTGTGCAACACCTATATTTTTTTGTGTCTGTATGTCGCCTTTATGAACTCGGAATTACTTCTTGTAACTTTCTGAACAAATAAAAAAAGAACGTTTTTATTTTGTTGTTATTTCACATTTGTAGCACAATAAAGCCGTACCACAGTGCCTATACGGCAGTAGTACCGAAGCGCGCCGCTACTACCCTCTCAAAGCGCCACCAGTATTCTGCCAAGCAGCCCTTCTACGCGCCCTTCCATCCAACGCATCTCAAGCGAGCCCCGGACTGTATAAAAGACGCCAGCCGCCCTAAGACCAGCAGAGTTCGCCGCCGACTCTCGACCAGCCCTTCTTGCTCTGCTTGACTGCTTCCTTAGGGGACTTTCGCCTGTGGACAAGATTGACGACCGAGAATCTACGGAGTACCAGTGCTTCCGATCGGAACGCTGACGCCGCGCCCTTATTGTCATTCACTATACTGTATATCGGACATTGTAAATAAATACTGTTGTACGTTGATCGCCTTATTCTTCGTGCTGAAAATAACATCATCAAACCCACCTTAAAAGTGGCGCCCAACGTGGGGCCCGAAGTAAGTGCGAAAACCAACGTGTGAGCCCGAAGTAAGTGCGGAAATTAACCACACGGAATATACATTTTTGTCGCGAGTGTTACGATAGAAATTGGACTTATCGCAGTGTGCCGCTTTGTAAACTCATATCCGTTAGTGTCGAGAAAACAACATTTTTCTCAAATTCTTTGGTCCAAGTAGTAATAGTGCGTAAACATACCGCGGACAAGGAGCCAAACCCGTGCCATGGAGCTATCAGCCAACGACCTGGAAGCCATTCTAAGAAGAATGCAGCCACCCACTCCAGTGAAACACTTCACGCAATGCACCGCCCGTTTTGCCGGAACACGATCCTTGGAAGCTGTAGACGACTTCGTTACAAGCGCCGACTTCTTTAAGGAAAGTGAAGGCATAACCGACGCCAACGCCCTGGCTGGACTAACATTACTATTGGAAGGACCAGCACATACATGGTGGTCAGGGGTAAAAGCCGCAGCCAGGACATGGAATGATGCGAAACAAATGATTCGAGATGAGTTTGCACCCACATTACCAGCTTATCAGATTTACCAGGAGATATTCAGATCACCGCAGGACAACCGCACGCCTACTGGAACATTCATCGCAGGAAAACGAGCCTTGTTTGCCCAATTTCCGACGCCACCAGATGAAAATGCCCAACTCGACATGCTGTATGGACTACTACGCCCCTACATCAAGGACCGAATAAACCGCGAGTCCGTCGCGACACTGGCTCAACTACTGGCCAAATGTCGAATTATAGAAGCAAGCACACCAGAAGAAAAGGAGAACACCCACAGGGGGCCGTCGCCTAACAGAAAACCTAGGAACCGATGCACCCACTGCCGTGCACCCGGACATGACGCCACCGTCTGTCGTAAACGACTAGCAAGTTTAGGGAACAGTGGAGCAACCCGTGGTACGACCGTTGAGCCAACGGGCGCTAATACCCTACGATGCTATGGATGCCAGAAGCCTGGAGTTATTCGTAGGAACTGTCAAAACTGTAGCACTAAACACTCTCCACCTATTCCGGAAACGGGATTTTGCGCAGTCAGCACGCAGGATCGAGCCCGACCCGCTGTAAAAATCACCGTTGCCGGCATCACCGGGACCGCCTACCTGGATACAGGAGCCCGAACCAGTATAGCCAGCCCGGACTTACACGCAGTACTAAAAAAGAATGGCCACACTTTCTGTTACCAAAAGATGTATGTCACTTTCGCAGATGGCCGCCGGCAACTTCAAAATGTCCAAGTAACCACCGTGCCGGTACAACTGCAGGAAAGGATCGTGGGAGCGACGTTTGTTATCCTGCCAGATACACCAGACGCCAAAACGCTCCTAGGATGCCGGCCTCGTTCTTGACTTCTTCCACAGACGATGGTTCTTTGCAGAAGCTCCAACACGAAAGCATGCCTTTATCATTAAGGACTCATTCCCTGCAGCCCAGGAAACGGATGCCTACCCCCGTAAGGAGATGGCCGCTTTCTACCAAATACCGAAGCTCCTATCACCACTATCACCAGCTCCAACCCAGAGGCATGCATTTGATATCAGGGACTCGCTCCCAGTATCCCATGACGCGGACGTCTACCCCTGTGAAGAGATGTCCGCTTTCTACCAAATACCAAACGTCCTATCGCCATTGGAGGAATCCCCAGTACGTCCTATGGAGTGCGACCACATCTCCGGACTAATCGCGGGATATGGCCCTGACCTCTCGACTGGAAATCCTAACAGACATGAATCGTTTATAGGACCCGAAATTTCAGGACCTCCATCCATACCGAACCCTTTCTCTCGCCAGGACTACGTCATGCATGATGCAGCAGGACAAGTGGAAGAGATGTGGGCCGAACTAGATGAACTACCACCCCTCTACCCGGAAGTAACCTTCGCCATCATAGACCTACAACTGCGTCCCAACGATGAAGCAACCACACTGACGGCGCCTGAGCGAGAAGAATTTAACAACTTATTGGAAGCCCACAGTAAGCTGTTCCAAGATAGTGGCCCGCCGACACCTTACGCTGAGCACCGTATCGACACCGGCAACCACGCACCCATTAGTAGCCCCCATACCGATTGACGCCGACCCGACGGGATGCCCTGGCCAAGGAAGTAAGTGCACTACTGGCAGACGGCATCATCGAAGAATGTGAAAGTGCATGGGCGGCTCCAGTGGTACTCGTGCCCAAGCAAGGTGGGGGCATTCGCTTATGCATAGACTACAGGAAGCTGAACGCTATTACCGTTCCTGATGCATATCCACTCCCCAGGCTAGATGACTTACTCCAGCTAACTGGAGGAACCTCGTACATCTCTACAATGGACCTGAAGGCCGGCTACCACCAGATCCAAGTACGACCGGAGGATCGAGACAAGACCAGTTTTGTGACCCCCATGGGAACCTACCGCTTTAACCGATTACCGTTTGGATTGCGCAACGCTCCTGCAACTTTCCAGAGACTGATTGACCGTGTCCAAAGCGGCGTACAAGATGTACAACTCCTCGCTTACCTAGATGATCTAATTGTGTTGTCACGAACTTTCTCCCAGCACATACAAGATCTATGAGCCGTGTTCCAGCGGCTTCAACTGTTCCAACTACGCGTCAACCGCAGCAAATGCCAATTCGGATGCCAGCAAGTGTTGTATCTAGGGCACCTCATTACACCACAAGGAATTCACCCCAACCCTTCCAAGGTAGAAGCTATCATCAGCATACAGCCTCCACGCCATATCAAACACTTGACGTCCTTCCTACAAACTTGCAGCTGGTACCGGAAATTTATTCCCAAATTCTCCGAAGTAGCACGACCACTGAGTCGCTTAACAAAGAAAAACGCAACATGGGAATGGGGACACCGCCAAGACCAAGCATTCCAGACCCTAAAGAGAGCTCTAACGGAAGCTCCCATACTGAAGCAAGCCGACCACACGAAGCCATTCACTTTACGCACTGATGCAAGCGCCTACGCCTTAGGGGCGGTTTTACTCCAGGGGGAGGGACACGAGGAACACCCGATTGAATACGCCAGTCGCCTATTGTCGCCCGCCGAACAAAATTACTCGACCACCGAACGAGAAGCATTGGCAGTAGTATGGGCCGTAGCCAAATTCAGAGGCTATATCGAGGAAACCTCGGTTATAATCCTGACCGACCACCAACCACTAAAATGGCTAATGTCATTAAAAACACCCAGTGGCCGGTTAGCCCGGTGGGCCCTGCAACTACAACCCTTCAATCTACAGATAAATTACATCCCAGGAAAAGCCAACATCGTCGCCGATATGCTCTCTCGAGCACCGTGTACTGAAGATATTTCCAGACACTGTGACCTTTGTACCATAACCGTGGACTTGCCAACCCGTGGACCGAAGGATCTCCGAGAAGCCCAGCTGGCCGACCCTGAGATAAAAAAGATTATGGACGCCTTTGACAGAGACCGTCCAGAAGAAACGAGCCAATGAACACAGAGAGGTTACATATTGTCACAGGGTGTCCTATACCGGTATTCAACGACTGACGATGATGAGGAAGCGCAACTAGTGGTCCCATCAGAGGAACGGGTGAAGCTATTACAACAGTTCCATGATGCACCCACCGCCGGACATTACGGAGTTGAACGTACCCTACACAAACTTTCCCGCCAGTTCTACTGGCCCGGCATTCGACGCAGCGTGACACAATATGTCTCCAATTGTACCGCCTGCCAACGTTATAAACCCAGCAACCTCAAACCCGCCGGACTATTGCAGACCCCCGTCATGAGGCAGAGGTTCGAAGTGCTAGCCATCGATCTCTTTGGGCCTCTCCCAGAATCATCAGATCACAAGAAATGGATACTCATCATCGAAGACACCGCCACCCGTTGGACCGAGCTCTTCGCCTTGGAAAGTGCCACCGCTGAGAACTGTGCCTGGACACTTGTACACGAAGTATGTCTCCGCTACGGTATACCTAGGAGACTCATCAGCGACAATGGGACCCAGTTCATAAGCGCAGTAATGCAACAAATCACCTTTTGCCTAGGTATTGAGCAGAAATTCACACCAGTCTATCATCCGGCAGCCAATCCTGTTGAAAGACGAAACCGAGATCTAAAGACCCAGTTAGCAATCCAGCTAGGAAACAACCACGACCACTGGTCCGACAAACTGCCGACGATACGCTTCGCCCTAAATTCAACACGCTGCCAATCGACCGGATATACCCCCGCCTACCTAGCTTTAGGGCAAGAATTACGATCACCTGCCGAGGTGCACCACGATCTCCGGACAATAATCCAAGCAGAGAACTTCGTCCCAGAGGTTACACCCCGCCTACTACGGATGGCAGCTAACCTTAAAACCGCCCAAGAAACCCACGAAGCAGAGCAGGATCGCAGGAAAATCTACGCAGACAGGCGTGTCCAAACTAGTCCCTTGTTCAACCCTGGAGACCGTGTATGGGTGGAAACCCATACCCTAAGCAGTTCCGCAAATAAGCGCTCCAGCAAGTTCGCCCCACGCCGAGATGGACCATACGTGATCTTATCCAGAAAAGGTCCCACCAGCTTTGAAGTTGCATCCAACCAGAACCCGGACGACCCGATCGCCACCTATCATACCTCAGCACTGCGACACTGCAAAATCGACGACCCCAAAGAAGGCATCGCCCCAATCCAGCCATTACGCCGCCGAGGACGCCCCAAGAAGGTCCAGAACCACCAGCCGAGACGTCAGGAAGGTTCTGAGGGGGAGACTGTAGCACAATAAAGCCGTACCACAGTGCCTATACGGCAGTAGTACCGAAGCGCGCCGCTACTACCCTCTCAAAGCGCCACCAGTATTCTGCCAAGCAGCCCTTCTACGCGCCCTTCCATCCAACGCATCTCAAGCGAGCCCCGGACTGTATAAAAGACGCCAGCCGCCCTAAGACCAGCAGAGTTCGCCGCCGACTCTCGACCAGCCCTTCTTGCTCTGCTTGACTGCTTCCTTAGGGGACTTTCGCCTGTGGACAAGATTGACGACCGAGAATCTACGGAGTACCAGTGCTTCCGATCGGAACGCTGACGCCGCGCCCTTATTGTCATTCACTATACTGTATATCGGACATTGTAAATAAATACTGTTGTACGTTGATCGCCTTATTCTTCGTGCTGAAAATAACATCATCAAACCCACCTTAAACATTGTATTTTTCTTTTACTACGCTTATTAGAAGTTCTTCCAAAAACATATTGAAATCATATTTTATAAATTTTCTGTCGAAAACGTCATCACAACTATACTAAAACATAAAATTGCTATTTGAGATATAAACTAGTAAATAATAGTTGAATAGTCTATCTTTAAATGATGCAAAGTAATAAATCAATCAAAACCGTCTTCACTGGGCGTGCAAGGTTTTTCGGCATGTATAGATTTAAATAGACCTGAATTTTTAAATTTGTGCAGAATTAGTACAAGTATCGACATTAAAATCAAGTTTTTGTCTTCAAATATATATTTTAGTATTAAATTTTTTAAGCTTAAAATTATGTACCGGGTGTTCCACCTAAGGAGGTAATCGGCTATATCTCAGAAAGTAATAACACTAGGACTTAGGGAAACAATATATATCGATAAAAGCGGCCAAGAAAAATTGCTGGAAATTATTTTCAAGTTTGAAAAATGACCACTAGGGGGCGTAAGAGAACTTTCAAAATAGAAATGCCGATTTTGTCTTGATTTGTCTTAATAAAAATATGTTAAAAATATAAGCATTGTATTCTTCATAAAATTATGCAACTTTATGTTAGGAATCGTTTTTTTCTATTTTCAATAATAAAGTGGTGGGAGAAGGTCAAACTTTTTTTCTTTCAAACGCTGATATCTCTGCTTTGGATAAACCGATTTTATTCAACTTGGTCTTGAAAAAAGCCCTTATTTTCCTCTACACGTAGATCTATTAACTATACCATATTGATTCTGATGGTGGCCACTAGATGGCGTTTTTCCGTAATTCCTCAATGAATAAGGATTTTCTCAAAAAAATCAAATGTTATGATATGACTTTTTCATCATATTTTATTTTAGGCTTATAAAGGCTATTAAACAGTGGAATAAAAAATCCAGGTCCGTATTTAAAATAAAAAAGTTGATGATGGTCGCTCGAATCCGAAACGTCGGATTAAAAAACTAACCCCATCAGCTTGTAGAGGAAGAAAAGTTACTATAAGGAGCTGAAAACCGCAACGTGATATCTTTTGTTAAAACTAGAGAAATTAGGGATAATAATAATTAATATGGAAAATAGGCCATTTTTTAAAACATTAATTAATCAATTAAATCTCTGGTTTAACAAAAGATATCACGTTGCGGTTTTCAGTTTCTTATAGTAACTTTTCCTCCTCTACAAGCTGATGGGGTTGGTTTTTTAATCCGACGTTTCGGATTCGAGCGACCATCATCAACTTTTTTATTTTAAATACGGACCTGGATTTTTTATTCCATTATTTAATAGCCTTTATAAGCCTAAAATAAAATATGATGAAAAAGTTATATCATAACATTTGATTTTTTTGAGAAAATACTTATTCATTGAGGAATTACGGAAAAACGCCATCTAGTGGCCACCATCAGAATCAATATGATATAGTTAATAGATCTACGTGTGGAGGAAAAGAAGGGCTTTTTTTGAAGACCAAGCTGAATAAAATCGGTTTATCCAAAGCAGAGATATCAGCGTTTGAAAGAAAAAAAGTTTGACCTTCTCCCACCACTTTATTATTGAAAATAGAAAAAAACGATTCCTAACATAAAGTTGCATAATTTTATGAAGAATACAATGCTTATATTTTTAACATATTTTTATAAAGAAAAATCAAGAGAAAATCGGGATTTCTATTTTGGAAGTTCTCTTATGCCCTCTAGAGGTCATTTTTCGAACTTGAAAATAATTTCCAGCAATTTCTCTTGGCCGCTCTTATCGGTATATATTTTTTTCCAAAGTCCTAGTGTTATTACTTTCTGAGATATAGCCGATTACCTCCTTAGGTGGAACACCCGGTACAGCCTTACCATTTACCTGGAATTTTAAAAAGCAATTTTATCAAAACTAATTAGAGTCTAGGTACTTATTCCGTTTCTGCTCTAATCATTTTATTCCTTTTTTTTTTGGTACCTAACCCTGGTTACCTGTTTGCTAATTATGTGGTTACTATGCCTTTATGAGTGCCTCTATTGGAATAATATACCTATTTATATCTATACATACCACCTTTGGTGTTTGTTTATTATTTCTCAGTGAAAATAGTCAAAGTATGAGGTGTCAGTGTTTTTTTAATTCAATATGGAGAATTTTCAACAACTGCCTAAACGCCCTAGAGTCGGTCCATGTACAGGGTCTTCCAACGAGGACTGAACAGGGGCTCATTTTTGAGCTTCCTTGTATTTAAAGAAAAATCCAAAATGGCCAATCGATGTACTTTATCCTGCAGAATTCAAAAATGAAACCAAAAATTTATTTGAACCAGAAACAAAAGAGTTACGCTATGGATAAGGTGTTTTTTAAATGGAACATAGCTTTTTTTATACGATTTTTGGAACGAGTGATTTTTTTTTGTCCGTTCTGATTAAAATATTTAATATTGTGACAGCTATTTTTATTAAATTTTAATGTTTTATCCAGTATAATTTAACTTTAACCTGTTTGAAACATACACTAGGTAATAAAGGTATAATAACCTTTGAATCCTTCAAAGTCAAAAAATTTGACAAATTTACTATAATATTGCCGAAATAAAATATTCTCTTGCATTTTCTTGGCATTTGTAGAACAAGATAACAATCTGCAATCTCTCATCTAATGAATATTATATGAATATATATGAATATAATATAATACAGTTTTAGGAGAATCGGCATGTTTAAGTTTTTAATTTAGAAACTTCCCCAATTCACGCTCCTGGCTAAGAATTCTCCCAATGATAATGGTAAATCCTCAAATATAACAATAGCTTGCGATAAATTCAGGGTGGACCTGCCTGAAGATGCTCATTACTTGGATCCTCTAAAGTAAACACAATATATTTTTAGGGATGGTGTTTAAATTGTTCTTGATACCCCGGTATGCGTTTTGCATATTTCATGAGCATTTATTATTTCGGGCCATTTAAAGATAGACTATAAACAAATTAACTGCAAGTTTATACTCCATTTCTTCTTGTTTGACAACACAACGAAGGGCAATTAGTCGTAAAACCCGTATTAACTATAGGCGTGACAATAACAGATACTTGGTCTTAAACTACATAGTCTCATAGTAGAATAATTCCAATTGACTTAGTTTAGTTTTTAACGTGTTATCGAAAGCTTGTGGGTCTATTATAAAAATAGCGAATAATTATTCCCAAGGGTGTGCTTGACGTAAAAGCAAAGACAATAGTTTTAAATGTGCATGTACTTTCTTAAAATCAACGTTATCATAATACGACAAAATTTCCCCTGTAACGTTTCAATTAAATTTAAATTAAATTTAGAACACGACAGATCTCCTTTCCTAATAAACTGTTACGTGTTTGGACTCGAAATTTACTTGGGACAAGAATATTTAAACGATAATCTGTTGCAGTCGTCGTGTCCGGTTTGATTAATTAATGTTCCCTTGAAACGTTCCCAACAACTTCGATGGCAAATAACTCTATTTGCATAAACTTTAAATAAATAAACCCAGGAGGAATCTCGCAGTAATTCTGTTAATTTCAACTTTGCTCTAGGTGCGATTTAGTTGAATTTGTAAGTCGCTAAACATTTAATTTAAGAGAGAGCTTAGCAGTGAATATTTATTTAAAATGCTTTAAAATGCAAAGGTTCATTAAGTCATAAATAAAAAAAAGATAATGCATTGGCAAGCAAAACGTGAAATGCTATATAGACTGTTACGGTTCGAAAATTACATTTTCATAGTTTGGTGATCTATGTTAAGTTTTCGGTTTTAAATTGTTAAAGTACATATGTAGACTGAAGACTCTCACCACTCTCACATTAAACATTAATTAGTAATTTAGTTATAATAACTAATAGTTTCACTATGTTCAGTTTGAAACCTTTGCTAATGTTGATATTCCAGGAATGTTTTGTATCTTGTAAGACATAGCCGAGTGGATTGATTTCTTCTGTTCTTTGTTTTTACTACCTGCAGACAGGGTTTAATTGATTAGAAATTAGTCAACTTTTCAGGTTATCAATGGAAATAACTTTTTAACCTTGTATATAAGATGTAGGTCAAATGTTTTGACTGCTGTGATTCAGTGTCAGACTGACAGTTCTGTGGATTTTTACGACGTCTGGTTAATAGTGGCGTATTTTTGCGGTTGCGCTGGTTGACGCGGGTTGTCAAGATTTTGTTATTAAAAGGGGTTATAGTTCTCATGGATAGGTATGACTAATTTGTCGACGATTGTTTTGGTAAGTATCTATATGTATGTGTCTTATTTCAAATCCTTGCTTTAATTGATTAGAAATTAGTCAACTTTTCAGGTTATCAATGGAAATAACTTTTTAACGTTGTATATAAGATGTAGGTGAAATGTTTTGACTGCTGTGATTCAGTGTCAGACTGACAGTTTTGTGGATTTTCACGACGTCTGGTTAATAGTGGCGTATTTTTGCGGTTGCGCTGGTTGTCAAGATTTTGTTATTAAAAGGGATTATAGTTCTCATGGATAGGTATGACTAATTTGTCGACGATTGTTTTGGTATATATGTATGTTGAAGAGGGATTGTTATGGGCTCTTTCGACAATAGACACTGGAAGTGAAAGCACGGTTATGGAAGTAGCTCCCGAACTTTAGTTTTCTTGGGCAGGGAAGGCCATGTGGTGCTGATAAAACATCCACAAATGTATTAAAAAAGGATATGGCTTTGTAGCTTGCCTATTCTTTGGGCGAAATGCCGATTAACAATGCTTTTCCATCAACTTCAACAAGCGGTCCTAGACGCCATTTTGTAGATTGGAACCGTCGTTAGTTATTTGAGGGTTTTTTTGGTAGGGGCTAAAAGACCGAGTTCAAACTGGAGTACTAGTTTCCTTTTATTGGAGCTGCCTGGACGCGGGACGTGCCAGTTGCCATGTATTAATTGAATTTTTGGAGACTAAAGCTGGATTTATAGTTTGACGGTGGCTGGTACCGGTCGACGTTTGACGGTGGCAGGTATAGATAAACAAATTGCTTTCCGTTATCCGATTTATAGATTTCTGTTCCGGTGCTGTTTGACGGTGGCTTGACGGTCGAGATGGTCAACTTTTAACTTTTTCCGGTGGCTGTTCGGAATTTAACCAATCCTGTCGCAGAATGATGTCACGTGGCTTAACAGCTGGACTTGGTCGACGCCTACGTTGTTGTTCTTCTAATTTTTTCAACTCCTATCAAACCCAGCAGCAGAGCAAACATAGTTAGCGACTTTATCTCCATATTGCTTTCACTTTCTTTTCACAAATACAACTACAAAGTACAAAATATCACACACTAAAATCAAGATTATCGTAACCTTAAAACAACCAAACGAATAATGCGCATGCCCAACGGTGATGTGACCGTCAAAATATAAATCCACTTTTTCACCGGCCACCAGCAACAGACCGTCAAACGTCGACCAGTACCAGCCACCGTCAATCTATAAATCCACCTTAACAGTGTAGCATTCGGTTATCAGGTTAGCTGTTTGAGGGACCATGTGTGTGTGTTTTACTAAAGATTGAGTCTTCATGAACTTTGGGTAGCACATAAAGTTTCAGCTAAGTACCATTTTTCTTGAATATGTTGTAACATAGTGGAACTATTAACTATTAACAGGTAATTAATGTTTAAGGTGAGAGTCTACATAGGTACTTTAGCAATTTAAAACCGAAAACTTAACATAGATAACCAAACTATGCAAATGCAATTTTCGAACCGTAACAGTCTATATAGCATTTCACGTTTTTTTATTTGTGACTTAATGGACCTTTGCATTCTAAAGCGTTTTAAATAAATATTCACTGCTAAGCTCTCTCTCATACCTACAGATTGCAAGAAATATACAGTGACCGGCAGAAGTGCGCAGCATATGAGAAAATTCTTTATCTATGAAGTTAGTAAATTTATTTTATTTCGGAAAAGTTCTGCATATCCTTAAACCAAAATAACACCCATCAAATATAGTAAAGGTCTTATGGTATAAGAGAAAGAGTAAAAAATTGGAAATTCCGCTAATTTCTCTACCTCCATTTGTCATTTTAGAAAAAACTTTTATTAATAATATTTCAATTTGAAAAATATACTCACGTACCAAATTTCGCTAATTTTGGACAAAAAATAGGATTTAATCGTTTTTTTTTTATTACCATGTATAGAAAGTAGGTACATCCCAACATACAGTACGCAAATTGTATTCTCTGTACACTTTGTTAGAGATAACCGTGAATAGTATGTCAGATTAGTTAGTTTTAACAAAATTATGGCCTTTTAAAATAAAAACATTAAAATATTCAATATTTTTGCTTTGATGAAACAAAATAATTTGATAAACTGATATTTTGTTATACACTTTAACTTAAAGCACCTTCCAAATTGTATATTTATACATAAAAGTACAACATTTTTTCTTTATTTAGATTTTAATTGTGATCGTCATAAGAAAAAATTGACAATTGAAAATATTTTTTTTACGGATTTTATTTGCCACGCAAAATAAGGATTAATATAATTTTTATTTATCAAATAAATTTTGACGATGATCCAACCGATAATAAATCTTTCAATCTCAAAAATAGCAACTATTGTTTGAAAACTACGTTTTCTAATAATCAAAGTAATAATCATAAATTAATCTGTCAACGTCGCAATAACGCCTGCGAATCGGCAACGCTGCAATAAAGGAAAAACGCCGCCCGTGTTCAAGAGTCCTTTAGTCTTCTAGAGTGGCAACAAGATATTTTTATTCTATTTTACTGACAAAATCGCCAAATGTCTAGCCTATGGTTAAAAATCATTAGTGTTTTATCCCGCAGTATTCTAATTCTCAGAAAACATCAAGTCTTCTGTAAACATTAAAACGTGCTATATTCTAAACTAAATAATATTAAATTGACGTCTACCAAAACCGTTAATCGGTAGCTTTCCAATAGGTTTGCGACATCAAGAATATGCAAATTAGGTTCTGCACTGAAAAAATTAAGGGTGAAATTACACAAGAAATTGTAAATTTGAAAAGCAATATTAAAGCATCTATCTTAGTAAAAATAAAATTAGTTCTTACTTTTACAAGATCTTGTGATTTTATTAATGCTATTTAGCAAACTATTGTTATTATTACACAAGAATCGGTAATTTTACTTCACCAATTAAGAATGTTACTATAGACATTGTATAAGTACAACTGAATTTTAAAGAACTTTTTATTTTCTAGTTCAAATTAACAAAACCTTATTAATTTTACAAACAAAATTGCGTTTTTACTAAAGTTATTGTAAATTTACCTTAATGAAACTAGTAACGAAGGCGAAAGGCTAGCTGCTTACTCCTTCCGGCGCCATTTATTTATTGTTAGACAACGGAGAACATGGTCACGAGACGCCGCGGAAATTTTTTTGGTTTTTAGCTTTATTTTATTTTGTGTTGATGTTATTTATAATCGGTAAGTAAGTTATAATTTTTATTAAAATGTTATTTTGTACTTTCTTTAAGAAAATATGACCTGCACCTATATCTTCATCGTAATTCGAATGGCTTTTTAAATGTATGCATGATGGGTGTTTTATGCAATTTAGAACTTATACAGGCTTTTCTTTCCACTTAAACAGATTGCAAAGCAATAAGTGTTTAAAAAATAGCCTAATAAATAACCAATTTTCTAAATGTGTAAAACAGAAGTGTGTCTTTAGAAGTAGTTACAGAAAAATTTTAACTCGCATATATATACCCATATTAGACAAAAGAAGTACCCCGTTAAACACGTGTGTGCCTTGAATGTAGAATTTAAATATATCCCTATTATGCGGTGGTAGATACACATATTTTCAACACCCTGTACATTGTACAGTAGGTACTTAAATACTTAAGTAATTTAAGATTGTAAGTCCTAAATCTTGATATAGAAGTAGATTTTAATTATTGAGTATAATTTCACAAAATGAAGTTCACCTTAAAAGATGTTCATTGGAATTATGAATTAACTAAACTAGTATAAGTATGAGGTTAAGTTTAAATAGTTTAAGACTAAATAATGTAAGGTAGGTACCTACCTTTTTTCATTTATAAGAATACTTTTGTAACATGTTTTTTTTTATCGTTTTAATACACATATGTTTTAGTTTATAATTTGTTTTATTTCTTCAACTTCACTTACCCACATAGATGTTTCACATTTTCTTTTCTATAAGTAGCAGTAATAGATTGTGAAATTGTCCGCTTAATTTAATAAGAGGACGCAGAGAAGCAATTAAAAGATTCGGTATCAGGAATCAATAAAAATGAGATAAGTCAAGAAAGTAAACAGAGTGGAAGAAATTAGAAAAACACACCTTTCAATTCATTCCATACAATATAAAATTAACAATAAAAAATTGCAAAACGCCGCACCGCACGACTTTTGTGGGATTTTGACTCGTTATCGACTTCTTCATAAAAATTTTTCATAGGTTCAACTTAGTCCTCTGACTAGTTAGAGAAATAGGGTGTAAAATGTTGTCTTGCAAGTAAAGAAATCAATGTTAAAAAATAAAAATTAATCTTATTGCTCAAAATTAAAACATATAAAACAGTAGGTAAAAATAAACAACTTTTGCTAATACATTTTTATTTGGAGTCCTATATAGAGGGAGTTTCCCAAAATCTAGCATAGGTATACACTAAATTTTAAATAATAAAGAGTATCTTATAGGAACGAGAACATGCCGTTGCAACAAATTGCTTATTTGAACCTAATCTTCAATATAGGCACTTTAATTTTTATATTTTAATACTGGCTTTAAAAGTTCAATTTTTCACAACCTATATCTCTAAAACGAGTCATGGGAATCAGTTTAACCAATAAGTTTTAAAAATGTACAACCTATTAAAATGTCTTGAAATTCGACATCAAGCCAAAAATCCATAAGAGGTGTGTAGGGTCCTTTTTTTTTTAATTTCGCAACCTATTGTAAATTTCAATATTAATTTCGCAAAAGAATTGTAAATTTAAATATTAGTTTCGCAAAAGAATTGTAAATATCAATACTAATTTCGCAAAAATAATGTAAAATTACCCTGCGTTTTTACAAAAATGAATGTAAATTGCTTCTAAAAACGCAGTGATATCTATTGTAAATATGTGAAACGTTTGTAATATCAATGTGTAGAATTACAAATTCGTTGTCTCTTTTAAGATACATATTTACAATACTTTTGTAATAATACTAAAAAAATGTGAAATTTGTTATTATAGATTCAGAAAATATAAACAACGATTACAAAAATACAATCATATTTTTACTCGTTTCTTATAAATTTTCAGTATTTTTATGTAATAACAACAATACTAATGTGATAATTTTACCAATTGTTTTGTGATTTTAAAGCAAAAAAGTAAATAATTTACATATTTCATAAAATAATTTTGGGTGTATTTTTACAAAATTGTTAGTAAAATTATATAACGCTAATAAATTTACTTCGATAGTAATTGGCAAAAAATAACCCACGATAGTTATAGTAATGTTACAAATTAATTTTTAGAGTGTGCGATGTTTAAGCGACAATATTATTTAATGCTTCAACGGGTTCTTCAATTTTCTTACTGGCAGTAAACAAGTATGTTGGTCAAGAATGTCCACGTGACCACATGTGAGTGGTGGACCTCCCAGACTAGAGCGATGTAGCGGCATAAACAAATAAGTGCTCTGTATGATTTCAAAGCAAGCAGAAGCTTCACGCGGCTAAAACAATAATAGCACGTATTTTGATCTGACATGTGTGTCAGGCAAAGTGATTTTCCAATGATAAAGTAATTGATATTTTGGGATCGCGTGCCCGGTAACACAGGTTACTATTCTTTTAAACGTACAGCAAAAGTACCGTGAATTTCGCAGTTAAGTTCTGATTCATTCTCTATGGTAAAAATCAATGAAATCCTAACGGTATCTTGGTGCAGTGCTTTAGGGTCGTTAAGTTGATGTATTCGTATTTATCGAGGTAAAATTGTCATATTGTAATTGTGTTTAAGTGGTCTAGCAAAAATAAAACGAACCAACCTTATACTGTGGGTGATACAGTGTCTATGTGAGGCCAGGGCGAACCCCTGTCTAAAACAACTATTTACATTAACAATAATTCTATTATTAAATTCCTTGGCCAAGTTCCCTAAAAAAGTAGGATTAATCCCAACGATACACTGTCTAATAATATTTTCCAGATGGATCCAATTTCTAAAAGCTCGATATTTATACATTTGGTTTTTTAGGTAACCCCAGAAAAGAAGTCTCTAGAGGAGTAATGTCCGGTGATCTTGCAGGCCAGGGATTGTCTGAAAACCGTCCGATCCATTTGTGGAAAAATTGTTGATTTAGCCATTCCCTTACTATGAGTACCATCATGTTAAAAATAATTACTGTCACCACGAATTAAAACTATTTCTATTTTTAATTGAATCATAGATATTTCCGGGGTGAAGATTATTCATATTGAAGAAGAAAGAAAAATCCCTCGACAACTGGTGGTAAATATCGTGGAATGTTTGCTTGGAAAGAACTCATCTCTGTCTGATAATGTACGGAGAGGTATAATGTCCCTTTTGAATAAATGTCTAGGTTTAGATAATTTTAGATTTAATGACAAGTTTTTTAAAATGACGGATGTTTACCCATGGGTTCAGGTCTTTCCCCCTTTTTACCTGAAATTTTTATGGGTGATTTTGAAAATAAGTTGTTTAATTCAAATTTTTACCTTCTAGATAAAATTTTATTAGGGCGCAGATATGTTGATGATACTTTTATTGTCTGGACAGAAACAGGGAATGAATTGGAAATTTTTTTCAATTTTTTTCAATTACATCAAATTTGCAAAAGAAATAGAATCTGAATGTTGTCTGAATTTTTTAGATTTAACAATAAAAAGGGTGAATAACTTTTTTGAGTATGCTATTTATCGGAAATACACACATACAGACAATGTTATACCAGCTGACTCTAATCATTGTTTCGCTCATAAAATGGCAGCGTTGAACTCTTTGATCCATCGTTTGTTCACCATCCCACTCTTACCTTTGGAATTTGAGAGTGAAAAGAACATCATCTTTCAAATTGTTTATAACAACGGATAGAAGATATTATTAATCAATACAGACAGGACGTAGTTTTAATATTAGAATAAACGAACATTTAAGAGAGAATTTACATAATTTTAATACTAAAGACAACTTTAAAATGCTACATAATGCGAATAAAGGCCATAAGCTGAAGTTTTTAGAAAATATAGAAATAGCCAAATTAGAGATTAATAATTAGATTGAGTGTTTGAACGATTCTGTCAACGCCCACTACAAAGAAGCAGCAAAAATTGTGAATGAGTTTAAATAGTAAATGTTTGTTTAAATAATCGTACCTCTTTTTGTGCAACCTAGATGCCACTCTGGATCGGTATATTTAGTTTTATTTTTTTAAATGTTTTTGGGGGTATCCCGTTGAGCAATTTTATATAGTTAGTTAACCTGTGTTCGCCATGGTGAACTTGTTTATGTCCTTAATGTAAAGTTTGTGATTATATTATATAAGTAATACCTAATTATTTTCATTTTGAATTGAGTTTGTTATATAAATGAACTTTTTAGACAGCTCTTGAAAATGGTTTAAGAAACCGAAACTCGTATAGCAAAATATTAAATATTTGTGAAGAATTTTGGATTTTTCTTTCCTCTTTAATATTTCTATTCTTTTCTGTAAATACAACTTTTCAACTTCCATTTTTACAATAAAACAAAATGTCATCCATTAAATGTCAATGATCATTTGATCTTAACTAGCCTTTGTTTTTGTGCGGTGGTATTGGTTATGAGAAGAAAACTGATTTGTTTTATTATTATTTATTCTACAAATTTGGGTATAAAGAAAGATTCCTTTATATTTTAAATGCAAAAAAAAATTTTTAAATGTGTAGATTTAAAGTATACAAAATATTAATCTTTATTATATTAATAATTATCGTAACAAATCAAATCCGTACAAAAAATATTTTCAATTTTTAATTTATTTCTTATGACGATCAATTTAATAATAAATAAAGAAAAAAACTTTGTACTTTTATGTATAAATATACAATTTGGAAGGTGCTTTAAGTTAAAGTGTATAATAAAATATCAGTTAGATTAAATCATTTTGTTTCCTCAAAAAAATGCGACGTGCAGCAAAAATATTTAATATTTTTATGTTTTTATTTTCAAAGACCAGAATAGTGTTAGAACGAACTAATCTGACATACTATTTACGGTTATCTCTAACAAAGTATACGGAAAATATAATTTGCATAGTGTATGGTTGCGATGTACTTATTATACAGGGTAAATCAGAAAAAAAACGATTTAATCCTATCATTTGTCTAAAATAAGCGAAACATGTTATTTGAGTATATCTTTCAAATTGAAACCACATTTCTTAATTTACTGTGAAAGGAAATATAAAGCTTCAAAAAACAAAAAGGGAAATTAATTTAAATAAAAAAATAAAGGAATAAGAATGAAAAATAAGTTGAATAAAAAAAATAAATTGACAGATACAAAATGAAAAGCACTCATACTCCAAAAAATAATAGTACTACAATATAATACTTTTTAATTACAATAGCAATAATAAGAATTAAGGATTAGAAGTAGATTGTAAAATCTAATGTCAGTAAATTTTATAGATTAAAAAATCCTGTTTACATAGTTATGTACAATGGGATATGCTGGTCAGTAGGTTTGAGCAAAACCATAGAACAAACAAAAAAATATATATACATATATTGCGACGCACTGCATCGGCTCGATCGGCTCAGTCGGCCCGTCCTACCTAAACCACAAAAGCGTTTTTTAGTAAAGCTACAATATTTTTTCCAAATTTTTTGACTATCGTAGGTATAGCTAATTTACTACCTTTCATTTTTTTACTCCTTATTTGTTTTTAGGTGTGTTTGTTAACCATTTAAGTACCTAAATCACTGGTATCATGTTTTTTCTATTAATAAAAGTAATTTCAGAGACTTTTCAGTGGGAGAAATCCAACTCGACCCAATCTACAGACTTCTTTGTCCTCGCTTGAAAATTAATTAAATAAACAGGACCGGTTAAAAGGACAAAATTTAATATCATCATGCGAGAAAGTGAATAATTTTCTACTTTATATCTTTAATAAAAGTTTATAGAAAGCCAAAACGAAGAGCAAAAAAAATAAACTATCTGGTACTAAATTGGCAAAGTTTCACAATATATTATAGTAAATATTTAGATTTCACACTCTAGGTGTTTTAAATAATTTTCTCCACGACCATTACTGAATGCAATAATTCCAAAATCATTTTTGATAATAGAATGTAAAAATTCTCGCTCTTGAGTTGGAATATTTTTTATTCTGAAACACTTGCTTCTTATGCGTTTTGCGTGTCTTTTCATTCCATAACAAGATACGGAATGAATATTCTGTAATTGATCTAAACGACATAGGTTGCCATGAATTTCGAAACTGTCAGTGTCAGATAAAAATGGCCGCGTTGTAATAATTATTTTCAGACAAATTTTAGTGCAAGTCAAAAAATGAGTGAAAAATCGGATGAATCAGATATGGAACTGGATAATACTCCACCTGAAATTACGAATATTGCGAATAAATAACTTAATTGCTTTGTACAGATTTTATTTGTTTTTATTCATACTTTTTGGTCGTGGAGAAAATATAGTCTGCTACTCGGTTAGAATGAAAATTCGATCGAGCTTAGCGAGCGTGAGGAACCACGAGCTCGCTCGCGAACTTAAGAAGTTAAAATTATATAAAGATATAAAGGTTATAAAAACGAAATATGACGAAATAAAACAAAAAATAAAATTTGATTTTTTTATTCATTCTTGAAAAGATTATTATACATTATAGGGTGCACACTATAAATTCAGGCAGATATCCAAAAAGGATTTGATTCATACATTTACTTATAAAAACAACATCATGATGAAAACAGCTATTTTGAAACAATTTGTCATGACTGAACAATTAGCAAAACAACTTGTTAAATCAAGGAGTGCAGTTAAGAAAACATCGTTACAGAATCTACTATTCTCCACGACCATTACTGAATGCAACAGGGTTCGTAAATATCATGATATTTATTGAAAATATCAAAATATCGGATATTAACGATATATATATCGGATATATATCAAGAAAATGGATATAAATCAACTTTTTTGATATTTTCAGACTTTTTAAATAAAAACACATTTAGTTTTAAAATTAATTGTTTAATATAATATCAAAAATAAAAATACATTTTAATAAAGCAAAACAACAACGTTTTTTTAGGTTATATTTTATTTTAATGAATTATTTTAACAAATAAAGCTTAAATCATCAAAACAACGGCAAATGTTCTCGTTTTAAAAAAATACTAAATACACTAAATTCGTATGGATATAAAAAATAAAAATACAAGAACTTAGGAAAAAAACAAATACATTTATGTAGCCAGTGGCACATCATCTTCTGCCTCAGAATCTGTATCAGAAACAGCAGATACAATACTAAGGGTTGCATCAGATCCAGATGCTTTTGTTGTCTCTGCTTCCCAGACAAAGTCCAGATTGACAGCTTTATCTTTAGTATTCTCGTTAAAGTGCCTAAACAAAAACGTTAGTTTGCCAGCTTTTTCATTCCCCAGCTTATTCCTTAGTTTGCTATGAACAAATCCAAAAGTCGAAAAAATTCGTTCAAGGCCTGCTGAGGCTGAAACTGCTATCAAATGCTTGCTGCACATATCCAGAAATCCTTCTTGGAGCTTGGCCCAATCAAAGTACTTTTCTTGCTCAATCAAACTTACAGACTTCCACCATGTCATTGTAGGTGTCGTTTTAAAATTATTTCGAAACATATAGGAAGGAAAAGGCTTTGAGCCTTTGAGCCCGTACTTAAAGCCATTACTATAGGAATAAACTCGTCATTGATGTTCTGTAAATATTCAAATGCTAATTGCTTTTCTGCATTACTTAATTGATGTCCTCGAAATCTGTGATCCAATAAATTGGCTAAATAATGTGCTGGTGTCAAAGCCATTTCCTTTCGCTTCTTAAACTGTTTTAAAACATTTTCAGGCTACCCCTTAAGATCCCCACCTAACTTCCTCCATATTTCAACTGCCACTGCTATTGTCGAACCATCTCGTTGCATTCTATCCAGCGCAACTGCAATAGGTTTCATTCGAAGCAAGAAATCTCTTGCGTTGTTTGTGATGTTTATGTCATTGACAATTCTATAAATATTACTGTCAACTAATTCTTTGTTGTCTTGACAGACCTGAACTAATTTACCCCGGTTTTCCAGGTAGCATTCTATTGCATCAGTTGCAGTGTTCCAACGTACTTCTTGTGGAATAACTAACCTTTTTCCGTTGGCTGCCATATACCAGGCTGCTGGAAGATGTGTATTTCTAAAATATTTTATAACCTTAATTATATGCTCCATTAGTCCTGGAATCTGTATATCGCAAGCTAGCAAATGTAGAATATGAGCCGAACATCCATGCTGAATAATTCTATTTATTCCTGGGACGATCTCTAGCAATCTTCCCATTTTTGATACATTTGCTGCATTATCAGTGACTAAACTTGTCACCTCAGCATCAAATAACTTTTCAGATTCAGTTATTGCCTCAATAGCTATATCTTTTAAATAGTCAGCAGTATGTGGGTGGCCAGATGTGTCAACAGTTTTTATTAAAAAAGAATCTCCATACGCTGTCATAACGGAGCAGCAAATAATTGGTTCATTATGAACATTCGACCAACCATCTAAGGACATTGACAAATTCGTACCTTTTAGAATTTCTTTGGTTTCCTCCAATACGGTCTGATGTACTTGATCCAATAACTCGCCAGCTATTTTTCGACTTGTAGGAGGCTTACATCCAGGTCTTAGAGTATTACACATTTTGTGGAAATGGGAACTGTCCGCATGGGAAAAAGGGGTATTTGTGGCATAAAAATATGTTGCTATTTTTAAATTAATTTCTTTTAAATACTGCGGGGATGTTGCTATTACTGCGTTGTCTTTAATAATATTTAGCTTGCTAGATGATGGTTTGTATTTTTATTAAGTGGCAAGTCGACATCGGATGACGTACCTACAAAAATAAATAGTCAAGTTAAACTTGCATGCTCATGGCCAGCCTACAATTATTTTCAACAAGATGGCGCGTCAATCCATAGTACTATTGCAGTAAGGGAATGGTTAGATAACTACTACCCTAATCGGTGGATTGGGCGCTTTTCTGGAAACCCTTGGCCCGCAAAATCGCCCGATATCATACCAATGGACTTCTTTTTTTGGGGTTACCTTAAAAATAAAGTTTTTAAGCATCGACCATTTTGAAATGAAGGGCATGTAGAACGTTAAATAACTGTGTTTTTTATGTTATTTTTACGTGTTCGCCGTTTTTTGGACTTATTATACATTACTTCATTACTATAAGACTGACACTTAAAGTTTTATTTCCTTTAGTTTCCTAACAGTTTGCCGTGCCGAAACTTTCATTTCGACCTTATGTTTTAAATTTAAGTAAGTTATGTGTCTAATTGCTCACGAGCTGTTAAAATAAGAAACTGAATTTATAGGTTGCATAGCTTCTATACGAGGGGACGTAAAAAAAAAAAGTAAAAACATTTTTTTTTGTGCTACCGAGCTGAAATTTGGTGTTTGTGGATAACTTTTAAGTGCAAACAGCATTTCCTAATAAAAAAATTTTCTACGGTGTAAATGAAGGGCACTTTATTCTTGAGTGAATTTAACGTTTTCACCTCTCCCTCGTATACAACGCAATATTTACTAGTTTTGTTTATGCACTCTTTTGTTTAAGAACATGCAGAACATTTCCACCGTCAAAAGAATTTGGTAAGTTTTGAAATAAAAAAGAATCCCCCTTGGTGCGTACTTTCTGCCGGTCACTGTATAAACTACTAGTGAGATTTATGTAATTGTGATTTTCCACTGACAATAGTTTGTTGTTTACAATTATATTATACCAATTATTAAAAGAGATTTAAGATGCTCATCGGTTAACTTAGATCTGTATACATTCTTTACGTACTCACACAAGTAAGTAGTACCAAAAACAGAAAACAGCCCACGAGCAAATTTATGCAAATTATCAAATTGTGCCAGTGGAAGACTCTTATAAAATTCCAACAAAGATGAGTTTCATATTTGTTCTTAATTATATCACTGCACTGTAGATCAATAATTTCCGTTTGAAGTTCTGGGGCTAGGGTTTCAATGTCGGTATCAAAAGGATTTTGAAAAATCTTAATTTCATTCGCAATGACATCAAAGTCTGAGAAACGAGTATCAAAATTTATATTCAAATGACTCAAAGCTTCGATTGCAATATCGACGGGAAACTCAGTATCAGTAGTGTGGCTGAATATTTCAAATGCTTTAAAATGTGTGAAACATTTTTTACGCATTTTTTATGCAATTGTGTTTGAAACACTTATATTTTATTCCGGAACGATTTCATATTAGTGGATAAATCAGGGAGAAGCTGGTTTTCTCCTTGCAACCGCAAATTCAGTTCGTTCATATGTTTTGTCAAATCGACGTAGAATGCTAACGTTCACGGCCATTCGCTATTTTGTAATTTGGATAAATTACTATATATGCTTTTCATTCAAAAAAATTCCGATCACTGCTCGAAGTTCAAAGAAGCGCTGAAGGACTTTTCCGCAACTAAGCCAGCGTACTAGATCTAATCTGAAAATCATTGGTACTCAAATAGTGCAACACTTTTTGTGCACTGGTGCAGTTATGCTGACATACCGGTGCTGCACTTCTTTTACCAATGGAATTCGCTATAAAATTTAATGTTGTTAAATACGCACACGCAATTAAGAAGAAGAAGAACAGATAAGTGAAAGATGTCAAACGCTGGAAAATCTCTCGAATACAGGTTATAAACATACAATGATATTTAGTTCAAATTATTATTTATATTGAAAAAGTAGTCCATACTTGCAGTGGAGTTTACGTAATGTAAATAAAACGACAATGTCTTCCTCCACAAATATAATAAAAGTAAAATTCTTGTTCTTGAACAAGAATTTTACTTTTATTAAATTTGTGGAGGAAGACATTGTCGTTTTATTTACATATTATTTATATTATTAAAAATGAGATATGGCTCGAAGTTAAAGACCTCATTAACATTAACACAGGTAAGCACCGGACTCTTTTTTGCTTTAGTAATTTCAAGTTTTTCTAGTAAATCTAACTTTTTACTTTTATGACATTCATGAAGTATGTTTACGTTTTCAGGTGCTGAAAATTGATGCCCCGATTCCAACAAATGATTCGCAAAGGCTGATTTGGTGTTAGTTATATCTGTGCCTTGGTATTTATTGACTAGTCTAAGATGTTCATGAACCCTAGTTGATATTTTACTCCCCGACTGGCCTACATAAACGGCAGGACAATCTGCGCAGGACAAAGAGTAGATCCCGGACTTGGATAATGGGTTGATTTTGTCCTTTATTTTAACTAGATGTTGTTTTAAAGTGTTAGTGGTCTTAAATGCAACTGATACATTAAAAGGTTTAAAAAACTTGGCCAACTGTAAGGAGACATTCCCAAAAAAAGTCAAAGATCTGTAGTTATTTGAATTGTTTTTATATTTTTTTGATGTAAAATGTTATATGAAAATTTGTATTTGTTAACAAACTTGTAATAGATTTTGTTAATTATTCTCAACGGGAATCCGTTGTTGAAGGCTAATTGTTTTATTATGGATAATTCCTTATTGAAGGCTTCTCTGGATAATGGTAATTTGAACAATCTAAAGAAAAACGAATTAAATGATGCGAATTTGTGAGAGTAGGGTGAGTTTGAGTAGAATTGAATAATATTATCGGTTGACATGGGTTTTCTATAAACTTCAATTTTGATTTTATTGTTATTTCTAGTTAAAAGAAGATCTAAAAATGGCAGTTGGCCGTTAATTTCACGTTCAAGTGTGAAGCTTATTTTGGGGTGCAAATTATTAACAAACAAAAGAAAATTATTCAAATCCTGATCATTACCGGTCCAAACAATACATTATGTCTCCCACATAAAATATCTTTTATAAAATAATAAAAATTTTCAAAAATTGCTAGTCATAATTCGTTTCTCCAAGTTGCCCATGAAAACTTCACTCAAGAAAGGTGAAAGGCGAGAACCCATAGTCAAGCCGGCTTTCTGTCTGAAATATTTACTAATGAATTGAAATAAATTTTGTTCTAAAACTGTTCTTAGTAATAAAGTTAGGTTAGAGACTATCAACCTTGAGAGGCCCTTCTCTGTCAGCAGACCTTCCACTAAATTGATACATTCTGCGGGGGGAATGCTAGGAAACAGATTTTTGACATCCAGCGATACAAGGGTTGCGCCAGGAAGAACGTCAAGGTCTTTCACAAAATTAGAAAACTCTATAGAATTCTTAATGGAGTAAGTACTCACAAATCCTGTCGCCCTCCTCAAAACATCATTTAGCCAAGAAGATAAGTTGTAGCATGGAGAATTAACAAACGATACTACCGGTCTAACGAGTACACCCTCAAAATCAAATCAAAATATGCTTTATTGTCATAAAGTATTATTTTTATCGACAAAGCCTTTTTTTTAAATTAAATTACCAATAAAATATAATAATATAGTAAAACTTAAAATATCCTAATAAAAAAAAATGCAAATAATTATGACAGAGTATCACCAAAATATTCATCCAGAGTCCAGAGTATAATAAGCTTTTTCCAATAATAAATTTTTAACATTTTTTTTAAACATTTTAAGATTTGATATTTTCTTAATAAAATCTGGAAGATAATTAAAATTTCTTTTAGAATCATTAATTATGGATTTTTTTATAAGACTTTGTAACGAAATAAAACTTATTTCGTTACATTGGATTTTAAAGTATCTTTAGGTATTGGCGCTGCCATCTATGGATAACTCTGCATACTGCAGAATATCGATTATTTAAGTTTGTGTAAAGGAAAAGAGCAACTGTAAATTTGTCGTTCTATAATATAGATTTCTAGGTTATTCTTTAATATAGATTATCGATTTCCTACATTTAATTTAGTTCATATTGCCTCCGAGGATGCGTAAAGGCTCGACTCAGAGAAGTGAATTCTTGACCTCACTTTCGGTTTTATTCTGATACAGGTATGTCACGCTAAGCTTTTGTTTCACTAAATTTATATTTTATCTGATATTAAGTATGTAATTGAACTAATTGAACCATAAATATTACTTTCTAGAAACCCATGACCTTTTAAGCTATTTTTACACGAATTAAATTCCACATTCTTATGTTTTAAACAAAATAAAGACATGCCGACCATCATGGCGTGATATTTTAATAATCTTCATTCATCTCATTTATCCTTGTAAAGAATAATGTTTTTAAAGATCTAAAAGCATCATCTCAACAGACAGAACGCAGTCATAAGATTATTTCTTCAGTAAGTTTGGATTTCAATCAATATTTTAATAATTTTGCATTCAATTTAAATGTCTTTTTAAGTCATCAACAGGTCATGGTTTACCTCATTTTTCATTGTCAAATAATATCTAAATTCTTAATTTAACTTTGTTTTTCGGGTTTCTATCGTTCTTTTACGTTTTAGCAAATATCGTTGTCCAGTTGGTGGTTTATTTAAGTTCTTGATGAACATTGGTGAGGACCAGATATAGGGTAAACCTGGCTGGACCATTTACAAGGAAACCGACAGATCCAGGCTCTACAGAACTGGTGACTGACAGAATATCCAAGGAAGCTGATATCGAGGAAAGCAGGTGAGTTTTTCTTTTGTTTCTAATCAGAAACCTAAATTGAATTTGTCGGAAAGCTCAACTAGTTTCTCTCAAAGATATCTGTCAGAAATCAATTCTGATTTAACATTAATTTCTCTTAAACTTCTCACTCAATTGGCGTGACATGCTTGTACTGGATGGATAATACCTTAAGTCACATTGTATATAAAATTTCTCTTGTACCATATCTATATCTTGAATTTATCTTGTTCGTATCTTACCTTGGGTGCCATAATTTAGACATTAGTCTGGTACGCCAATATCATGTGGTAACGAATGCCTGTAGCTCGTTATACCACATTTATCTATCTCGCAAACGATTGTCTTTTGCTCGTTTTTGCATATCGTACCTGCACAAAAGTTACAAATGCTTTTAAATGCAGTTATCTACCTCGCAAACGATTGTCTTTTGCTCGTTTTTGCATATCGTACCTGCACAAAAGTTACAAATATTTTGAATGCAGTTATCTCTCTCGCAAACGATTGTCTTTTTGCTCGTTATGCATATCGAATCTACACAAAGTTGTGGATGCTTTGAATGCAGTATTCTCTTCTAGTTTTGAATATCTGTATTGTATATTTGTACATTTTGTAGTTATTACTAGTTAAAAATACTTAATTTTTATCTTGTTGGCACAATATATGCTTCTTTTGGATTAACTTAAAACTTAGATACATTTTAAGTCAATCAAATCATTTGTTTTTCTTACTATTTAGACACGAAAGAAAATTTGTTTTTGACCTTATGTAATTAAACATAGTTATTTCATTTCCTAATTTAAAACTTTATGCATATTCACTTGAGTAACAGGGAGTAAAAACATCCTGTGATTATAGTATAGAAATTTAAGTTACAACTGGTACTGTTTACCATAAATATTCATTTTCAAACCTTTATTGCAATAATATTCGCTGGTCTAATGCCACTTTTCTAACATTACATGTAAGCGAGCAAACCTGAGGCTGACAAACTGACAAGCTCATCAGATGTCATTACTCCTATCAATCGCTGTCACAAGAATTCAAGTCTAATCAAGTCCTGACATCTTCCTCATCGTTCTCCATTGCTGAAGTCTATGCATGGAACACCTTCTCCATTGCTGAAGTCTATGCATGGAACACCTTCTCCGTTGCTGAAGTATATGCATGGAACACCGAACACCTCATCGAGACAACTTACAGGTGAAGAGGACTGAATTTTGGACACACCTCATGGAAGACAATGCAGAGCTAAGTATTTGTCAGTCAGAAGGACAACTTTGTAAAGACCAGTAGACCATTGCTATATTTTCATTTTAATTTTCACCTTTTTATACTGTAAACTGTTTCCTCAGAAACCAATCTCAACAACCATCATTATACAAGTATAGTTTAATAAACTACTAAGTGTTTGTAAAATTTTGTATTATTTCTGGTAGGATGGCGCCCTAAAAAAATTTGTCAGGTAATAAGATAAACCCACACCTAACAACAAAAAAAAAAGGTCTTTTTAGCCGAGGCAACTCAACATCATTTGAATGATAATCATTAACGTTACAATGGCGTCCAACGTCATCGTTACAACTTGAAGAAGGAATAGGTAAACATATATTAAAGGTTTGTCTTGTATTATAAATATGTGAATTAATACTATTTCTATGCTTTTTATGAATCAAACAAACTGTTTCCAATATAAAAATGGAAGTTAGTGTTAAAATTTTTTGTGAGATAAATAGAGTTTTACTTTAGGAAATCCATAAAGAAGAGGTGTTTTTGGGTTCATAGGGTACAGCTTCTGTTTGGGTTAACCAAAATATTCCAGTGTAACTAAGGTCTGGTCTAGAATGTTTTTGACCTTTGTAAAATATGCATTAGTTGGATCCCTACTAACCGATTCGAACTCATCTTCGAATTTAGTAAACCAGTCACATAGTGGGAGTACCTACTGGTTTCAGTAAATATAATCGCGTTCTATCTACTTGACTTTGACTCAAAATTTATACTAAATTTGCGACTGGCTCAAATACTAAAATAGATGCTTACACAATTCCATTTAGTTACTGGCTTTAACTACTGACCCCGTGTAAATTAGCCATAAGATATGGATCTGCTTTTTCGCTCTAGATTATGCTGCGACGCACTTAAGATACAAACATCATCCAACGCATGCATTTTCAAAACAAACTGCACAGTAACAAATTTTACATTGAACATAAATATGCCAACATTGTTTGTTATTCTATATTTTTGTTTGTAACTGAGTATACTAAATTTTCTTGTACGACCCTGTTTTTAACCGTTTCTATCAGTGACAGCAAAGTCGTTCGGAAAAATGCCCTTTAGGAACTTATCTCTATTTTCAAAGCGGTGTCACTTGCACCCTTCGTTTCTTTAGCTATCTCGTTTTCCCGTTTCTTATATTATATATAAATTAAATTTATGTGGATCTTTTAAGCAGGGTTTTCATTTTAAAACGAGGCACCCTAAATATCTCTTGATTTTTAGAAAAGAAGATTCGACAAAAACACACCAATAATTATAATATCCAGGGAGAAGTTTAGTTACACATTTGTTTGAAATGTCAAATGGCATGCACCACTATCGATGTAAAGCGCATTCATAAGAGTACGTGACTAAATTTTAAGAATTACTTTAATTTACGTTATTATTCAAAAGACAATTTGTACAAAAAATAAACCTATAACAATGATGAAACACAACAATTTGAATTACTCTAGAATTTGCCGCCAAAACGTCAGTCCGAGGTCAGCTGGAGAGCGTGACGTCATATTAGTATAACAAAATCATATATTATCATATATGAAAGTTAAGATGAAGAAGTTAAGAACTAATCTGAACTGTTGTCACTTAAAATTATACAGATTGTTTTTCCATTGGTGAAGTTTGCGGAGTAAAGGCGGATCAGTATGTGTATTTCATTCTTATAAATATGTAGTAAGTAGCAAGTAGTAGTACCTACTTATCATAATATATTTTGATTTAAAGGAGCTTACCTCGCGGTATTCACCCACCAAATAGTGAGAAGTCGTAGATAAAAACAGATAATAATCCATGCAATAATGCAAAAAAAACCAAACGTGTCTTGAGGCCCGGTAACAAGAGATTTCTCTCACGCAGCAATTCTTTGAAGGGTTGTTGCAACCTCCGTGGGTTGGTTGGATTTCCTCCACTCAAAGGTAAACAAATTTACACATATTCACTCCGATCCGGCATGAAAGTCCTCCGAAGCGTTTAGCACAACAAATATCGAAAATAAAGGTGGTTTTTCAACTTCGGGTTAGTTCGAGAAGTGTGGCTAGTCTAATTTTGCCAGCGTCTTGATTCCCGTCCTCGAAAACGGCCGGTTTTTTGGTTTTGAAATCCCCGGCTCCGCTTTGAATTATTAAAGAGGAAAGAAAAATCCAAAATTCTTCACAAATATTTAATATCTCGCTCTACGCGTTTCGGTTTTTTAAACCATTTTCAAGAAAAAGTTCATTTATATAATAATCTCAATTTCAATTCAAAATTATTTGGTGTTACATAGTATAATCACAAACTTTACATTAAGGACACAAACAAGCTCACAATGGCGAGCACAGGTTAACTAACTATATAAAATTGATCAACGGGATAAACAAAAAAAACATTTAAAAATAAAACAAAATATACCGAACCAGAGCGACATCTAGATTGCACAAAGAGAGGTTCTATTATTTAAACAAACATTCACTACTTAAACTCGTTCACAATTCTCGCTGCCTCCCTATAGTGGGCGTTGACAAGATCGTTCATTTGATTATTTATCTCTAATTTGGCTATTTCTATGTTTTCTAAAAAATTCAGTTTATGGCCTTTATTCGCATTATGTAGCATTTTAAAGTTGTCTTTAGTATTAAAATTATGTAAATTCTCTCTTAAATGTAGGCCAAGAGCTGATCTCTTGTCATTAGACGATTTCTGAGAGTTTAAATGTTCTTTTATTCTAATATTAAAACTACGTCCTGTCTGACCAGCATATTTAGCTGTGCAAGAGTTACAGGACAACAAATACACCCCACTCTTGTCAAGCACGTTAATTAAATCCTTTACTCTCGAGAATAAGCTACGTAAATTGTTTACCGATTTGTAAGCTATTTTAAAATTGTCGTTTAAGGACTTCATTACATTACCTACTCTCAGAGAAACAGCGCCTAAAAAAGTTAGCCTTATATACCTAGGAGGTTGAAAAGATGTTGGTCTTATCCAAGGGGTTAGTCAACACCTTCTTAAGCATGCCATTAAATTTTTTTTTTCATTAAATTATTGATTAGTGATATCTTGTATCCGTTGTTATAAGCAATTTGAAAGATGATGTTCTTTTCCCTCTCAAATTCCAAAGGTAAGAGTGGGATGGTAAACAAACGATGGATCAAAGAGTTAAAAGCTGCCATTTTATGAGCTAAACAATGATTTGAGTCAGCAGGTATAACATTGTCTGTATGTGTGTTTTTCCGATAAATAGCATACTCAAAAAAGTTAGTCAAAAGTCCGCTTTGAAATTCAGAAAATATGGAACTATAAATGTATTTATAACCCCTATGAATAACTACTGAGTATCTACTACCACTGCTACTAATGCTGAAGTGAAAAAGGATGATTCCATTCCATTCATGAGTAAAAAGAAACTGTGGAAACCTTTGAAGTAAATGAATTTTTGTTATGAAAAAAAATGTAAACAGAAAATCACTTTTAATAGAGAAAGACGAAATCATCTTAAGCGCGGAAAGGGTCGTCCAGGCCAAATTCCGAGAATTTGGACAAGCACACATGAAACCACCGCGCGTCAAGCGACGCTATTTTTTTCAAGGGGGACGGTGAATATAAATAGGCCAGCGCAGGCAGAAGGAATTCAAATTTTTCAAATGACAAGGTTAGGTAGTTATGCTGCCAGTCAATTTGTCAATTTTTGTTTTGAAATTTTGGGTGTTTGTCAATATCGAATTTAAATTCTGTCCTAAGGGTAGGTACGATTACTAATTGCTGCTAAAAAGCTGAAAATTGAAGTGACAATAGCTTCGCCGATTTAATTGTACTACCGATCGAAGTTTAAGTACGGGAAGTGGTTGTCAGCAATATCAATCCGAAAAATCCAGCTATTATAATTGTAACAAAGATACGTAACACTCCTTAAGAGAGCAAGTTAAGGCAGACGTTTGATCTTTCAATTTGGGGAAGTGCCATTATCATAAAAATGAAAACTAGAGGGAAAGGCAAAGCGTTGATTGGAAAACGACGAATAAATAAATGATCAGGAATGTAAATGTCTAATTTGGGTAATCGTACATTATTCGTACATGTGTTTGTCCAAAATCAATAAACTTTCGCTTGAAAAGTAAGGGTCACCCCAATATAGGTCAAATATATTATGGGCACACTTTGTGCCGAAACCAGATGCTGTATCTGTCTTTCAGAGGTTTAACCCAAAGAATAAAAAATCAGAAGAAAAATAAAATAGATTTGATTGAGAAAAGAATTTAATGGTTTTATGATGTAATAAAATATTACAAAACATGACGATACAGCCTGCAAGGTTGAGGAGTAATTAGTAGACAAAGGTGGCTAATAATATTGTTAGATCTTTTGATTTGGGGGAGGGTATTTGGTATAATGATGTCAGTAGAGCATTAATTTATGATCAATGTCAAAAGGAGTGTGAAGGGTTATTCTCCGGAAAGGACGTTCATTGTTTGTTGAGTAATCCTAGGCACCTCGTATAATGTAACGTAGTTCGGACGTTTTAGTAATTAAAATAAGTGCTCCTATCTTTTGATACACTATTATATCTTATATGGGGAAATGACAAACGGCCAATGGGACAACAGCACTGGAAAGAAAAAAGCCACAGACAGGTAATGGCAGTGGGTAAACAACAGAGAGAGATAAACAGGTTTCAGGTTCTAATGTTGGTATTTGTATTAATTTAAAATTAAGTATGAGATAAAAAAAGGAAACATTTGTAGGACAAAAATGTTCAATATATATAGAAATCACCTACAGTCGAAATGGTGGTTCTTTGCCGTTTCATATTCATGTTCCACGTGACTAAAACCATATGAATCTAATTAAAATTACGAGGTTCAAAAAGTTAAAATAAAGTCTAAGTTCATAAACGTCAAAACTTTCGTTGCCGCCAACACGAAAGTACGATGAATATGACTCTGAAACGAACAGTTTACAGAATTAAATTGAATTTCAAGACAAAAAAACGTTTAAAAACAAATTAAAGTTGACATATCGAAACAATGACTTTGACATCAATGGACAACTCTTCAAATATCCTTTGTCTCTGTCTAACACGTTACTTTGAATTGGAGACGGAGACGCTCTATTACGTTTTTATTCACTTTCAACGCTATAATAAAAAATAAAGATGAGGTGTTGTAAATCACGCTGTCTCTTGATCGTTTATCCATGACCCAGCGGCAAAGAACGACCGATTCGACTGTATATGACATTGTCTAACGACCACAGTCAGAGTGGCTGAAATCAACAGGTAATGAACATATCTGAGGGTCGGTCAGTTTCAGTGTTATTCTCCCATTTTAGTTTTTATGCAAGTGTCCTATTGGTCAGTAAGTTTGAAGAAGCAACAGTATGCAACAAGAAAAGAACACAGGAAAGGGTTTTGGATGAAGGCTGAGGTAGGTACTCAGTCTATTCTATATATAAATTAAACTAGTCAATCGTAGTTGAATGTTTTGGAAAATGTGATAGACCCTCTTATTGTACAATCTTTGGAAAATCAAGATGATGAAAATGGCACACTGGAATTCGATGAAGAAAATCTGCATATTCAGCAAGATGGAGCTCCTCCTCACTATGCATTACTAGTTAGAGAGTGGCTTAATCAATGGTTCCCTGACAAATGGATTGGCAGATGAGGTACAATACAATGGCCAGCAAGATCTCCCGATTTGACTCGTGTGGTTGTTTCTTTTGGAACAAACAACAAACCAAGTTTTTTTTTAACGATGTATCACTCAATACATAGGTAGTGCAATTCGATATTCAAATATGCAAACATATTAAAATTGACATATATTTTTTTGTAAAATCCTATCACCCGCAGAATCAATAAATATTTAGTTTTAAAATGAAAACTCACTGTATAAATAATTTGGTTACAACATTTGTTGGTCTATCCTAATATTAATGTATCAATTTAAAAATGTAAAAGGAAAATCAAAATTAAATAGCTACTCGTGAAAAAGATTATATTAAAAGCATATATTTCAGTGAGCGTACTTCAGAGGCATTTTAATAAAACATAAACCGTAGGTATTTTATCGCTTTCATGTGTATTTTGAGCAAGAAATATCTCCTAAACTATTTAATAGTGTACGTCTGGCAATGCATATCTTTGGATACAAGTGGAGTTTATTATGCCAATGCTAATTTCGTAAATATAAAATAAATATTTTAAGTATGTTAATTCCGGCAGGGTCAAAAAGATTTTGTGTTTGGTGCAACAGTAATTTTACCGTAGAGGACAATTATTAATATTATAGTAGAATTATAAACATACAAATGTACAAAAATAAACAAATCAAGAAAGAAAGTTGAATGAGTAATATTGTTTTTCCAAGGCATAGTTTCCCACCTTCCTTCTGAAACGTACAGCACTTGTGATATCCCTGATTGACTTTGGGAGCATCTGATATGCCTTTACTGCCCTATAGTATGGTCCTCTTTCAAAAAATGTTGAATTATGTGGGGGTATGGCAAGATCATATCGTCGCTCAGAAGTCAAAACCTCGTATATATCTCAAGTTTGAACGGTTTTGAGTTACGAGCGTTTACAGTAACTACATACCTACTACTGCGCACCGATTGTAAAAGCCCGTATCACAATAGCCGCGATCAAGAGCATGCATTACTGTAGAAACAAAAACTCTTATTCTAATTCTGAATTCAAATCTTACTACTTGACCGGCATCGACCTGTTGCTTTTCTAATTTGTGCTAACATTTAGTTGTTTTGTTAAAGTGCTATTAAAAATGTCATATGCTGTGATTCCTCTTCAACTAAACAAGATACCGAGCATTTTAAAACAACTTCCACCAGTTCCACTTTTGAATCACATCCTACCAATTCGATTGGGGCTTTAGAAATTTCACAACCCATTTTAGACTTCACTAATTATAAAAATGTATATAATAATAATTTAAATGACTCAGAACCATTTGAATACTCCGGTTCAAGTTACCATCCCACAGAGATCTTGACAGACTCAGAAGACGAAACTGAAGATAAAACCAGTAGAAAAGGTACAGGGTTATCCAACCAAGACTAGACAAGGCGATTTTTTGACTTTTCCTGTACTTTTATAAAAAAACTGAAATAGCCATCTTAAGTCATTTTCTCCCGCGAATTCGAATATCTTCAGCAAAAAAACAATTGAACATCAAACAAAAGTACTAGGGGTCACTTTGATATTTTTTTAAATGGGATGCCGTATTTTTAATGAGCTTATGCGATTTCTCATATAAATTTTGATCTAAAATGTTGGATTTTTAATTTATTTTTTATTTTTTTTTTTATTTTTAACATTTTCCGAATTTAAAACCGAAGAAAAAAGGCGTTTTTGAATTAAAAATCCAACATTTTAGATCAAAATTTATATGAGAAATCGGATAAGCTCATTAAAAATACGGCATCCCATTTAAAAAAATATCAAAGTGACCCCTAGTACTTTTGTTTGATGTTCAATTGTTTTTTGCTGAAGATATTCGAATTCGCGGGAGAAAATGACTTAAGATGGCTATTTCAGTTTTTTTATAAAAGTACAGGAAAAGTCAAAAAATCGCCTTGTCTAGTCTTGGTTGGATAACCCTGTACAAGAAACAGCCGTGGGCGAGTTAGACGCGTCTCTAACAAGAACTAAACGAAAGAGAAAGAGCCAGGGAGATCCGTCTTTATGAAAAATAAATTAAAATAAATTAATGAGGATGAATGGAAAAGAATATTATGAAGTATCAAAAGTTAAAGGAAACGAATTACTGACTAACGTAAAGAAACATCAAAGGAAAATGGAACCAAGATGCAATTCATCTAAATGCTTAAAATCGAAAGAAAAAAGAAAATGTTCTCTTATTAACGAAGAACAGAGAAAAGCCATATTTGAAGAAGAGTTTTGGGAGCATAATATGTACTGGACATAAAGGAAGATTTTTGTGGCTACTCTAGTTAACAAAGCACCAACTAAACAAAAAAGTACGAATACAAAATCCCGACGTGCTCTAAGTTTATCTTACTACTTAAAAATTGATAACTCCCTTGTTCCCGTCTGTAAACAAATGTTTTTAGCAACTCTAAATTTAGATGAATGAAGTGTCCTTAATTGGGTTAAAGGTAGCTTAGATTCTGGTATAGTAGAAACGACTAATAAGTTTCCATTAAAATTTAGACCGATTAATCCTGAAAACGTCTTAAAATTAAAGAATTTTTTGGGCTACTTCCTAAAATGCCTTCGCATTACTGTCGAGCTTTGACTAGCAAGCTGCGTCTGGAAAGTTTGCTGATTTTTCCGCAGGGTATGATGTATTCCTATCAAAAATGGAAAACCTTAATATTGACATTTGAATAATTTGTGATGCACGGAAATATAAAAAGAGAGGTTAGTTAAGTCATACATTTTTTAATGATTATTCGGATATTAACTATCATTCTTCAATATGTCCCGGCACGAAAGTGTCAGATCCCTGTGTGACCGATCTAAGAGCTATAAAATATTGTGAAGAACCTCCAGATCATTACAAGTTAAGTTTTGACGATAACTGGCAGTTTTTACCAACTCGTTCATCCGCCACAATTGGACAAATAAAAAAACTCCATGGCACCTCACTGCCTATAAAGGGCGATAAATTTAACCACCTACAGTTTATTAAGGTTAGTTCATGAAGAATATTATGTCCTATATGATTCTTTAAGTCATTAGATAAATCGCTTAATTTGTTCTACAACGAACTGTCCTCAAGGTAACATGCCTTGGTTCAAAATTTGTTTTTAGTTTATATTATGTTACAGTAGTTGGTTTCTTCTTATTTAAAGACTTAGAATATACTTATCATATAACTTCTTCCCTATTGTTACTATTTCCAATTAGCATAAAATAATAATATACAATAAAAATGCTTTATTTATTATTGACATTTAATAATATTATAATCTCGTAACTCAATAATTATAATACTAATTAGAGTGGAAATAACTCGTATCTAAGTTCCCTTCATTTTATGAGAAAAATAAAAACAGCAGTACAAAAACTGTTTTTTTTATACAAACTAAGAATGCACTATAAAGTATGAAATCGAAAAAATAACTGTTTTGTCAAAAATGGTAAATTTCGAGATACGAGGTTTTGACTTCTGAGCGACGATATCTACTTCTTCACTCTCTCCTCTGCAGCCAAGCTGTCAATCGACAAATGCGACACTGATTCGGCAGTCAGAACTGCAGCTGTATTATCAGCAAACTGAGACACAAGATCCGCATGAACTAGTGCAGACAGGCCATCAACATAATATAACAAAAAGAGGATAGGGCCCAGGATTGAGCCCTGCGTGACACCCTGATTTATGACTGTAGTCTTAGAGTAACACTGTTTTACAGTTTGCCTTACCTCCACAATCTGTTTCCGGTTGCTAAGTTACATTTTCATTTTGTGTAAAAAAAGTATGGTTAGTGTAAAATAAACTGCTATCAATGCAAGCGTCCGAGAACCAAGAACGATAATATGATTTTTCTACCACGACGTCTATTCTCCAACTTAAGAGAAGTGAATGCTCTCTCGGCAGAAGTGACTATTCACATCATATGTTTTAGTTAACTAAACACGGATGCTTGTCAGCGCTCTTCTCACAATATGATCCCGTTGTCTTAGAAAATTACGAGAGAACGTGTTCTCCTAACTTATAATGGATGTGAATAGTCATTCTCACTTTCAAGAATACAGTTAAAAAATTTGACAGACTGACAGATCATTTCTCTTGATATGATCATTTCCCGAATACGCGAATACGAGAATAGACATATACTATTTTTCTACGATCGAATATGAAGTAGAATAAAATGGTGTGAATAAAGAGGCTGTACGGGCGTAGGAAATTTCGGCCCCGGCCAGGTAGCAGCCCGATTTTGACAGGAACTTTCGGCCCCGGGATGGAAGGGTCATGTTTTTATTACAGGCATTTTCGGCCCCAATGGTCTAACGTTATAACATTTTAATTTTTTTATGATCTTTTGTGTTTTGAATCATTTATAAAATGAAAATGCAACTAACCTGAACTAACTCAATTTTTGACCTGCAACTCGGCTAATGCGGTTTTATAGACTTATATTGGTTAAACAGCGCTAACACGGCATCTAATCCACCTTTTTGGTTCCAATTCGCCTTTTTCAAGTTCACCAGGGAATATTATTATTAATTGTTTGCCCCTTTTATAGACTTATATTGGTTAAACAGCGCTAACACGGCATCTAATCCACCTTTTTGGTTCAATTCGCATTACCTGCAATGTTTGGGGCCGAAATTTCTTGCAAGATTACTTGACCTAAAATTTCTAGCAGGTACCTTACCCAATATGGGGCCGAAAGTTCCGCCGCCCGGCTGTACGGGAGTATTTCATTTGCGGTCTAGACTTTTGTGGCGTCAAAATATGTCGGTTTGAGAACGATCGCATCAGAAAAATTGTTTTTGTTAATGAAGTTACACGTGATTTTAGCATTCAAACACACAAAAAATTTGACGTTAATTGTTGATATTTTACTAATCGATGATTTAAACGTTCCAGAACCTATATTTAGTTTATTTACGACTAATTGTCTTTAATCGTTGGTTAACAGACGGCACAACAGATATTTCTAGATAATCATCGATTTTTAAAATTAAAAGTATGCAACAATGTTTGGAAATAAATAAAAACACATATTTAAAGATCCTGTATAATAGTGTGCAATGTGCATGTATATACAGTGACCGGCAGAAAGTGCGCAGCATATGGGAAATTTTTTTCTCTATGAGTATAGTAAATTTATTTTATTTCAGAGAAGTTCTGCATATTTTCAAACCAAAATAACACCCATCGAATCCGGTAAAAGTATTATGGTATACGAGGGAGAGTCAAAATTGGAAATTCCGCTGAGAGTAAAATACCTCCATTTTTCATTTTAGACTAAGAATTTATTAATAAATATTGTTTTAGTTTCAAAGATATACCTAAGCACCAAATTTCGCCTATTTTGGACAAAAAATAGGATTTAATCGTTTTTTCTGAATCACCCGGTATAAAAAAAAACATTGCAAACATACAGTACGCAAATTGTATTTTCTGTGCACTTTGTTAAAGATAACCTTAAATAGTATGTCAGATTAGTTAGTTTTAACAATATTATGGCCCTTTAAAATAAAAACATAAAAATAATCAATATTTCTGCTGCACACCGTATTTTATTTTTTGAGGAAACAGAATAATTCAATCTAACTCATATTTTGTTATGCACTTTATATTTTTATAAATAAAATTACTAGCTTTTTTCTTTATATTTAGATTTTAATAGTGATCGTCATAAGAAAAAAATTAAAAATTGAAAATATTTTTTTTATGAATTTTTATTTGTTACGCAAAATATGGATCAATATAATTTTTATTCATGAAATAAATTTTGAGGATAATAATAAATCTTTGAAACTAAAAATAGAAAACAAAAAATATTAATAATTAAGACTGTTTACATTAACAATAATTATAACTTTATATTTCTACATGTCCTCCTCCATTTTCTATACATTTACGGTTCTTTTCTTAAATTCTTTGTCTACGTTCCCTAAAAAAGTAGGATTGAGTCTAGCGATACATTGTCTAATCATATTTTCCAGATGTATTATTTTTGTTTATGTACACTGTAGTGGTAAGTATTGATTATGAGAAGGAAAATGATTTGTATTATTATTATTTAGGCTTTAAATTTGGATGTAAAGAAATGTACGAGTTTGAAATGTTTCGATTTAATGTATACAAAAATATATTGATCCTTATTATTAAATTATTAATTATCGTAGCAAATAAGATCCGTACAAAAAATATTTTTAATTTTTTAATTTTTATCTTATGACGATCATAATTAAAATTTAAATAAAGAAAAAACTTAATTAATATACTATACAATTTGAAAGGTGCCTTAAATTAAAGTGTATAACAAAATATCAGTTAGAATAAATTATTGTTTCTTCAAAAAATAAAATAAATATGGTGTGCAGCAAAAATATTTAGAAATATGTTTATGTTTTTATTTTAAAAGGTCATAATATTGTTAAAAGTAACTAATCTGGCATACTATTTACGGTTATCTCTAACAAAGTGTACAGCAAATACAATTTGCGTACTGTATGGTTGCGAAGTACTTTTTATACAGGGTTATTCAGAAAAAACGACTAAATCCTATTTTTTAACAGAAATAAGCGAAATTTGGTATTTGAGTATATCTTTGAAATTGAAACAATTTTTCTTAATACATTTTTTTTCTACATTGAAAAATGGATATACTTTGCTCTCAGCCGAATTTCCAATTTTTGACTCTCTCTCGTATACCATAAGACTTTTACGGAATTTGATGGGTGTTACTTTGGTTTGAGGATATGCAAACCTTTTCTGAATTAAAATAAATTTGCTTAATTCAAAGATAAAAAAATTTCCCATATGCTGCGCACTTTCTGCCGGTCACTGTAGATAGGCTTTAAGCATAATTGCTTTAAAAAATGTTTATTGTATAGTGTAGGTACTTGAATTAATTCAAGCAACAATATAAGTAATTTCTATTAGGATAACATACTTCCAAGTAATTAAATTACCTGAATGGCTTTTATAATGTGATAAGAAAACTAAATAGTAAAACTATAAATAAAAATTTATTTAATTAGAAAAAATACTAAGTATGCTAAGATTTCCTGTTAATAATTTAAGCTCGAGGGATATTCGGGAAAAAAATTTTAATTCAATCAATTCCATATGTATACTAATTTTAACTTTCAGGTCATTATTTGACACTTAAAATGTCAAAAATTTTTCACTTATTATTTCCAAGTAGGAATATCAAAAATATCCACAAGCAATACCATAAGAGCTACGATTTAGCAGATATTTTTTATGCTTGGTTTCGAACACTTACTTTCAGAAAATTTAACGAAAGCTGTTCCGATAAAATCACGAGAGCGTAGCTCGAGTGATTTTGTCGGACAGATCGCGTTAAATTTTCTAAAAGTAAGTATGAGATAGCAAGCAGCATAAAAAATATCAGGCTCATAATCTGAGCTCGAATGGTATTTAGTAAGGCAATTCCACGAATAGGAATGGAATTTTCTATTTCGTTATTAATTTCCTTTTCGTCAATTATTGTCCCAAACCACTGCATGTTAAAAAATACTTTTTTATTTAAAAATCCACTTTAAAACAGCTTAAACAATTATTTAGTAGTACCGCGGTTGTGTTCGCACTAAGGTTATATTGAATCTTTTCTTGAACTTTTAAAGATTTTTAAAAAATTTTCATATTAAAAAAAAAAAAAACCTTTATACAAAATGATTACGTTTTATTATTATTCTAAAATATGGCGCAAAGCCCCTTATTATCACATTAGCTAAATTAAGACAGTTATTAATCTTTCAGTAGTTTTTACAAAATTCTTTTAATATAAAAAATTTTCTTTTAAAATAAAACCTATTATTCGTAAAAATTAAAAGAAAACTTCTCTCCTCCAGAGTTCACATTATTTCTTTATTTAACTTAACACGACATGTGCTACTCCTCTTAACTTAACTATGCAAACTCTTGACTTTTAATTTTTTAAACAAATTTTTCTTTAATTACCTTCAGATGTCATTATCTTCTATTATCATACTTAAATATGTTCTACTTATCTACATTACAAAACTTATTTTTAACTTTACTTCTCATTCAATTCATTTAACCATTTAATGCACCAAGTTCCAGCCTTTTTGTTGTACTCATTTATTTGAGACAACTTATTATTTCGAAGTTAAACTCGATGTTGGTATCCCCTGAAGATGAGTACTTAAGTGCTCGAAACATGTCGGGAATCTAATAACTTTTATGCCAACAATTAAACTGTGAAGGAAGACTGCGTTGTTTTATTTCAAATTATTTAGTATTTTGTGACAATTGCCTGACAGATGATTTAATAACTAGTTTAAAATGCAATTGTTACCACGGTAACGATTGGAGGAGCAGAAAATATATCCGATTTTTCTATCCAGTTACATTTCCTCTTCCTTCCTTTTTATCCGACAGCAAACTACGATTTTTGACATTTTAAATGGGACTATTTATATATGAGTGGAATTGCCGCTAATTGTCCCGTTGCAACAGGTAACGTAAACAAAAAGGAGACTGGCTAAATATAAATGTATGAAATTTTCATACGTAAAACCACAAGAGCGAAAACTAGATTGCTTAGAAATTTAACGAGAACAAACGAAAGCGAATATAGCGAAGCTGGAGCGTTTTTATCTATTACCGTTTGTTCGACTTTAAATTGCTATAAAGTGATCCAGTTTGAGTTTAAAAAATAAAAGTTTATCCGATCTTAAAAAAAGATCGAGTGATTTTTAGCTAGAGGAATTCACGAATTTTGGCATGAATAGATACTGAAAAAAAAAAATAATACTTCACTAAAAAAATGTTTGACAGCATCAAATTAATTTATAACAATATGCCAGGTTGCCGAGCAATAAAAAAGAAAAGCTACTCGATTTTGAGCTGGAGAGGTTTTTACCATTTAATTCTCAGCTGGAGAGGGTTTTATCGCGATAAAAAAGGGTGCACCTTTTTTATCGATGTCAAAGTGATAAAAATGCAGATGTCACATGGACATTTTATTGTAGGAGTGAATTTATCAGTTATAATCTCCCTAGAGCTTGAATAATTTCCGAAAATTTTTTCGAAGTGCGAATTTTTTGAAAATTTCCCGAGGCCCCAGCCAAGCGTCGGCTTCTATCTATCTTTTTTTTCATTTCCTTGTACTCTAGTAAAATAAGGTTTGAATCTTTGAATCAAGTTGATTATATTCTATTAAAATCACACAATATTATAGTATTAAAGGATAGGGAAAAAATGTTGTGTTATATTGGACGATAAGTACCTCCTTTATTGATAAACTACCTATACCTATATTGTATTTTAAATAGTTTTATTTATTTTTTTTTACTTTCCCTTTGCCCTAGTAAAAAAAGTAGGAATCAGAGTCTTAAATAAATGCATTTCTTCATACTATAAATAATTTTATACTACTAGAGAGAAAGGAAAATTAATAATGACCCATGCAAAATCAATGACAATTTTACGCGGTAACATAAAATCTGTGAAGTTGGCTTGACTGCAGCGCTTTGGTGGAATGACGTTTCACGTTATTCGCCATATTAGAATTAGAGTCGCAAAGAAAACATCATAAAATAAATTGAAAATCGTACAATCTTTGTTCCTTTTGTACGGAATCCGAGCATATTTAAAATATCATAAAAATATAAAATATTTAACGCATTTGGTGAACAATTCCGGCTTAAATCCCGAACAAGAAGATCTATTCAAAGGTATGAGCAATATTCTTCGTGAAATTATACCATATTTCACCCAATAATCTAGTGTTGAGAAGAACAAAATCATATCGAAGTATTACTTTTAGCTCATGAAACATAGACGTTTAGTGAAGAAAACCCACAGCTCTTTTCTTTATTCGCCATTGACGATAAAAAAAGAAGTGGAAAATGAATTTCAAAAATACTTGCAAATAATAATTGATGTTGGCAATAATAAATGACATTACTTATTTTTAAATTGAAAATAAATATTTGTCAAAAATAATCTACGCTTCTGTTATTCTGGCATTTGCACGTGACAGCTGTCAAGCCAGGGAAATTATCACTTATTAAGGGTATGGTCCGAAAGTAACTAATGTCGTAGTTTAGTGTTCCGTAATTAACCAAATAGTTGCGGTAACCGAAAGATAGGTCAGTTTCGGACCACGGTATTCTAATAGTACGTCAACGAAGTGTCACAATGCTAACCGACTTTAAAAGACCCGTTACAAGTGGTTCCACCTGTCACTTGTCAAACTTGTCATTGAGTTTGAGTTTTTTTTTTGTATTTTTGATATTGATATGTATGAATTGTGTTGGTGGCGATTTGTTTTCAAAACGTTCGACCGTTGGCCTGTTATTTATTATTTTTTTGCAGAAGAATAATAGGGCCTTACACACTTTGAGCTCCTCTCCTTGCTCTAGCCTCGGGCCTATTATTTTCTTCATCTAAGTCTTCATCGGAACTTGATAAAACTAAATGATAAAAAAGAAATGCAGGCTGGTTCCGCTGGTCGTCCATATTTAAAAACTCTGTTCAGCAAACAAAACACCACATAAATTAGGAAAAATTAGAGGTAATGTTTCAAACGTTTCTCTCTTAAAAACCAACTTTTGATTTTTCGTCCCGAAAATAACCGGATTTTTATGGTTGATCTGTCATTCGGACCATACCCTAATTTTGCAGCTAGGTCACGTGACCGAAAGTATTTTCGGAAAATTCAGGTTGTTGTCATAGCAACTGCCTGGTTTAGAGGTAAGCCTTGAAATTCGAACGCTACTTGTGGCCAACATAGAAAAAATAAAATTTTAGTTCCATGAAATGAAGATTGTTTAACTTTTTTGTTGATTCATATAGTAGTGTCATTATGGCACCCAAATAGAAAATAGTATATTAAAGTATAAGTTTTATAAAGCTCATTTTAGCGTACGCGTCCATGTTAGAAAACGAGCCGCTTGCGCTTGATTTGTTTCGAGTTTTATAACGGACAAGAAGTGCGCTAATAGCTTTATAAAACTTGTGCTTTATACTATTTTTTTTATTTTGGCATTTTTTTTCAATAAATAAATCCATATTTAAAAAGAAAATAAAACATACAAATTTTCAAAATTTTTAGGCTTAAATTTTATGTTGGTAATACAATCAAATTATTTATCACAGTAGCCTTAAAATCAACGAATAATTTTATTTCCGTGTCAGTCATTTTGTCACAAAGTGGTCTAATTTTTCTAACATACCTAGCTACATAATTTTAAAATATGGAACAAGATGAGTTTAGTTTAACTCCCCCAAAGTTAAGCGAAATTACGGTAAACTTTATAGTAGTTCTATGTTTTATATTATAGTAAATTTGTAAGATTATTTGATACTTTTTTAACTCATCTCCATTTCATAGAATTAATGCAACCAAACATACACGACAGCAGAATAAAACATTTGTGGACATATCGAAACAGCTTTCTTATGAAGCCCAATTAGAAAAAATGCGTAATAAAGCTTATCTATCTGCATTTGTTCACAATATACTAGGGTGGTGACGTCAGGTCCAAACAAACATGGCGGCTAGCGTTTTCGCGCGGAATTTGAAAATGCCGTGTTAGACTATTTAGCGACTATGAGTGTTCGGATTTATTCAAAGGCACTGTAGGGGAAAGATTCTGTTTGTTTAATAGGCAGAAAAAAGATAAGGACGCGAATTTATATGTCGCTTTAGGTCAATTTAACCCACAGTGTTTTGAAGATAATCTCAATTTACCTGACAATACAACCTCTTATCCCTATGACGTTGTCCTATGGCAATAACATATAATTTTTTTACACTGGTTATAAAATTACTATCCATATCAACCATAGTGTTTAAATTTCCGGGATCGAATTTCGAATAAAAACTTATATTAGATTATACTCGTTAAGATAGCGCGAATCAACTGATGATATCTGCATGGTGTGTAAAGTGGAATGCTTAAGGACTTTTATCTAAAAATTATTATTTAAAGCTTTACTGATTGCATCGATTTCTTTATGTTATTGTTAGTCCACCACCAGGGTTCAGGTGGGTACCATGACTAATATGAATGATATAAAACGTGACAGCAAAAAAAATTCACTTGATGTCAGTCAAATGGAAGTTTCTCATATTTTAAGGATGGCTGCAGTGCCATGGACAAAGCGGATTCTGAAAAGCAACAACGGGAAACATTCCCAAAGATTTAAAATCAAAATTCCTATTTATTACACTTTGATAACTATATATATTACAATTCAACTTTAGTCCTATTTTCTTCTTTTTTGTCTGTTGTTAGTTCAGGCCTCGTCGTTATCGTCTCGACTACGTCGTCTCTTCACATCCTCGTAAACTGCCTATTTTCCATCTTCCCAGCGAACTCCATTCAGCCACTCCAGGAATCCATCTACTTGTATTGGCTCTTTTAACATGGCTCCTTCGCCAAAATGGGATTTCCATTGCCCTAACGTTGCCATTTTTTGTTAATAGCCCAATTTTTAGCTCCGTATCTATGTCAGTTGCTTCGTACTGGTGTTGTAGATTTTGGGATTGCTGTTTTATGTGATATGCCTGCATGCCCCATAAAATTGGATTTTATAATTTATTGCAGCTTCTAAATTGACCAATTCATTTCATCTTCGGTAAGACCCCTTTGAAATATTTTAAAACCTAATTAGTTAAAGAATAATTATGTTCATTTCTAGCTGGAATGTTCATTCCTTCGCTGTCCCTTTTCTATGGTTTTAAAGTATGTTCTAGAATTATTTTGAATGTCGTCGGCGATCTGGAGCAGCCCTGCAAAAGTCTTTTTGTTGTTTTGAAATATTCCAAGATTCCATTATTGACCTTTGTTCTTTTTGGTCTTGCATAATGTAATGCGAGCTTAAGTATACTTGACCACGTGTATCATTTCTATTGACGTCCAACAATAGGGAACTTGCACATTCTTTTTTATTCCATGAATATGCTCAATTATATAAAAAAATACGATTTGCAAAACATGACGCCTTAAATATCATCAATTAATTTATTAATAATAATTAAAGTTCCACGCGCCGCGCCGGCAAATAATTTCAGGCAAGTAAAAAACGCGGGAAGTAGCGTGACGTCACTTGTCATGAAATCAGGATTATTTACATTGACGATTAAACAAATAACGTTAATTTGGTAGTTTAAAAAACCCAATAAAGCCGTTATTTTGGTTCGGGATCTGCAATGAATATTAGGGTAAGTTTTTAGAATTGTTTTACGGTACCACTTTGTTAGAGTACCACCGTAAAAACTGTTAAAGATAATATAATTTCAAAGACTCTTTTAGTGAGCTTTGGTAAATGTTCTGGGAAACATCGGGGCACATGACCATGCAGTAACCAGTTCTATTTTGTTGTCCTTTTTTATTTTATGTACTCATCTCTCTATCTCTGTTTCCAAAGAATGTTTAACGTAGTTTGTTAAATTGTAGAACGCTGTTAAAAAACGAATGTCATTTTTTGCCTATTATGCAAATTGATTGCTGGGTTGCTTCTAAGAAAATATATTTGATTACGTATTTAGTTAAGACTGAAGGGGGTTTATTAAATGATAAATCTGATAATTTGAGGTGAAATGAAAATAGAGTTGGTTTTTCAACTTAGGGGTAGTTCGAGATGTGTGACTAGTCTAATTTTTGCCAGCGTCTTGTTTCCAGTCCTCGACAACGGGGGAGATATATTTTGCGGCCCGTTTCTTTTGTTTTTAAACCTCCGGCCCTGCTTTTTTCAGACAATTTGAAACCACAAATATATTTATAACCCCTATCAATTGTGTCCTATTATTCTATGAAATACAAAAATTGATACCTGTCCTTGGCAGTATTCTACATTTCAGTGGGGAGCGCATCTTAGAAATAATAATAATTAACTCAGTAAATAAATTTCAATTTACTTTTAGAACGCTTACAAAGATTTTTCTTTTATTACGCATACTTGACTTCATTACCTACTTTGTAGCCAATATTTACAGACCAATATTAATTTATTATGACTACTGAGGACTACTACTATTTACAATAATAAGATACACACACTTATCTTTCTTAGTTGGCGAACTTGTTCCAAGTAAAAAACTTTCCGTGGCAACTACTTGGAACATATCTACCTATATTCGGTAAACTATCAGACTGTGACCCTTTAAAACACCTTCTTCAGGCATAGCGAAGCAAGTAAAGTTGTTTTAGCGAAAAATGGTTCTGATTTAATGACTGCAATAAAAGTAAAATATGCTTATTGTAAATCACCAAAAAATGAAAATGAGCAATGTTACAACATTTCGATATGAGGGTTTAGAAATTAACATCTCTAGGTTTTCAATTTTATGAAGGTTGTTACAAGGCAATATTAGAGTCTAATTATACAATAACTAAGGCCTATTGGTTAGAGCAACATCACTAACACATTGACGATAATAAAAAATATAGTTGCCTTTATTAAATTATGTTATAATATTAGTCAAGTAAGTCCCTATAGCGGCTATTAATACTGTATATATATCAGTGATAACTGAAGTACTTGAATCAGCGCAACTAAAGCCCAATGGTGAGTATTACTACGATATATCAGTGACAACTAAAGTACCTTAATAACCGTAGGTAACAGTTCAGCTATTTTTTAATTTCAAACAAATTTATTTCTGACCTTGAAACAGTAATAATACTGATAATAAGGCCTAAACATTAAGCATTTACAATAGGTAAGGTAGGTTACATTTTAAAGTAACATAATATTAATATACAATATATTATTTACAGTAGGTAAGTGAGTCTATTAGTTTGAGTTTAAATATGTTTTTCCACTACTAACCTATAACATCGCCATTATTGACCGATTATTAACGTTAGAAATCGTTTTTCTCCACGACCATTACTGAATGCAATAATTCCAAAATCATTTTTGATAATAGAATGTAAAAATTCTCGCTCTTGAGTTGGAATATCTATTCTGAAACACTTGCTTCTTATGCGTTTTGCGTGTATTTTCATTCCATAACAAGATACGGAATGAATATTCTGTAATTGTTCTAAACGACATAGGTTGCCATGAATTTCGAAACTGTCAGTGTCAGATAAAAATGGCCGCGTTGTAATAATTATTTTCAGACAAATTTTAGTGCAAGTCAAAAAATGAGTGAAAAATCGGATGAATCAGATATGGAACTGGATAATAGTCCACCTGAAATTACGAATATTGCGAATAGTAAAAGCGAGAACCTGCTGCCGCAAAAATCAAGGCATGAGTATGAAAAGTATTATGCATTGTTAAAGGATTGGGCAACACGAAAAGAAGACGGACTCCTTTTCGGAAAACGTTTTAATTGCGTTTTTCGGTGATTTGTCGAGTAAATGGAAATCTTCGACTCTATGGAATAGCTATTTTCCTAACAAGTGCAGAAAATCGATTTTTCCGCACGCAAATGCCGTTGACAGCACGACGCGTAGCGGAGTGGTGTCAAGCATTTAAGTGCGGAAAAATAGGTTTCTGCACGTGTTAGGAACAATAGTTTTTCTACTAGCGTGAGGAAACAAATTGAAAATAATTTAAAAAACGGAGTTTTTTTTTTAATTTTTATTACAATGAACAAAATTTTACAATATTAATTTACTTATTTATATTGTAATTAATTGTAAACGTACAATTACTAGCACTATTTAAATTAATAGCAGAAGCCAGTTGGTTGCGGTTCTCCAGTAAAGATTGGGGTGCAGGAATAATTGATATTTCAGTAGGTTGCAGCTCGTTTTCTGAGTCCTGAAGCCCATCAGTTTGTTCATGTTGTGTACTTGTTGCTGGATGGGAGTAAGAAAGGGCTACACAGCTGCTGGTGGAAGCACTGGCTGGGGTTGATTTCAATATTTTACTTGCTATTAGTTTTTTATTTTCCAAGGATTCGTTTAGATAACCTTCGGCGACTTTTGTGGATTGCCACCCGCCATGACGCTTCAGGTTGGATATGCCCACTCCGGCATTTGCAAGGGCAGTGGCAGAAGACCTTCTATAACAGTGGCCAGTGTACTCTTCTGGATTCGGCAATCGTAAATAGGCTGCTACCTCAGATGGCATTTTTCCAAATTTATTTATGCCAACGCATTGGATGGTACATTCCCCTTTGCGATATTGTACGAAAAAACGTTGGTGTGAAGTATTTTTTGGTCTAAGTGATACATATTTTCTTATCAACGCCAAGTTTTTCTCCCCAGTGACCACAAAACTTCGGCTTGTGTGCGTTTTATTGTCGGCTATTTTCACTAAAATGAAACATTTTTCCAGCTGTACGTTTTCAAACAACAAATTTGTCAATTCTTCCCGTCTGCACGCCCCTGCTAGGCCAAAAATTGTTGCCACTTTAATTAGGAGGTATGTGTCATCAGGAGCGCTGTCTATAAATTTTTCCATGTCACTTGTGGTTAAAATTTTCGACTTTTTTGGTCTGAAGCCAACCATTTTTTTCTTGAGAAAAGAAATTAACTTAAAATGCATACCAATATCCACATTTTTTTTCAGCTTGAGCATAGTTTTCAACATTGAGTATCTTGACCAGAGTGTGGACGGCTGGTACGATTTCGATAATTCGTAAAAGTAGGCCAAAAAACTTCTTCTCTTTCAAAATTCACATTTTTCTTCTCCTTACTCCATTTGCAAAAAAGGGTGTATTCTTTTTCATACCGTTTTCTTGATTTTTCTGGCAATAAATCTTCTTTGAGATTTTCAGCCGCCAAAAGAATCTCCTCCGGTACTTCTTCTATAAAATTTTCGTTCATCTCTTCATCGGAAATCATTTTGCGTGCCGAAGAATTCAGCAAAACTCCAGTAGAAAAACTGATAAACTAGTTTAAATTTATAATATTCTGTTGACAGTGACATACAAATCAACAACTGGTTATATACACCATAGCAACTAAGATATTTCAAAGGTAATATGATGAACAGTGACTTCAAATCGTACAGCATTTAATTTAATTAAATTTAATTTCAAAATATAACAGTGCGGAAAAATCTTTGCCGCACGGTGCGGAAAAGTGGATTTTCCGCACTAAAACATGTGCGGAAAATGCGTTTTTCCGCACGCTAGTAGAAAAAATATATTCAATCATAAAAGCAACGGTCAATGTGAAACACGACATCGATATTTCAAGATACAAAAAATTAAAAGCTTTCTTAAAATGCTCTTCTGAAAACTATGTAGCGAAGAAATCGAGGATTTTTACGGAAGATAATGTTAGGCAGTTCTTAGAAAATGCTCCGGATGAGATATATTTAGCTACAAAGGTAGAAAATTTAACTATTTATTAACTGTTTGAATAAATATAGTTTTTATTTTTAGGTCGCCCTTACTATTGGTGTTTTGGGGGCTTGTCGAAAGAATAAGCTCTACAACATTAAAATTTCCAACATTAAAAATTTGGGATCTACAATACTAATTGCAATTCCTAATACAAAAAATAAAAAACCAAGAGAGTTTACAATCACAGGAGATTTTTATAATATTCTTAAAAAATACTGGGCTCTGAGACCTTGTGATGTTCCTTCAGATAATTTTTTTATTAATTTCCAAAAAAATAAATGTACACGACACCCACTAATATTTCGGGTAGTACGGCCCATTAACGTTTTTTTTTCATTTTAGGTTTATAGTTCCAAAAATGCCAAAATTTAAAAATAAGGGAATTAAGGGAAACTGGAATGAACAAAATATGAAAGCTATCATTGAACAAGTACTTTCCAAAAAGATGAGTAGTAGAGTGACAGCGGACTCGTACCAAGTTCCTAGATCTATACTTAGAGACAGAATAAAGAAGTTAGCTACTGACCAGGAAACTGTTATTAAACCTGATATGGGAAATTTTAAGCCTACTTTTTCCAGAGAATACGAGGCTAGACTTGTGGATCACATTCAAAATTTGGAAAACCGTTTAATGCCATTAGGTAAAAATTATTTTTTACGTTTGGCGTTTAATTTAGCAGAAGCATTAAAAATAAAACATCGTTTTAATAAAGAAAGCAAGATGGCCGGGAAAAGTTTTATAATAATTTTATTCGCAGACACCCAAAATTGTCACTGCATGAGAACGGCAGAACCACAAGTATTACGTTTTTTAATCAACTTGAAGAGTTAATGAAAAAATATAATTTTAAACCGTCGAAAATATTTAATGCTGACGAAACAGGTGTAACCAGCGTTCATGAAAATAATTAAAAGTACTAGCCATAAAAGGTAAGAAGCAAGTGGGAAAGTTAAAATAACGGTGGACGAGGTAAAACCGTAACTATCTTGTTATGCGGAAATGCTTATGGGGACCAATTCTTGCCCCCTTTATTTATATTCCATAGAAAAAAAATTAACGATCGCTTAAAAATTGGTGCCCCAGGAGATTCAATGTACGCAGCCAAAGATAACGGGTGAATCAATGGAGCTATCTTTACAAAATGGTTTAAAAAATTCACAAAACAAACTCACCCTACAAAAGAAGAACCAGTTTTGTTAATTGTCGACGGTCATAGTAGTAACTCATAAGGAGTATAAAGTCGTAGAGATGGCAAGAGCAAATAATGTTCAAATATTAAGTCTCCCACTTCATTCTACGCATAAAATGCAGCCTTTGGACCGAGCTATTATGAAACCATTTAAGGACGTTTATAACGAGCAGTATGCATTGTGGATGAGAAATTAACCCATTTCAAAGAATTAGCGAGTTTGAAACTTCTGGGTTGGTAAATACAGCATTTACGAAAATTTGCCGAGTGAATTTGGTAAAATCTGGTTTTGAGTGTTCAGGAATTTATCCATTTATTCCCAATATTTTCACAGATCTGGACTTTCGAGAAGCAGAAGGCTTGAATATAAAAACACAAGTTGAAGGAAATAACACCATCTTAAAGAATTCTCGCCAGGAACTTACTTTGCCGACTTCAAATATCGAGCCAGTACTAGAAAGTACTAGCAAAGCAAAGCAAGAGTTGGCTGTTGCTAAGTTATCTATGGTAAACAACACGCCAATGTTGCATTTAACATGGACCATAGAAACTTACCAAATCATTAGAACTGGAAACTCTCACTTAAAAACGTCAAATTGCGAGAACTAGAAACCATACCATCTTCACTGAACAGTAGTTATTGCCAGAACTGGAAACCACATCAGGCTTACTTAAAATAACTTCTATACCGAGAAGCCTCCCTGTGAAATAATTCGGAAAAATTTTATCCGAAATTTCACCCCTTTCAGTAGCTGCGGAAAACCGTCTTAATGTTAGAAAGCGACGGGCAGGAAAAAGTGAAATTCTTACGTCAACACCTGTAAAAGATCAACTTGAGGAAAAAATTTAAATACAAGAAAGGGAAAGCAAAATAAGTTGCCAATAAATAACCAAATAAAGAACGTCAACGTCATAAACTGCAACATCTGTGGAGAGAATTTTGAAGAACCGTGGATAATATGCGATTTTTGTGGCGAGTGGTCTCACCTCCTGAGAGTCTCATGAAACCTGTGCCAATGTAGAGGGACACCCTTCATACTATAAGTGCGATAAATAAATAAACGGTTCTTAAAATAAAGAATTTATTTAAGTGGGCGGTACAACCGGAGATGTTTCATGACATTTTTAAATTAAAAAAAAAAATGTTGGCCACATATGAAGCAAAGCAATCTTGTTTTTTTTTTTGTATTGTTTTAATAAATAAACTTAAAGTTGTGTTCTTGCCAAATAGTTTTCTTTAAATACTGCACAAGATAACGTATTTTTACCTAAAATATCTGATTTTTTATTTATGTGGGCGGTACTACCGGACTCTCCCCTACTAATGGGCCTAAAATCAGAAATCTGTGATGGTTTATTTCTTTGAGGTACAGAGATCACATTGTCATTCTTCCATACATTTGGATACCTCCCCGTAATAAGGCATTGATTTATAAGTTTTTCAAAGGCATCGACAGAAATCTCACTTCACAAGTTGAAATTATCATATTTACCAAGAGTTATTGACATAATTTTTCTTAATAAACTCGTTAACGCTGATTGATAACATTGGGTAAAAAGTTTTTAAAATAGTTCATATATAGACGCAGAATTAGATCCCAAATTCAAATACTTAATAGTTCGCCAAAAGTTTTTAAGGTCTCTTTTAAAAGTGTATTATGGAAATGCTTTTTTTTCCACCTTCACTGTAATATTAACCCGGTTTCTTAAACTTTTATAATAACTCCAGTTAACATCCTTCTCGTTACGTTTATATTTAGTGCCATCATAAATTTTAAGTTTGGAGTTACCCAAGGCCAAGGAGCTTGATGTTTAGTGACTCTAGATGTTTTAAATGGGACATGGATGTCAAATAAATTTAAAATAATTTTATCAAAATAATCTACCATTTTGTTTATATCATGTACGGTGTATAAATAATTCCAATTAATTTGAGTAAGCCCATGAGTAAATAAATCATAATGAAAATCAGAAAAGTCGCGGTATGTACGAAACATGTATTTAGGCTTAGATTTTGGTATTTTAAATTGAGGATTTACTAATTTATGGTCCAAGATTTCATCCATATGAAAAACTTTAATGTTTTCCAGAAAATCTTTATCTGAACAAAACAATATATCAATAAGGGTACTCGAAGTATTAGTCATCACATTTACCTCACAACAAAAAGTATCTTGCCTATGCAGCTGTGCATCGGTTACATCAACCCACTTTTTTACACCATCCGCGAACAAACCGTCCACTGACAAATTTAACATGTATGTGTACACTTGATTGCAGTAAAAAAAGTCTACTTCGTACCTACACTATCGGCATAAAACAGTGTTTGTCGGCCGCGGTCTTTGCCTTTGACCAAACGTTGGGGATACCACTTTTGCTAATGGTTCGCATAAAAAAACGGTATTGGCATAATCTTAATATAAACGAATTTCTTGTATCACGATATCGGTCTGTTAGTGCCTCGTAATAGGCACACGGCACAATTTCAACTAAAAATATTTACGTACCTACGTACTGTTGTTATTTTATCTAAAAAACACTTATTCTGCAATCAGCGGCGTGTCTACCCGATTACACGTTTAAGCAATGCTTAAACACTTCAAAAAGTATCACTTACAAAGTACTAGGAGTTAGGATTGAACGTGAAGCCTTTCTCACGATAAAAAAAGAAAATAAAACTAAATTGCCATTTTTGTTTCCATCCTAACAAAAAAAATTGATAACAATGCATTTAAATTTCGGACAGCACTGTGTTATATTGTAAGTATTACCTTTTTACTCAAATATTAATTACCTTCACCTCGTAAATTTTAATATACCTCTTATAACCTTAGTCTTCATTGTCTTATATCTTCATAATGTCTTAGGTATTGTATAAAGGTATCAAAAAGTGGCAATGTCATTTTGTCATTCGGTTTTTTTTAAATAATGTCACCATTCAGTAAGGTGAAGAAAGTTAAAATAATTACGCTACTGGAAGAGGGGTTATCAATGAGAAGAGTACATTGAGAAAAAAATTTTATCCTCCCAGCAAGTTTTTTTATTTGCGGTTGTTAGCAAATGTATTTGAATAAGCGCCAAAAGAGAATTCTGCTGTAGTAGTAAAGTCGACTTTGCTAAAAACTCTTTACTGTCATAGTAAAGAATTCTTATAAGGTGGTGTTCCAACTGCTAAAGAGTGACTTATTTGAACCAAATGTGTTTTTGCTTTTAGAAAAGATAGTCTACTATTCTAACTGGATTACTTTTTTGAACTAAAGTAGTCCAGTAATTGCACTTTTTATAATAATTTCAATCTTTGGTCACAGGTCTTAGGATTTTTTATAATATGCTATTTGAGTTACAACACATATATAAATCTATTTACTTTTTTGGTAGCATTTATGTCGTAATGCAGACCAAAAGTCAATTGTAAAATTTAAGTTGATAGAATTACATATTTATTAACGCTTAAAAATGGAGGAGTAGGTACGCACGTATATAATTCTTATGTACTCTACCTTTATTTTTGAGCTACAATAAATATTTAATATTATCGACGAAAACTTTTCAATTGACTTTTTGTCTGCAATATGGCATAAATGTCGATAGAAAAGTAAATAGATTTAAAGTTTTATTATAAATTAAATAGAGTATAAAAACCTTAAGACCGTGTATGTGTCTAATGATTGCAATTGCAAGAAAAGACAAAACATATGAAATCGAGTCACCTTATATGATAAGTACTGGTAAATCCCTGGTACATATACACAGAACTTTAAATTATTAATGATCTGCACTTAAAACTTTCTTCATCTTAAAAAAAAACCGCGTGTTTGTCAAATATACACTTTATTTTTTTTGAATGAAGACATAATAATTATTAAGCATTACATACTAATTTTAAGATTATTGGAAACACAGCCAAGAATCACCTTTAAAATACAACACTTGTACAACATTTTTTGACTGGAACTTTAAATAAAAACTTAACTTTCTATTCTTAAAAAAAAACAGTGTTCATCAAATTTATATCTAATACAAAAAACTTCAACTTTTAACATCTAAGAACGAAAACTAACTGTCCTAAATTTTGACATCTTTAACCTCGTCCATTTTTACACGTACATATACGTTAAAAATTAGAAAACTGCACTATTCTAATTTAGTATTATGACACCGACACAACAAGCTGCAAGCAGTCGTTATGCGACTGCCTCATGCCGCCCGATCATACAGTGATGCCAACACACAAACCGCTAGAATCTATATAGATAACTTTTTCATCTGACCCCGTATACTCATTCTGAAAACGACAGATTATTCAACAATCACTATAAAGAGACTTTTCTATAAAACATTTTTTTGTATCTCTTTTAACTAAGAAAATATAGGTAGGGTAAATTTTGAAATTTATACAATTTTTTGATTTTCCCCCGTATCTCTTAAGCGAGCGAAAGTTTTCATTACGGAGATAAAAGTGCCGAAAATGGGACACCTTGTACATACATATACGTTAAAAATTACCAAACTGCACTATTCTAATTTAGTATTACACCGACACAACAAGCTGCAAGCAGTCGTTATGCGACTGCCCAACCAACAAAGTTATTTTATAATTCAATGGTTATACAGCTATTTTATTTTATTGGTATTTTATTAATACTTCCAAAATGCTAATCAATCACATAACAGCTGCAATAAACACTATTCTGTTGTAGGCAGCTAATGTGCTTTATAAATTTATCACCATAACCTTTATATAACAGAATTATAAAATATCTTATAAAATAGTCATAAAATTATTGCAGAAATGTTTCTATTAACAACTTTAAAAATATTTTAACCTATAAAATATAATTATTTTATAGTGGCTTTATAGTACATTTCGGCGACATTTTTAATTTCGTTATAAACATATTTTAAAATTGTTTTATAGTTGCTTCCTGTGACTTTAAAAAAACAGTTATAATAGAGTACTTCTAAAAGCAATTCGCCTTTGAAAGTAAATTGTTATTTTAGTGATCACTTTATAACTATTTTATAGTATGGCAATTCTACTACAATATAGAAACAAAAGTAAATCTCTTATAAAATTAAATTGTTCTCATGAATATACATTTGCTGTCGCCAACTACATAATAAGATATATTTAAGACCACTAATTTTATACCATCCCTGAGTCACCTGATGTTAAAAAAAAAACTAAGAAAAGTGGTGCTTTTCGAAGGAGATTAAAGATGTGTTATGAAAATATGATGTGTAGTAAGAACATTGGTGTTGATATTAATAATACGGCAGAGGTTGATAAAATAATGAAATCCATTAACTGCCTCAGTGCTTCGGATCAATCGTCAAATACCACTTATACTTCTCCTAATGCAAGTAGCAGCGTATCTGAAACGGAAAACCAAGGACAGGCTTTTTTTATCAATTTTAACATAAAACACGACTGAAATCAAACGAAAAAATTTTGCCGTCGATTTTATAGGTTATATGTTAATTATTAAGTTATTTTAGGCGGTAATACCGGTCACTTTTACCATGAAATAACAATACATTTATCATAAAGAAGATAAAATGTACACAAAATAACTAATTTATTTTATAAGAGTCGTCAAAACGTTGTCTTATAGCAAAAAAGTTGCCAACTAGCAATATTCCCGCCTAATTAAGTAGACAACAATCAGATGTTTACGTTGTCCCTGCTGCTAGTGCTGCCATGGAAGTTTGATCAGACAAAAGGGCAGGACCGTATTGTTATGTTTTTCATATAAAATTATTCTTATTTGATTTGTTAAAAAGTACATTCTACTACCCACCCGCCCCTTCCATTTTCAAGGGGGCGGAAAACAAAAAAATAACGGAAATCTTTTTACCTTCTTGCTTAATAATTTCGATTTTTAATTAAAATATTTCCAGTATCATAGCGAAAAAGAAATCGCTCAATTATCACTACTTTTCTTCCGTTCTATATTTTTTTAAAAAAAGTGATTAGTTTATATTTTATTGTCAAAATTAACGAAATTTTTAGGATATCTGTCTTATAGAAATGTGGACTTTGGGGAACTGCTTAGTTTCCGAGGAATTTCCTGTTTAAGTTGTGATTTTTATAGGTCTGTTTATATCTCGACTTTTATGAACCTATAACGATTTTTACTTTATTATCAAGATTTTCACTATTTTTCTCATGTTACCCCCGAGCAGTGGAGGAAATTAGTTTTATAGCTGCAGAAAATATTCGCATATTCTTCCCTCTCATTCACAGTACGTACTATATAGAATTAGACCTCTGGGAGCCGAAGAGGGACAAATTTGAGTGACACTACATTTTAAAAGAAGTAGGTACCTATAGTAATTTTATAATGTTTTGCAAGCAATCCATGATCCATTATATCTAGAAATATATCAGTGTCTATAAAAACAAAGATATCATGACAACTAGTCGAGTACACTACAGGCACAAACAAACATTTTTTAGATGAATCGAGGTTTCTATGGAAATTGAATAGGGGAGGGGGGATCTTTTAAAAAGCGTGGGTTATATAGAGGGTTCTCAAACCTGCCACCATTGTTCGAGGATTGTCTGGTGAATCGTCAGTAAAAATAATTTGTTGATATATATGTTGATAAATATGTTTTATGTATAAATACTAGTAAAAGATTAGTGTTCAATAAGTTAAAATAAAAGAAAATTAGCGGTGTAGCGTACAATAGTGTCGAATTCTTTTATTAAAGAACACGAGGAACCCAAAATTATTTACTACTTATGAATTAACATCCCACTCGATGATGATACCAATGATGATCATATATGGTGGAGACAGAATTTTAAGCGGCGGCGGCGCCTCATACGCTGGGACCTTCACGGTTCACGAGGTCATCTGGATACCGAAATAATCACTAAGCCTCTACTATTTGTATTTATTTTTGTGTTTATTAATCAATTAAATGATATTTCATTGTATCTTTATATGATTAAGATAGACAACACTCCCTTAGTTTATATTTTGTTTTAAGGCAGTTCGGTCCTGTCGCAGTACCCTCAATTTTAAAGCATAAATATATTTTAAATGTTTTATAGGGATTGCGAAGTAGTTTAATTATCTTAATATGCTTGCTATTAATACAAAATTATTTTATAAGAAGACGCCATTATTGAATGAGAGCGTTCGGGAACATAAAAATTGATAGACTTAAAAATACCAAATATCTCACTTATGTTAATATTTACAGCTGGTAAATATATAAAAATTATGAATTAATGATACCTAGAACAAATTGACTTAAGTTTTTCTGAAGAAAATGACCAAATCGACAAAGCTAATTTTTTTATGTTTCAAACATTTCCCTTAAACATTAATAAATACGGGGCCCGCTTATATTTTGTTAGAAATATGCTATATATCTCTCAATAAAATTTAATTCGCAGTAAAAACTTGGTCTCTGCATCAATCAACGAATGTCTCTAAATTATCAAGAATGGAATTAAAATAAATAAAATGGCCTCTTACTTCTTGTAAATAGTTGGCGACGTTAATTATATTTTTCCTTTGTCCAATACAAAATTGCTTCTTGCAGCATTTAAAATAAATTTAAAAAGCTTTTTTATTTTATTGTTGTTATTTCATGTTGTATTTTTATTTTATAACGTTTACCTGAAACTACTAAAAACAAAAACCTTTTATAAAACTGTTATTTAATTGTTTTAAAAATGTAATATGCAAGTATATTTTATAGTGTGATATAAAAAGCTTTAATAAAACTGTTTTATAATGCTGGTGTTGAAATTTTATAAGAATTGCAGAAATGTTTTGAAATTGTTATGTAGTGTTCGCAAAAGGCGTTATAAAATAAAAACGGTTACTAAAGTATTTTATAAAATGGTGCCAATTTTGCATTTATAGCTGTTGTAGAAACGCTTTAAAAACGTTCCTGAGAGAACAGTTGTTTTATAATTTTTAGTCGAAAACGTTTTCGCGACTATTATAAAATATCAAATTGCTGGTTGGGTGCCCCCTGCCACCCGATTTAAACAGTGATGCCAACACACAAACCCCTAGAATCCGCCAAAACTGGGACATTTTAATATTGAGGGCTTCATAACAACTTGTATGGGGATAAGTTGATAAGTTTATCCCTATACAGTCAATAAAAATAACCTAGGTAAATACATAGCTAATTCAAAAATTGAAAATAAAGACAAATTAACACATAGCGGGGTCTACCAAATACAATGTGATGATGACTGTGATGCAATCTATATAGGTCACACAGGTAGAAACTTTAAAACTAGGCTTAGAGAACATAAAAAAACCAAAAAAAAAAAAAAAAAACATAATTATTTATACACAATATCATTTTCTTAATTTTATTACTTAAATGTAAATACCTCTATAATCACACCTGTAAATCCATTTCACCAAGCATGTAGCCCATCACATATCAATAAGTTCATAATTTTTATTTCAATATCCCAACATGAAATAAAAATTTTAATATTATAAGAGAAGATGAGAATTTATCCAATTTAGGAAGACAAAAATTGTGGCATATTTTACATAAATTAAATTTTCTTGGGAAAAACACATCCAAAAGTTAATCTTACAGGATAGACATAGACAAGATAATACTTCTTGTACTACTACTACATTTGTAAACGGTGATTTGCTTGAATTTGAGTCAAAATCAACAAAATATTATCAAGAGAAAATGACTGCTGACGTCTTTGAAGGGTATTTTGAGTAACTGATTAATTCCCGAAGATTCTGTCATAGTCTTAGAAAATGCCAGCTATCATTCAAGGCTTTTAGAGAAACTACCTATGACTTCTTGGGAAAAAGGGATATTATAAATTTCCTGTCTAAGAAAAATTTTAAAAATAGTACGAGAAAATAAGTCAAGTTTTAAAAAAAGTGTAATCGACGAAATGGGTAAAAGCGTGGTATTGTTTTACTTCGACTGCCGCCCTATCATTGTTAATTAAATCCAATTAAGTTGATATGGGCACAAACGAAAGGCTATGCAGCAAGAAATAACATTTTATTTAAAGTAAAAGATGTAGGTAGGTACGCGAGTTTTTGAAATATTCATTAATAATTATCACAAGAGAAAATTGGCAAGAAGCTAAAAAACATGCAATTAAAGAGGGGAAAAAATGTGGGACTTAACAACACGATGGATAAAACGGTAGAACAGCTTATTGTTGATTCCACAGACAAATTTAGTGATGGCGAAGACACCTGTTGAGACCTTTAATTTGTAAATTCTTCTAAATGTGATCTGTACATGTTTTTATATTAGAAAAATAAAGTTAATACTAATAGCTTCTTTTTGTACACCATAAAAATTGCATATATGTAATAATAAAAATCCAAACATTCATTTTACTGTCGTAAGTGATGTATCCTAAATTATCGGGTTACCATATTGCTATAATTTTGTGACCTTATTGTGAAAGATAAAATTACGGGTGTGTCGATCTAGGGGAGCGACGGGTAATATCGTACATCGGATAACACCGTACACAAGATATCTTCTAGAAAGAGAACTAAATTTACTATTTGAATGATAGTTGAAGGAAAGTCTTCTCCACAAGAAAAATAAATTTACTAGTTCTATCACTCCTACTCTTTTAACTTCGGCAACAAGCGCTTGACTTAGTCAGTCGAATGAATACTGCGCTCTATTGTTAGAATTGTTGATTACGAAACAAGCGGTAAGTAGATGTGCTTCAATTTAACTGAATTTATATGTAATGAATTTTAGGGCCTCATTATATAACTATTTATTGATGCAGGTTTCTTTTATTAAATGTGTTTATGATCCTATATTTTAGATATCTATATTTTTTTTAGATGTCGCCACCGGATAAGGGGAAAATTACATATTCTCCTACCAAAATGAATGATGCAGTGCAACATTTTCTTTAAGAATAATGTACGCAGTACGGAATAACCCGATGCTTTGTACGGTATTATGCGAACGTCTCGTGTAAAATCCGTACGCATGCAGCCCTTCAACAAATTATGTATTACGAACATGTATAATTCTGTGTGGTAATGACATGATACAATGTATTGTTAAAAATAATATGTTCACACTGTAACCCAAAATTTGTATTTTGCATTTATAATGAGGACTACTTGCTGTCAGGCAATAGGAAACACAGTACAATAACACAATGTATAGGCAAAAATTAAAAGGTAAAAGCACAAAAAGTGATAAAATGTCTGTATTTTAATTGCCTTAACTGTACGAATCGACCCCACCATTTTAATGGATTTCCTATGCCATTTTTAAAATTTATGTCACAAATTGACATTTAAAAGTTTTATGTGCGGTAGATAACGTACCGACATGATAATAAATCTATTGTATTCCAAAGGTTGTAAATTATCAAGTACTTGATTTATGTCAGAAATTTGACTGCAAACTATACCGTTAAGGATCTATAAATTCCATTAAAAAGAAATCAGTGCATTGTTTTATATTAACTTATAATACATTTATTACATTTGTAGGATACTTCAGATAATTGCGCATAAATTGTTTCAATTTTGGTACATGTCATTCGGTACCGATCAATCAGCGTTTTGTTCAGTGTTGCCACAGGCTCGGTTATTACCGGAATCTAGAACAATTTTTGTTGTTTTCCGGTAGTCTCGTTTCAACCTTCGAAGCGAGCAGACGTGCGACAGTGACATTAAATTTGCTCCTGTCAACTTTTGAATATTTTAAGCGGCCAGAGGACGTTGAAATGCCGCCATCCGACGATGAACCAATGCAGTCCGAAGTTCAATTAACAATGGAACAAAGGATTGAAGCAGTCGAAATCCGCATGGAGGCGAGGTGGAAAAAAATATTAGACGAACGTGAGCATGAATGGAAGGACAAGCTCCGGCAGGTGAAGGAGGCTGATTTTGCCAAGGCAAAGGTCCTGCAAGAATTGCAGGAAGCACACAGGGATTTACAGGCTGAGTTAGGTAGATACCGTAATAACAATGACACTGACATTAAAACAAAATCAAATTTAAATTCAAATATAGATATTATTCTTTCTGACAAACCTAGAACAGTGTCGATCATCGATACCGCTGATAACGCTATTGCTCGACGTTCAAATAGCTTACAAGTTAATGACAATAATAACTCTGGATCGGGAATGGATCACGAATCCATGTCCGATTCAGGCAATGAGCAGCAATGGTCGACGCAAATGCAAAAACGCAATAGAAAAAGACAAAATCTGAACCCTGAGATTACAGAAACCAATGTTAAAAAGGTGGCTAGCGATTCCGCATGGCCAAACTTACCGAAAACGAACAATAAGGCCCTAAATACGTATTTAGTACAAAAAGTAGCTCAGGATAAGCAAGGCAGCGCGCCCAAGCCTAGCCAGACGGAATCGACAGCCATGCACTAAAAATGTCACTGAAACTAAAACCGATTCAAATGATAATCAGGGGTCCAGCACGCCAAGAATCCGCGTTCCCCCGATCATTATTCGCAATAAACTTAAATATAACGATATTACTAGGCATTTAAAATCTGAAAAAATAGATTATGGCCGCGCAGTCACTGTGGCGGATGGCGTCAAAATTCACCCCCCGACTCCTGCTCATTACAACAAGATAATCAAATTCTTGATTTCCAATAACCTCCACCATTACTCGTTCCGTTTCCAGGACGAAAAGGAGCTCCATGTGGAGCTCCGAGGCGTTTTGGAAACGTGGTCGGAAGCAAAAATAAAAGATGATCTCATCGAATTAGGTTACCATCCGTCCAGAGTGATTCGCTGGAATAATCGCAGCGGCGCCCCACTGCCATTGGTGCTGGTTTTTCTGCCACGTTCCGAAAAAATGATTTACGAACTCCGAGCGTTAGACTCTAGGTCAATTAGAGTAGAGGCGCAAAAAGCGCGCGCGCCTTTCTCGCAATGCCACCGCTGCCAGCTTTACGGGCATTCTCAATTTCGATGCAATGCTCTCGTAAAGTGCTTGAAGTGCGCTTCTGATCACTTTTCTTATGAATGTCCAAAACCTCGTGAAGGGGCTGCAAAATATTCAAATTGCGGGGGTGAGCACCCGGCAAATTACCAGGGATGTCCGCGCCACCCCAACACTTTGCGTAAAAACGTAAATCCAGACAGAGATTCAAATGTACCAAAATCGAATCCCAACTTCCGTTGGGGCCAACAAAACAACAAAAAGTTGGCAGATGATAGCAATGCGAAATGCACTAGAGGTGGCGCTGCAATCAACAATGCAGAGCTTTCTCGCCCAGTTTTCTAAAATTATGGAGGCTCAGCTAAAGAACATCGTTAATACTTTCGAAAAAACCGCGGTTTAATGGTAGTGCAGACGGAGACGGCTTATTTCAAATTGGCGACATTTAACGTCAACAGCATCAAGAACCGGAGGAACGAACTTATCGACTTTGTAGAAAGAAACGAGATAGATGTGCTTCTTTTGCAGGAAACATGGCTGAAGGGAGAAAGGTTTTCATTCCCAAATTACATCATATTTAGGAATGATCGCCTAGGTAGACGAGGGGGAGGCACCATGATACTGGTCAAGAAGCACATCTCAGCTCAAGTTGTGCCGGGTCCTGACAATTGCGCCCACATTGAAGGGACATTCATTTCAATTAAATTCAAGAACAATCAGCGCGTTCACCTGGGATCGGTCTACTGTAGTCCGTCAGTTAGTTTCACGGGGAATTGTCTGAGGAAAATTTTTGACAATAACAACAGAACAATTATAGGGGGTGATCTTAACGCCAAGAACACAGTTTGGGGTTGCAGAGACTCAAATCTAAGAGGTCGCACTTTATATGAGTTCTCCGAGGTGCTGAATTTTCATATATTGCCGCCGGAAGAGCCCACTCACATGTTCGGGAGAGCTCTTCCGACTATTCTAGACATTTTTGTGATAAAAAACTCTGTTCAGATTTCACAGCCACTTGTCATTTGTGATCTTAGCTCGGATCATTTACCGGTTGTCGTGGAAGTGGGTGATCCTCTCGAGAAGGGCCGAGGTTTTGTAACTCGGGTTAACACAAACTGGCTGAAGTACAACACCGCCATGAGGAACATCGAGCCGCTAGGTCCGCTTCGCAACCCAGATGACATCGAAAATGCTGCGAATAAGATCACAAATGACATCAATACGGCCTTTATCCAATCCTCTATCACGAAGATGTCTGAATATTCGAAATTCGGGGATTTAAATGACGATATCAAGCAGCGCATCAGAGCTAAAAACCGACTTAAAAACAGAGCGTATCGAACTGGGGATCCTAACATCAAAGCCGAGGCAAATCGTGCAGCCGAGGCTATCAGGCTGTTACTAATTGATCGACAATCGGAGTTGTGGGACGACAGAGTCCAGAGTTTGTCAATCGAAGACAACTCTTTGTTCAAGATGACTCGAACTTTAATTAGAGGTTCGAAGAAACCGATGTCGTTCCTCAAAAACCAACAAACAGGCCTGATGGTGACGGATGCAAAGGATAAAGCTGAATTGCTCGCAGACAAACTCTGCGAGCAATTCAGCGAAAATCCCACCACGGATCCGGCCAGAGATGAGAGGATCTCCAGAACAATTAACATTTACAGAACGATAGATTATCCTCTGCCAAATTTTCCGACGGTTACTCTTGAGGAAGTCAGATCACTAGTCAGTGCTTTAAATGCTAGAAAAGCCCCGGGTTTCGACGGCATTAAGAATACGGCGTTGCGAAACCTGCCAGACGCAGCTTTGAGGAACATTGTAGACCTATCCCAGGCTATTATCAAAGAAGGTCATTTCCCGTGCGTCTGGAAACACGCGAAAGTTATCCTCATTCATAAGAAAGGGGAGGATCCTAGGGCACCGGTTAGCTACCGACCTATAAGCCTGGTGTCTGGCCTGGGTAAGGTAGTCGAAAAAATAATCCTGTCTCGTATAAACGATTTCGTTTTTAATAACAATGTTTTGCCTAACGAACAGTTCGGCTTTCGTGCCGAACATTGCACAGTTAGGCAAACGACGAGACTCACTTCGAACATAGTGAAAGGATTTAACAGAAGGGCGCACACGGGGGCGGTTTTCTCTGACGTTTCTAAAGCTTTTGATAAGGTCTGGCACAACGGTCTACTATTAAAGTTGATGAGGCTCGGTGCTCCAAACTATCTAGTAAAGATCGTAGACTCATTCTTAGAGAACCGAAGTTTTGCAGTCTCGTCGGAGGAAGCGATTTCTTCGATAAAACGCATCGGGGCCGGAGTGCCGCAAGGCTCACCTCTGTCTCCGATGTTGTACAACATTTACACTCACGACATTCCGCGAGATAGACAAAATCAGCTCTATCTGTTCGCCGACGATACTGCAATAACTACGACTTCTAAACAGCCACGGCTCGTCGTCACCCGTATGCAACGCCATATAAACCAGCTAGAAAAATGGCTTTCGGATTGGAAGATTCGTTTGAATCCCGCCAAAACAAAGGCTATTTATTTTTCGAAATGTCGTGTCAGAAGACCTGAAACAAGGCTTAGTGTCAATAGAGTCCAGATTGACTGGTGCCAGGAAGTGAAGTACCTTGGACTTATCTTTGACCAAAGACTAAACTGCAGGTTAAATTCGATAAATAGAATCAAGTTAGCGTTGCGCCAAATGAGCTCAATCTACCCCCTGCTTCACAGGCGAAGTAGACTTAGTAATAGAACGAAAGTTAACCTCTACAAGGTCCTGGTCAGGCCGGTACTTACCTATGGAGCGCCATCATGGTGCAACATAAGTAAGTCCGAGTTGAATAAGTTCCAGGTAATTCAAAATAGAGCATTAAAGCCGATAGCAAATGTCCCTAGGTATACGATGAACAGGGTGCTCCATAACGACTTTAAAATACAGACCATTAACGAGTTTTTTTTGAAAATTATAACTGATTACTACAAACGAACGGACGTATCGACAAACGAACTGATAACAAACTCACATACAAGAACTAGACCAAACGCAACATACAAACTACCTAAAGACTGGCTCCCTGTGTGTGAGCCTAATATACAGTATAGAGAAGCACTGGAGACAGTAGAGAAGCACTATCCGACAGCATCCAGGAGATGGAAAACAGGCGCCAACGCAAGCAGCTTAAAATATTAGAGAAAACACGTAAGCACGAGACAGGACAATTCAAAGCTCCAGCCGATTGAACATTAAAAAATTAAACAAAAATGCTGAATAAGCAAACAATGACCAGAAAAATGTCAAAGGTATTTACCTGACGTAAAGATTCCAAAGAAGACCTCGTATATGTTGTTTTCCGGTAGTCGCTAATGAGCCATTACCGGACCCACAATCTACCAAAAAATTTTAATTGTCTACCTTTTTTTCTTTTTGTTAAGTAATCTAAATATGCGCCGATTTTCTTAAGTTCCTTCTTTAGAAATATTTGATGTGTTTTTTCTATTTAGGAGTCATAAAGTCTTCATTATGGGTTTCAATTGGGTTGCATAAGCAATCATTTTAAACACGCATTTTTTATTTTCTTCCTGTTAACAACACAACGTGACTGTTTTGAAAATTCATAGCACACCTACTTTTTGTTTTAAGAAATATTTCGGTAGTGGTAAACTTAAATTATCTGTTTTAAACCTATGGATGGGACTATCTTTAGAAGTGAGACATATTTTATAAAAAATTTCAATTACAAGAAATTAAATAAATTATTGAAATTGAAATGTTGTTTTACTGGTTGTATAATACAGAATATGACGTAGGTATATTTTATTAGGATCACGCTTACGCTGCTTTACATACATCCACAAACAACATAACCTAGAAAATATGCGACTGTGGTTTACGCATATTTATTTATTTGAAGCACAAAACACTATAATATTCGACTATTAAAATTATAGTGAGACAAAAGTTGAATAGTGCTTATTTAGTTTATTTAGTTACAATAATTATAAATACTGTGGTATTTTCCTCAATTTTATTTCTCTAAAGAAACAGACTTGGGAAGAGATGAGTGATTATTGTAAATATTTATTGTTACTGTTGAATGTTCGGTGGCGTTAATGGTTATTCCTGGAATATTCTGGGTAGACACAATATTTTGTGTGAGACCTTGCTCATTTATAATTAATCTAGTCGTTCCACTTGACGTTACAGATGCTGTAGCTGTGGTATTTTGGGATGTACGTGATAAGCAAGGTGGAGATACACCGTGTGAAGATTGTGCGGACAAAATATTTGCAACTTCAACCTTGCTCTTCATCAACGTTTCAATGTAACCTTCGGCCACTGCTGAAGACTTGCAGCCACCATGCTTAATAGTGTTCAAGTCACCCCCACTATTTGCTAAGTATGTAACACTGGACCGTCTAAAACAATGACCTGTACATAACTTGGGATTTGGTAATTTTAAGTAAGAAGCAACAACAAAAGGAGCTTTGCCAATTGTGTTAAGACCAATAGGAGTGTTAACGCAGTGTCCATTTCCACATGATTAAATCGTCTCTAAATTTAATATCCTCTACTGACATATTTGTAATTTCTTTTCTGCCGTGGGCACCATTATAGCCTATTATAAGAATAACCACCTAAAATTTACAATATTTAAGATCAACTACATTTATTATGGGTAAGTTTTTTGTGTCGAAAATTTTAACTGGAGATTATTAACTACATTTTTTTTTTAATTTTCTTAAAAATGACCCAAGTAGAAAAATATTATAAAATATTCGTTTCATAAGACATTTTAGAGCACTCGCCTCATTAGGACACTCTCCACTACACGGCTCGTGTCCTAAACAGACGCGTGCTCTAAAATTCTGTCTTATGAAACTTATGTTTTAATATACTATTTTATTTGTTAACAGTAGGCATTTAGTATATTTATTAAACAACTAACTGTTCTCTAACTTTTCATGTTAATTTTAATAGGTACTAAATTTTTCAATTTTTTTAATAGGTAGATGAATCCGCTAGTAGAACCGAAAGGAGAAACTGTTCATAAATACCGAAGCAGCTTAATACACATAATGGCTTACTTTACCCACGTGATCATCTTGGTTTCATCTCGGATCCAGACCAACAAAGGTAAACTTAAATTCAACCTGGAATGGTACAGGAGCGTTACCCGCTTAAAGACGTAAAACGTATCTCACTTTGATTTTAAAATGTTCCTGTCTCGTGACGCTCGAGATCGAGAAATCCGTGTCGTAACCAAGTGTGCTTCGTACTATTCCTAGTTTAAATTTCTGTCTAAAAAAGTACCATTCGGTTCCATAAAAATAAATTTTCTTTTTGGTTTTGCGATTAGAAGAAAATCGATAATTTCTCGGGAAATCCGGTACTTTGACCCTGTTCATTCCGAACATTTTTTCCGAGGTTAGGTTATGTTATGTTCTATTTTAATTTCGTTGTGGATGACGAATTGAGATTTATTTTTTAATATTTAAATTATCTTGGGTTTTAGATAATTCAGCAGTATCTCTATTATTCTAATTTATTTACATTCATTTTTTTTCCACTGATAACAGAGCACTTCCCAACAAAAAGATAATACCTCAAAGGTAATTTTCCAAAAAGAAACAGAAAGAGAAAAGGACAACAAAATCATTATTAAAATCTACAACCGAGGATCTCACAAAAATGCCATGTTGCGGTTAGATCAGTGGCGGCTCGTGGGTGTATAAGGGGGTGAGGGTACAAAATAGCGCCGCAGGCGAAAATTTTTCGCGATTTCAAGGTCATTGGCTTAAAATGAATAGGTAGGAATTCAACCAGCAATATAATTATTTTGAAATACGAGAAAAATATTCAATTTGCAAGGTCAGGGTCAATTTCTCTCAGTGCATCCGCTATTGTGTCTCTATTTTGTTCTTGTAACTACTACAGAAAAAACGAAATATATCAGTGATATAGTTTAATAATCAACTTTTTTATGTACGAATACGCTCAAACATCGACAAATACAAATCTTAAGGCGTACCCGACGAATGTCTAACAAAAACTGCCGTTTCTAACGGTGCCCTTCAAAATATCTAAAACTATGCCCTATTTAAATTCTAAGCATCTATATGTTTACATTAACACCATAAAAACTAATGGCCAGTCAGTATTTTAACCCGCAGACCCGCCTCGAAAATCTAAAATCACGATAGGTTAACAATCACAAACGAATGGCACGCGTCGTAACTCGTAACCTAACGGCATAGACCAAAGTGTAAGTCTGTGTACTGTGCCTAACGGCAAAGGGCTTTTCAAACGATCTAATTATATCTAATAAGCAGACACCTGATCCTTTGAGAAGAAAAGATAGATGAGCCTGTTAACAATAAAACATTGCCAAGTTTCAAGTAGGCACTAGGCACCCATCTGTAATCTTTAATTTTTATCTGTTTTTTCGTTTTTTGTTATTGGGATTTAATTGCATATTTATTAATAATATCTTATAGAACAATGAAAACATTTATCAATCATTTCTAACTTATTTTTTTATGTTTTTAAAAATAAAACATTTAAATAATAAGTAAATAAGTCAATAAGTGTCTTTGTTCAATCAACATTTGGCAACATGCAAGTCATTGCAAGCTACTGTAAAAATAATACGAAATAGGCCCAAATAAGTGGGCCTCACTCGCCTGCAAAATTTGACTTTTTTTCCTGTTGTGCGCGATTAAAGCGCTGGAGGTGCCGGGTTGGAGAGCATAGCATTTTATAAGCGATTTGTGAAGTAAAGAAAGCTTTGGGGATTACAATTTTCTTTTTATGCAGTCGGGCAACGATTTCAGTTTTTAAAATTAATGTTGGATGGGGTGCGCGCTGAATTTAAAAGATAATATGTTGAACTTTGATGGTAATTCGATGTTCTATTGTTTTGATACTTTTAATAATTGGAAATTAGTTAAAAAACGTTTTATATTTAAATAAATAATTTATTAATTTTACATGTGAGGCCCGGCCTCAGTTGCTTTATACGACGAGCCGCCACTGGGTTAGATAATAATAATATTATCGATGCTGTTCGTAAAGAGTTGTATATTTAATCTGTGTACCTATATATAAACTGTTCACTTTTATTTGGCCTAGCATAACCCATGGATTTCTTACAAACTCACCCTCGCCTCTCAATAAGTGTATATTTATGTTGATAAACCTTATTTATGTTCTTTAGGAATATTACGTTATAAACTTTATATTATTGATAAATAAGAATATGACACCAGCATTGAGTTAAATTGTCTATTAATGATAAAATTGAATTGCATAAAAAATTGATTCTAAAAATATAAGTGGTCGGCAGTCGGCACCAAATGATCTGTACCCAGGGACGAATGGGAAGGCAGGGAGAACGGGAAAATTACCCGAGGGGCCTCTTACTGAATGGTACCCTCGGGCCCCTTTTGGGCTGGTGTCCCTATACTGCTACAAACTACAGATGGGCCACAGGCCTAAAAGTTAAATACTGCAATCCATCATCCATCCCACATTAATCCGATCTTACATAAAAAAAAGCATATAATGTAGGTATAGAAACCTCATATTAAACGAAAAAAAAAAAAATAGCAAGTTTTAAAATCCACCAATTCAAACACAAACCCCAAAATGAAGAAAAGTATTGATTCCATCTCCATGCAGCAGTCCGCAGCAAATTGTTAAATTTTATTGTATGTTCTTTTCTAATTCAGGTTACTAAAATAATATTTACATTATCCATAACTTAAAAACTTTGAGAGTCAAAAAAAAAGGGCGTGGCACCTAAAAAATTTTTCCCTGCGGCGCATTTTTTAAGAAAGAATAGGATGAGGGCCCCTTAAGGCAACTTTCCCGGGCCAGTCAATAGCGTCCCATCCGTCCCTGTCTATACCAGAATTTATAATGCATTTTCAATAGTTCTGGTTAGTTCAGCCCCACAGTCAAATATGCTCTATTTTAAGACCATAATTTAATTTATACGGGGTGTTTTAAAAAACATGTGCCATTGCTTGTGTGGTAATTTCTTACTCAAAAATAAGACAAATAGTTCCCATCAACATAGGTCCGCAGCCGCTTTAATTTTGAGATACAGGGTGTTAAAATTTTTTAAAAAAATCTGTTTTTCCTTAATATTTTTGAGACCGCTTAAGATATCATTTTGAACTTTAGTAAGTACTAACTAGGCATAAAAACACATTAATTTCATTAAAAAGATATGCTCTACTTTTACCAGTGGCGTCCGCGCTATTTTGTATTTTGATATTTTTAAGAAAAAAGATTATACGCCACTGTTTTTCTTCAAAATAAATATTATTTTCAAAATTGCCCCATCACAAGAATGGCCCCTAGACTTTTCTTCGTTAGACCAACGGTTTTCGATTTAACAAATAAATGAAATTTATTTTAATATCGCTATGCCCATATCAGAGTCTGATAAAATTGGATTTATCTCCTAAACAAAGCAGAAATCAAAAAATTATCAAAAAGTACTTCGCATTAGACATTAAACTGCCTACAGAACTGCGTTATCAAAAGAGAAACCGGCAGTGGCGTACATATTTTTTGCTAAAAATTGTAACACTCTGTATCTCAAAAATAAAGCGGTTGCGGATCTATGTTGACAGTTACTATTTGTCTTATTTTTGGGTAAGGGATCTCCACACGAGCGATGGCACATGTTTTTGAAACACCCTGTATAAACAATAAAGGGGTTGAACTAAAGAATACTCTGATTCTGCTGTTTATAAAAGCAATGAATGATAATCTAAAATTAGTGAAAATTCTTATATAACTCTCTAAACTAACCTCATCGTTAATTTTCTTATGTCTCCTTCTCCACAGCTCCTTCGGATGTAACTCCACATAACTGCCACTGACTTTCAAAAATCCAAAACCATGATGTTTAGATAAAGTCATTTTTTTTTAAGTTGCGACACTAATTTCTATGCAAATTTCAAAAATTTATTTCATAAACAATATCAACAGGGCAAGGTGTCACTGCTGTAAGGTGTTAAAATAAATTGTGATTAAAAATAAATAATTCAAAATTTCTGGATGGATCTTTAAATCTAAGAAAGAAATAAACAATTTTATAAAATATCTAACGAACTGACATTGTTTTTTGACCATTTATTTATATAATATTAATAATTATATATATATAATACAGAGTAAAAAGGCAAGGTCTGTGTTTTAGAACTATCCTAAGCCAACCCCATAATTTTTTAACGCCTTGCATATTTTTTATTTATATTATAGCTTGTTTAATTTAATATGTGTTAAATATACCTTTGATCTTATCACACCTCTGTGGTGTAGACTTATGAAAAGATGTTCTTTAGTGATGTTTGAAGTTTTAATTATTGCTCACGATCCATCCCGCGTGACATAGTTTAAAACCACTTAAAATCACTCAATTAACATCTATGAAAACTGATCACTCTTTTTAATTCACTTGATTACACCATTCCTCGCCAATAATCAAACTTACAGTAACTATCGATTGAATATGAACTGACAATTTTCAATCATTATTATTATTAGTTTCGGGAACGATCAAGTCATAAACCATGAGGAACTTAGAGTTGTATTGTTTGTTTTAAATGATAAATATTTCGTTAAGCCCATCACGCGTTGTCACGCAGAGAATAAATACAACTGCCTCTCTCTTATTTTATTCTATAAACAATTTAACGAGTATGCTGTTTTTATTTAGGTAAGATTGTTTTGATAAGGAGGTAATATATACATCGGTATTGGATGTAGGACTTTTTGGTATTTTTTTTAAAGTTAACTAAAAGGTTAGTGTATCTGGGCATAGGACATAGCAGATATATTTACGGACACTTTAAACATTGTCATAACTGTCAATTAAAATCATTATTTGATTTTAATTGACACGGTTCTTATTTATAAACCTAAAAGTTCTACAGATATTGAAAATAAAGTTAATAATGATTTAAAACAATACTACATTTGGCTTTTACAAAATAAAGCACTGGATAAAAAACAAATAGTTATAACGGTATTCGTGGATCTAAGGAAAGCATTTGATGTAGTTAGCATAGAAATATTATTAAAAAAACTTTACGATATGGGATTTAGAGGGACTATATATAATATTATAAAGACTTACTTAATGGATCGAAAACAGTATGTTAAGCTTAACGGGGTTAAGAGTAAGGTACTTGGCAGCGAGTACGGAGTACCGCAGGGTTCAGTTCTAGGACCTCTGCTCTATTCACTTTACGTATTGAATTTAAAATATGCCAATCTCAGGGCTAGGTATTTTACATTTGCGGATGATACGATCCTAGTGTATACGGGTGACGAAGAGAGGGCATTGAATATTATTGTTAATGATGATTCAAATTTATATCTTAATTGGCTGTATTATAATAAATTAAAAATAAATATTGATAAAACGAAATATATGTTGATGAACAAATTGATAATATGCATATTAAAATAAATAACTTAATTTTAGAAGAAGTTCAGGATATAAAATATCTAGGATTAATAATTGACAATAACCTTAACTGGTCTCAACACATAAAACTTCTATCAAAAAAAATATTGTCAATGATACCTACCCACATAGCACAATATATTCTGCGAATATTCTACACAGCTTCCGAAAAGCCTATGAATATTCGTCATTTTCTGGGATTATTCCTAGATATTCTTTGATAAGATTATTCAAAAATTAATATTCCAGGAACAATTCTTTACGATACTGTATTATTATTCCAGTTATAATATTCTATTAACAATCCGAAAATTCTGAGATCATTCCGTACGATTCAAAAATGGATGGCAAAAAAAACAAACTTGATTTTTTCAAACACCTTTAAAAAATAAAATTTAATAGTTATCGTATATCGACCTTAAGGTACTATGACATAAAGGTCATTTTCGTATTTACCAAAATCTGATTTTGACAATTGACAGATTTGACACTTGATCCTAGTCATCACCGATCACTAGACGAACTGAAATCTAACCTAAATAAATTTGTTAATTTGTGAGTTGATCGTTTCTTGTGTATGGAATGAATCCGAAAACCATTTAGAAAATGAAGAAGTATAATATAAGTTATTTGTAAGTATTAGTGTTTCATAATTATTTAATCAGTTGGAAATGCTTAATGAGCAATATTTTTATGTTGTTTAGGTTTAATTAGCAATATTTTTATGTTGTTTAGGTTTAATTCCACCAACATTTGCAAATGTTCTAACTATAATGTATGTTAATATATTTAAGATTCAAAATTTAAGAAAAATTGGTGGGAAGAACTTAACAGATTCGATCAACAGAATCTTAAGAAAAATGTTAGATGATAACGTTATGAAGAACTACAGCCGTAGCGGGCACAAGGGGAAAAAAGCATTCCAGACAACAAAACTGTTTGAAGCTTTAGCAGATAAATTATAAATATCTTAATGCCCTTATAGACAGTGAATACCTTAAGGACAAGACCTAAATTTTTTATTGAATACCATTAAATAAATTATTAAAAATATTTTTGCAACTAATAAGGCGCTTTTAACTATTTTTTTAAACTGCCCGAATTAATTTTTCATTGCATGGTATAACAAAATCACATATTTTAGTTAACTAAAAGTTGTGCCAAAACCTCAGTATTCCTGTCAGTTAACTAAAAATATCAATGCCTACTTGGTTTGTGTTTTTATTTAAATATGTTTAACTAATAAAAAATTATAAACAGCCGGTATTTATTATTTATTTAAATTTTTACAGTTTATGTTGTAAATGGTAATGTAATGTTTGTTTTTTCCTAGAAACTTTACAAGTGGGTGCCAATCCTCCAACCCTTAAAGAAATTGAATCAAAAACTAGTATCTATTTATCAAAATCCATCGAAAGACTGAAAAAAAAAGCAGAAGTAGTGAATAATGAAGTTGGCATTGAATGAATTATATGCATTTTTTATAATTTTTAGTATAGTTCTTGACTCTTGTACAGTATATATGATCCACTTATCTTGTCCATATTTTAATTTGATATCATAACGTTGCTTTAAGAGTCGAGGAAAAAAGTTAAATAGTTACATTTCTTACATTGACGTAAAATTTTTATGTATTTATTTTTTATATATATGTACAGGGTGTTTTATTTTCCCAGTCCAGGGATCAACTTTCTTATTTTAAATGATACACCGTATATATATTGGGAAGTATTTCGATTTCCTTTAAAATTTTATATGAATTTTAAATAACCTTTAATATGCCTATTTGTTATCGTTTAGCCAATATATTTTTTTTTTGGTAAATGAGCATTCATCTCAAATGCTATTTTATAAGTTTTTTAGGATTAAAATTTACCTAAAAATTAAATATTGGCTAAACGATAACAAATAGGCATATTAAAGGATACCTATACCTATAAAATGTTAAAAGGAATCTAAATACCTATCAATATTCAGGGTGTTTCGTTTAAAATAAGAAAGTTGGTGCCTGGACCGGGAAAATGAAACTCTCTGTATCTATAAAAAATAAACAGATAATCATTTTATGCCAATGCAAGAAATTTATCTATTTAACTTTTTTCTTTAACTCTTAAGCAACGTTATATAATATTAAATCAAAATATGGACACGATAAGTGGATCACACTGTACACTGTACTTGTCCTTAGTACTTTATTAAAGTAAAGTAAGTATTGAACAACTGTCTTTAATTTGAAAATTGCACCTTATCATTATGCTAGAATATTCTGGGGATTTTTAATAGCCATTCCTTTAATATTCTTATAATCTATTTTTCATCTGCTCAGAATATTCTCTTCGAATATTTAATATTCGTATAATCTATTTTTCATTGGCTCAGAATATTCTCTTCGAATATTCCTGAAATGTGCTCATTTTCTCACATATCGGATTTCTAGGAATATTCCCAATAGAAAATTAGATATTGTATGATTAATCAGGATTAATCGAATATTTTTTTTTGGATAATCTGGTAATATTCGTAGAAAATGTTTGTGCTATGTGGGTATAATATACAAGTGTCGAAATTATCTTACTAACAAGACTAAATTGCAGATATACAATGCCTTCTTTTTATCACATTTTAGATATCATATACCGATATGGGGAACATGTGGGGAAACTAATTTTAAGTCTGCGCAAATACTCCAAAATAAAGTACTAAAAATTCTTTTTAATTACAATTGGCTAACCAGTACTGAAATACTATATAGAGAGTTAAAAATATCAAAACTAGAAGTAGTTCTTAGATTAGAGCAACCAAAAAATTAATGTATAAAGTCATAAATAACAAACAAAGATGTAATATAAATATTTTAATGTCCAATAATGTACATAGTCACGAAACCAGATCCCAAAATAATATCTATTGTAAAACAACTAAAACAAATATAGGATTAAATAACCCGATTGTACAAGCATCAAAAACTTATAATAAAATACCCGAAGATATCAAAAATCATAAAAAATATTATCAATTCATTAAGCATGTCAAATTACATTTAGGATTTAGTTAAAAAATGTATCCAACATTGTTAATTTAGTTTAAAGTGTTCTCGAGACCAGGGCTACCAAGCACTGATTAGAGAAATAAGTTTATGTAAAATATATTATGGGAATTCAATACCTTACTGGTATGGAAGCCTTCATCCCTTTCTCAAAAAAGTGCCCTTCTAACGGCAAGCCTTGGTTTACCAAAAATTGCGAACGAGCTGTTAAATCAAAAAATTATTTCTACCGACAATGGCGTAAAAATCCTACCGCCGAAAATCGTACCATCTTTGTTAACGCTCGAAACCAATGCAAGCAAACGATAAACCAAAGCAAAGAAGCACACAACCAGAGGATCAGAGACAAACTTCTTGAATGTCCTAGCGGCTCAAAATCATTTTGGTCGGTAGCTAAGGCCGTCAGTCAGAACTTTACCAAGTCAACCATTCCACCTCTAACACGTTCTGATGGCACCATTGCGACCAAAGCACAGGAAAAAGCAAACTTACTGGCGGAACTATTCTCTTCACATTCAACGGTAAATTTTCAGGGAAGTACTCCACCGAACATTACCCCTGTAGAATCGAGAATGCCCGAGATTGTCTTTCGCCACCGCCATGTTAAGCGAATCTTGAGGAGTCTCGACACTAAAAAGGCTTTTGGTCCTGACGATATTCCAGTCATTGTAATTAAGAAATGCGCTGACGAACTGACACCGGTATTTTGTAGGCTTTTTAACTTATCCTACAAAAAAGGAATATTTCCTTCTTGCTGGAAAACTGCGAGAGTCCAGCCCATACCCAAAAAAGGCAAGAAGACCTTGCCAAACAACTATCGTCCAGTCGCATTGCTCTCGGTTATATCAAAAGTTATGGAGAAGGCTATCAACGAAAAATTACTAAAATACCTGGAAGGCTTCAACATTATTAGTGACCGCCAGTATGGATTCCGTAAGTCTAGATCAACAGGAGACCTTCTCGCTTATGTTACTCATGTTTGGAACAACGCAATAGAACACCATGGGGAGTCCCGGGCGGTAGCACTGGATATTTCCAAGGCTTTTGACCGAGTATGGCATGAGGGGCTCCTAACTAAAGTGAGAGCATACGGAATGCCGGTTCAATTTTGTTCATGGCTGTCGAGCTTTCTTAAAGACCGTTCTCTGCGAGTGGCGATGGACGGATTTCTTTCAGACACATTTAACATCAACGCTGGAGTCCCTCATGGTTCTATATTGTCGCCCACCCTTTTCTTACTATACATTAACGATCTTTTGGAAAAAACTAAAAATCCTATATATAGCTTCGCTGATGACAGCACACTTGTTTCAACTTTTACTTTGGATGCTCGGACATCGGCTGCTAATGCACATCTCTATAGGCAGCAAGAGGTCTCACATCTCAACAAAGACCTGGAAGAAATTTTGTCTTGGGGTGACAGTAACCAAGTAGAATTTAACGCTAAAAAGACCCAGGCGGCAGTTTTTTCTAAAAAAGTTAATGTTGAAGAACCAGATATAGTTATGGCGGGACACTCAATTCCCTTGGCTTCATCAATTCATTTATTGGGCGTTAATTTGGATAGTCATATGTCTTGGCATGGCCACGTTGCGGCCATTGCTAAGGCAGCCTCGCAGAAGCTTGGAGTACTTTTCCGAACAAAGAACCTCTATACACCCCAACAACTTTTGATGCTCTATAAAGCCCAAATTCGACCATCACTGGAGTACTGTTCGCATATTTGGGGCTCTGCTCCTAAACATACCCTGAGATTGCTAGATTCCATTCAAAGAAGAGCCATTCGCTTGATCGGTGACCATAGTCTGACAAACAACCTGGAAAGCCTTGAACATCGAAGGCAGGTTGGCGACTTGAGTCTATTTTACAAATATTTTCATGGCAAGTGTTCAACTGAGGTTGCCCGCTTAATACCACCCAGAGCGGTGCATGGTAGAAATACACGACGAGCCACTGCAGCCCACCAGTACGTGGTTCAGCTTAGTGTCCCTCGAACGACACTGTTTCAAAATTCTTTCATCTGGAGAACGTCATCACTCTGGAACGACCTCCCTGAGATCGTCTTCCCCAACGAGTATAGTCTCCAAAGATTCAAGACCAACGTGAATCGTTTCCTGCGCACGCGCACCGCTCCTAGAGCGACATAAAGGATTTATCCTGTAGTGCTGTGCCTTATCATAAAAAAAAAAAAAAAAAAAAAAAAAAACAATAAAAAAATTTCAAAAAAAAAATTAAAAATAAATATATACTCTGCTTCTTAATGCCAGAGAGTAATAAAATGTATATTTGCAATGGCAGGACCTCTTAAGCGGGGTGGACAACTTAAAGGTTGCATTGTAAATTTCAGGTAAATTGCACCCTACACAGAGCGAAATAGAGTAATGAAACAGGATTGCTAGAAATCATATAATAACAGTAACAATATTTTTAATAACTTATATGCAACAAATAATAGCTGAAATAAAACTGTTTACTAAAGAACCGTATGCAGAATTGTTACCACGTTACGTACTGGGTTTAAACCCCGGCAGTAATCATGATAACAAAATCATAAATAATGCAATTTAATCAAATAGTTTTATTGGGAATAAAAACGATTTTATACATAATGAGTCATAATATGCCGAATATAAAACCTTTTATTTATTGTAGGTACACATTATGGTGATTGCCTTTATAAAACGTTTTGGAACCTTTATGCAACATAGCCAAAATGGCCGATGACAATCGCGTTTCGCGTTTCAACGAGTCAGTTGTATTCAGACTCTCTAATGACATGTTCTGGCGGATGATTTCTCGGAAAAGTACTCAAAATTAAGGATATATTAAAATAATGTGGTATGGATTGTGCTGGTATTACATCCATTTTTTTAAGGTAAGTTCTTGCTTTTGAGATTTTTTTAGAGTTATATTGAACAATTTTTAAGATTTGGTGTAAGTTTTTTGCTTTTGATACACTATGAACTATTTTTGCATTTTTTTTTTAAATTTACACTCTGTTTCCATACTCTATCTAAGAAAAATATAAAGTGTCTTTTCTAGGGCCACCTTTTGTTTGATTGGTCTATTGCAGACGCCCAACACCCAAAACTTTAATGCAAATATAACGAGTTAAGCCGTGATGGGCGCCGCAAAACAGTCAGCCAAAAGGAGATAACTCGTGGTGGGCGTCTGACAACAGATTACCGACCACGAGATAACTCGTTGGCAGTCAACGTGTTAATATCTCAAAAACAAAAAAAAAAGAATCGCGTACTAAGCGGCTTTAAGTTGCAAATATATTCGCCTAAAACTTTTCCTAATTAACCGTTTCTCTATCTTAAATAGTTTTCAAGATCCCCATACATGTAGGCCCAATTTGGGCAACACTGTATAAAGTGTATCCAAACATTTTTTTCGCAAATATGCTGTTTAATTGAAAAAACCAATACTCCATTATAGTATGATACGAATCATTATACCTAGCCACCTCTATAGGATAAAATAAAAATTAGATCATCTACAAAATGGCGACTAATTATCAATAAATGGCGGTTCCAGCCGATCCATTTATTCAAGAGTAACGTTCTGTAAAGGATTCTAACAATACTATTACGCTTTAAAATAATCGTATTAATTCTCGCTTAGCAGGCAAGGCAATCAAGAATTAATTGGTGTAATGTCATAACTCCTTGTAGGCCATCAATGAGAATGAGATCAATTTTATATTACAAGGGCATGTGAAAAAGATTATGTATTGTATAATTATTAGAAATCCTAAAAAAAATCATGATAACCAGGCAAATCGAATATGCAGGGAGCAAATAATACACATACGTAGTTTATTACGGAAATTTGAATTTTAAAAACCAAAGTACATACATGAAAGTAACATTCTGTATATAAAATATTTAATTTTGTTGCCTTTTGCAAAGATCATTTATTTTTAACACCCAAATCTACCTAAATTTGAAAAAGCATTTGATTTTACCAAGACAGCGCTGCTCCACATAGTGCCCGTATTATTTCCGATTATTTAAATGCTGATTTTAGAAACCAATGGATTAACAATGCAGGACTAATAAGATGGACGACGAGATCGCCCGATATAAATCCCCTGGATAACTTTCTGTAAAAAATAGAATACGTAATGCCTTTGATTGAATTCGACACAATAATCTACTACTATAAATGGCGAATTGCAGAAAATATTTAATTTTTGTATCTATGCTTACGGACAAACCTTGAACAATATTTAAAATAATAATAATTTAACTTTTTTCTTTATTGTTTTCTATTACTAATCAATAAAAATAATGTTGCTAGCCAGGGCCGGAACTTTGGCTGAAAAGGTCCCGGGGCAAAACAAAACGTGGGGGCCTTATTTATGAATTACTTATGATATTACTTATAAAATAAGTAAAGGGTAAGAATCACAGTAATTTTCAATAATTATAGAGGGTGTTTCAGAAGTACGGTACGTAACTTATAGGGGGTGATTCCTTATGATATTATAAGAAAAAAAGTTCATATTAACGTGTGTCCGGAGTTGCCCCGTTTTTGATATACAGGGTGTTCAAGTTCTTTAAAAGGAATCGGTTTTTTTCAATTTTCAACATTTGCTTTGATTAACTGTTACATTTTTTTTGGATCATTATTTAAAAAAATTATTTTATTTTTAATTTAAATGTTTTAATTAACTTTGAAATACATAGGTATTTTTTTGTACGTGCAATGGTTTTTATTTTTTTTCTCGAAAACGAAGCAAGATACAAAAACAATTCAAGAAACAAAAAAGTTGTATTATTGCTTGATAAATTCAAAAAAAATCTAAATTAGAAAAAAGTCAGTGGCCTACATTCTTTTGAAAAACACAAACTTAAAATAAGTTCAGAGTTGTCCCTTATCCTTTCCGTCAGACCCAATCCTTGGACGCGTTTCGCCGTTTACGGCTCCTCAGCAAGGCTCCGGGTCTGACGGAAAGGTAAGGGACCTTTTGAGGTCAAAATTGAAACGCGTATTTCACTGTTGTTTTTGAGAGGAAAAAAAAAATAATAATAAAAAAAAATTATTTATTTTATTTAAGGAAAAAAAAATTGTACTTTTCAGCGATGCTGTGATAAGCACCGCTGAATAAGCAAAACCGTAATAAACAACAACAAAAAAAATTAAATTAATTAAATTGACGATTAAAGAAAATTAATAAAAGTGGTGACCAGAGAGCACGAGCAGCACTAGGTGTGGAGCACGCGTGTAACAAGCGCCACCAGGTTTACCACAGGAAAAGCTGAAAACCTCCAAGATGGTCGTGGAGCTAGCCCTGACCGTGCAACCTGACACCACGTAAGCAAAAGTTAAAAAAAAAAGGCAGAGGGAGCTGTATAAATAAAATAAGGAAATATAATGAAATTACTGCTGGCTTTATTTTGAAATTTAAAAAAAATGGGGGTTAGTATTTAAACCTGTATCGAAATGTGGACGGTGAACTTCTTCCAACGGGAAGGAATATTAGACAACAGGTAGTCGAAAGAAAGGTGTCGAAAAGACGGTGTCGAAAAGAAGAGAAGACGAAGAGAAGGTGTCGAAATGTCCTCAAAAGTTCCCTTATCCTTTCCGTCAGACCCGGAGCCTTGCTGAGGAGCCGTAAACGGCGAAACGCGTCCAAGGATTGGGTCTGACGGAAAGGATAAGGGACAACTCTGTACACGAACTTATTTTAAGTTTGTGTTTTTCAATATAGGTACATGCTTTCGGTAGGCTGAACCGATACATTGGCTTCCAGCGACACCCAACGTAGTTTGCCCGCAATGGGCCGCCTTGCCAGCGTTTCAACCTATATGGATTCTCGCTGTCCTGGTTGGGTTGATACGTGTGGTTGCCACGAGATGTAGCCACGGGCTGCAACTCTCATTCGTAAAGCTACATTCTTTTGTCAATAATATTCGTTAAGGTGTTCCACGGGACGCTACTGAACTTGATAAATTTAACCTATACTAGGGTCTCAAAATAGTTGGCAAAACTGTTTATATAACCATTAACGGTGGGCGGCGAAAAATTAACATTGATTCGCCCACTTTTAAGTTAAATAAAAGCAATCCAAACCGCTTGGGAAGATTGTGCATAAATAGGTCATTACAAGTTGCCAAGTTTTAATAGTGATTTACCGAAATCGGCATGTCATTAAGGCCCTTTTCACCATACGGTACCTGTTTTACTTAATTTGGCAACGCAGCTAGGAAAAACCCATGCCTAAAGGCGCTCGCACGCTTTCTTACCACCTCTAACCAACGTTTAGTGCCGTAGACAAGTTTCAATCAAGAGGATATTAGCAATTCAGTTTTATTATTTTGGTGGTTATTCAAAACAGCAAATATTATAATGCAGGCGAGTTTTTCAAGTTACAAAACGACGTCATTTAAAACCTGGGGAGCGTACAATGGTAAAAAATGTGCATGAGGGAATTAAGAATTAAATAAACTTCCGAATTAAAAAAAAATTCTGCCGAAATTGCAGGGGATGAAAATATGCAAAAAATTTCACGAATAGTTCTAATGCGTTCAATACGAGAATTGAATTTCCGATTCTTAAAACGAAATCGCAAAAGTCTTTTAATGGAAAAGGAAGAAATCGTATTGTGGCGTAGAAAGTATCTAGAAGAAATACAATAATATCGCTGTGCAGGGAAAAGAATTTATTTACGGACGAGACATGGCTAAATGGAGAACATACTGTGAATTACATTTGGCAAGATCTCTATATTAAAGATGCACGTAACGCCTTCATCAATGGACTGTCTACTGGATTGAAAGCTCCTTCAGGAAAAGGTCGTAGGTTAATTATAACGCACATCGGGAGTGGTTCTGGTTTTCTTGAAGGTGGGTTAAACGTGTTTGAATCTCGTAAAGCCGGTGATTATCATGAGGGTATGAACTCGGGAGTGTTTGAAGATTGGTTTAAATCCATCTTACCGCGTACTGAACGTAGTTATGGCTAAGCCCCTTATCATTATGAATACCGGTATCAAATTTCAATAAAATCGAGAAAAGGATATTTAAAAAAATTGAAAAAAAAAAACGATTCTTTTAAACACCCTGTATATAAAAAAACGGGGCACCTCCGGACACATATTGATATGACCTTTTCTCTTAAAATATCATAAAAAATCACCCCCTTAAGTTACGTACCGTACTTCTGAAACACCCTGTATATAATATATTATTCGTCACAAACAATTTGTTAAAATCTTAACTGAGTGAAAGTTGTTTACCGTAACGATAAATCATAAGAAAAAAATGGCACAGCATTTCAATTGTTTACCTAATATCAACAAGTGAAAACAGTAATCATAATCTGAAAATCTGGACGACAATGACGCACTCTAAATGATTCAGAAACGGGCTAACTCTTTGACATCTTTCATAAGACTGAACTTTTTCGAAAATGTCGATCTAACAGAAAGCAACTGAGATAAATAAAAGAAGATGACACGTCATTTGAAAAAGTTTTAAAAAACTCATTAGCTTTTTGTTTCAAGTCACTCTTCAAAGAATTTGTGAGGTATTGAGGTTGCAGGATTGGATAAGTATCCAAAACATTCCTCATTCCAGCAAATTCCATTTCCAAGTTGCGATGATATAGTATCTATCATTGGGTAGAAAATATTTACTAGGAAGCGTTGTTGAGGATCATTAAATCTTTCATTGTGGGACAATTCATCAAAGTGAGACTTTACGTGATTTTTTGTCTCAAAACTTTATCTCAATTTTCCACTTATCGCAAATTTCTGCCACGTTTGCCAGTAATGAATCAACACTTACTCTCAAGCTCTAAATACTCTGCAACGCATTTCGACGCTGATATTGTGCAAGAAAAAAGATCGATCTTTTCCGACTGCCTTAATTTAAAAGGTAAAAAATGATTGATCCTTTACGGCAAAATTAACTACCCAATTTAAACAGCTTATAAAAATTTATTAACTTGAATAATAAAATGAATTATTACATTTGTAAACTAGAAAGATGGAAGTTGTTTATGATTTAAATATAGTGCTTCGTAAATGATAGTCATTGTTCTCAATGCATTCTTCAAATTGATTAGCAAATTTTGGCATAAAATTTTGAAGAACGTAACGTGGGATAGCATTGATTTCATTTATAATGTTTAATTTCAAATATATTAAATTTCTGGGTTTATTCACAAACACTTTATGCTTTAAATCAGTGATTCCCAACGTGGTCTATATCGACCCCCCGGGGTCGACGACGACTTGCAAGGGATCCAAAAAAAAAAATTGGGGTCTATGAGATGTAAAAGGGGGTCCACGATATTAGATCTCATTTAAGCAATAAATGCAATAATCCACATACTGTAACGATACTCCCAAATCTTTTATTTTCTATTCGTATTCGTTTATAGTTTTCTTTTTCCTCGTAAGGAAAACGTAACCTAATCTGTTAACCTTTTGACACAATGTCACTTCTGACGATTAATGATTCGTTCATAGTTTTCTTTTTCCTTGTAAGGAAAATGTAACCTAATCTGTTAACCTTTTGACAAAACGTCATTTCTGACAAATTCATGTAGAAATCCAATCTTTCCTGGTCCTCCTGTATAAAAAACAATTTTGATAGCAACCGACGAGTATAAAAGGAGATGCAGCGCGATGGAGGACTGGAGGATTCATTCGAGCTCCAGCTTTCAGAGAAGCAAGAACTTGAAGTATCCTGAAAGGTGAGATCCTGAAAGGTTATTCATTTAGGGTTAACGAGTATAAAAATTCGTTATTTCCTGCTGTTGGATTTATATCCCATAACAGCGGAGCCCTATTTTATTCTCGGCTATAAAAGATCGTACACTGCGACCTGACCTGGGTGCGATTCTTTATAATAGTAGAGATTCTATTTTATTTAATTCTTGCTGTTGGGTTTGTACCCCAATAACAGCGGAATCCTATTTTATTCTCGGCTATAAAAGATCGTACACTGCGACCTGACCTGGGTGCGATTCTTTATAATAGTAGAGATTCTATTTTATTTAATTCTTGCTGTTGGGTTTGTACCCCAATAACAGCGGAATCCTATTTTATTCTCGGCTATAAAAGATCGTACACTGCGACCTGACCTGGGTGCGATTCTTTATAATGGTAGAGATTCTATTTTATTTAATTCTTGCTGTTGGGTTTGTACCCCATAACAGCGGAGCCCTATTTTATTTCGGCTATAGAGAACTCACAAGCTGTGCATTACTAGACACAATAATTGTGGATTGATTCTCCTTCATAGTAGAAATATCTTTATTTAATTCTTGCTGTTGGGTTTGTACCCCATAACAGCGGAGCCCAATTTTATTTCGGCTATAGAGAACTCACAAGCTGTGCATTACTAGACACAATAATTGTGGATTGATTCTCCTTCATAGTAGAAATATCTTTATTTAATTCTTGCTGTTCGGTTTGTAGCCCATAACAGCGGAGTCCCATTTCTATTCTCGGCTATAAAAGATCGTACACTGCGACCTGACCTGGGTGCGATTCCTTATAATAGTAGAGATTCTATTTTATCTAATTCTTGCTGTTGGATTTATATCCCATAACAGCGGAGCCCTATTTTATTCTCGGCTATAAAAGATCGTACACTGCGACCTGATCTGGGTGCGATACTTTATAATAGTAGAGATTCTATTTTATCTAATTCTTGCTGTTGGATTTATATCCCATAACAGCGGAGCCCTATTTTATTCTCGGCTATAATAGATCGTACACTGCGACCTGACCTGGGTGCGATTCTTTATCATAGTAGAGATTTATTTAATTATTGCTATTAGATTTACATTCCTTAACAACAAAACTTTATTTTATTTTGACTACAGAGAACTCACAAGCTATACTTTACCAGACGCAATATTGGTTCTGAACCTACAGGAATTAGAAGATATACATTCAGTGACTGGACCAACGAACAGATTGGAGTCATTTTGAAGAGGCCAAGATTGGAAGAAGGATTTTTTTTGTTTATTTTAGCCATGTGGACTGAATATTGGATTTATAAATAAAAGAAATTGTCAAAGTTAAAATTGACTTATTTATGAGTGAATCTCCACTGAATACTACCCAGGTATTGTGATAGACAGTTATTGGCGTTAATAATTTATAACCACAAAATAATTGTTGTCACAATACATAGATAGATTTGTTGATAGTTTTTACGTTAAAACGTAACAAACAGACCGACAATAAACTACGGGACTACGGTCTTATTTTCGCAATTATGATATTAGTAGCGAAGTAGGGATTTTACAATGCACTATTTTATTGTATTAAATATTAAATTATACATTAATTCAATTAAATTTCATTCCGTCTTTATCCGACAAACATTTGCCTATGTGCCCTTTATGCAACAAAATTTTAAGCAATGACGCTATGAAACCATCTAAGCTGAAGGATCATCTGAGAAGATGACACCCTGATAAAACAGGTAAAGATTGGAAATACTTTCAACCACTCAAAGATAAACTTCAGAAGAGACCCACGGTGGATAAAATGTTCGCTTCGACGTCACAAAGAAACGATGATGGTTTGCGAACGTCTTACAATATCTCGCTACTTATAGCAAAATCCGGAAAACCGCATACTATCGGAGAAAAGTTAATTTTGCCAGCCGTTGAACGTAACGGACGTTACATTATAAGAGGAACTGATCGGAATAAGCACTAACGAAGAACTTAAGGTACAGTTTAAAAACGGATATCAGAAATCAGAAGACATACCTGTTACTTATTCCGTATTATGGAATATCGCAAGAAAGTTTTTAATTGCTTTTCCATTTTCGTACCTAGTGGAAAGAGGTTTCAGCGCGGTTGCCAATCTCCTAACAAAAAAAGAAATAGAATGGACATCACTAACCGAGGAGATTTGAGATTGAACCTAACTAAATTGATGCCGAATGTTGAAAATTTATTATTAAAGCATCAGGTTCAGCCCTCCCACTAAAAGTATTTATTTTTTGCTTAGCCATTTTATGTAACAGATACTAATTTTTAATTTGGTTCGTTTTAATTAGAATTTAATTATTAAATGTATAAAACTTAACATGTGTTTTCTTAAGTTTTTCACACTACACTTCAATACAGTTAGAAATATAAATATTTAAAAGAGAGTAGCACTATACCAGCTCTCAAAAATACATTTGAACTTGATAAATTTACAAAAATTCAATATTAGGTAAGCAGGGGGTCTACATAGTCCCAAACAAAATAATCCGGAGCTACTAGATCAGGGGATCTTGCTGGCCATTGAATGGTACCATTTCTTAAATATAGTCTGTTTGGAAAGGATTCTCTTAAAATATCTGTTGGGGAACAGCCCTAAAAGTTGCAATGAGTTGTCCAAAGATGGACTGTTTAGTTTAGTTGCAACATAGTAGGCGTAACATGTCAAATTTACGATTTCATTCATAACATAGTAGGTTTAAGAGATGATGTATTTTGGATCGGCGCCAGGGAAGCGGCTGGCTACCACTGTCACGCTCCAATTTTGTCCGCTGTAAAATGCGCCCACTGGATTGGCGTCGGTCAAAAAAGATGAATGAATCGTGTCATAGGGTATGCGTGCAGCGGCTCCAGCCACTGCATTGGGCGCTGATCAAGAATTAAGAGTCACTGTTGATTGAGCAAGAAAGCTAGCAACACCTCCCGTCAAAAAGGAATAACCAAAGTTGGTTGTTGGCGGTCATTTTACTGTTTGTACCAAGTGGTAAATCTTTAGGAATGTTAGTGTACTAATTTCTATGTAAAAAGTGGAAGTTTCACCCTAAGTATGGGTACTAAGTGTGCATATCTCTGTGCAAGAAGTTATAATGTGTTAATTTCGAAAGTATGTTAAATAGAGTTATTTTGCTTTACCACGAGTTTAATTTCCAATCGCAATAAAAACGACCAGTGAGTCACACGCCTGTGGAAATATACCACAAAATTGATTGAACGTAAGAGGAAATAAAGCCCTGCGTTTCAACAATGTCCAAGCTTATTCTCCCCGTATGACTTGTTGCCCCGTCTTGCTGAAATCAGTAATTGCCTATTTCTTTATCAATTTGAGATGAAAAGAATATCTGCAGCATTTAAAAAGAGCGAACAGCGGTTACGGTCTGACCATTCTCTTAAAAAAAATTAGGCCCAATTATTCTAGACAATGAAATGACACATCATATAGTTACTTTAGTGCAATGTACAGATCGCTGTTGAATTTTCCGAGGATTCTCATCTTGAGTCCAATAATGGCAATATTGCTTATTTACAACGCACCTTAGATAAAAATGTGCCTCGTCACTCATGGAAAGGTTACTTTCGATACCTTGGTGATTATCATGAACCAGACTAAAATTTCTAAAAATGAAGTTATAAAAGTTCATCGGAGGGCAGATACTACTGCACCGAAGCATGTATTTAGAGTCAAGGTTCACTGCACTTTACACCAGATGGACATTTAAGAATTTAAATCGAAGATTACAATAACATTTTAAGAAAAAACATTATAATATGACAAGAATTGAATCCAACAAACTAGAATGAATATTGGGCAGACTGACGCAGGTATGATATAATTAACAATTAGTTGTCAAGGTTGAGTAATATATAATGGGATGGAAAGAGTGATGGTATATAAATGAAGCAAATACGAATGTTGTAGCTCTAATGGGAGGGGTGGCGCTGTCCCGCCAAGAATGTCAACGGCAAAACACCAGGATCCGCAAATCGACCCCATAGCAGCAGCATCAAAACTGAACCCGTGAGACTAATGACTAGCCGATGCACTGATCCATGAGTCGCTGATTCAAAGGTCCAAAAACGACCCCCAATGCCCACCGCGAGCAGGTGACAGGACTACGCCAACCCCCCAGAGGCCAAACAATCGTGATGCTATCTTAAATTTAGAGAATTGAAGAAATTTGTACTACTATGGATAATTTTATCATTGACACAATTTATATTAGTGTTGTTAAAATTTTTATTAATTTCGACAATTTAGAAAAGGTCTAGCTTATTGCTCTTATTACAAAAATGTAAGAGTTTAGTGTTTGTTACAGGATTGAAAGTATGTTTGTTAGCTGATACCTGTCTTGAAAAATTTAATTTAATATTAGATGGTGATAAATTAAGCCTTAAAGCTCTTTCGATCTCCTTGCAATGTTCATTTATGCAAATTTTGAATTTTCTACCAGTCTGCCCAATATACGCTGTAGAGCAGCCATCGGTCGAACACGTAACCTCATATACACCAGATCTATCCATGAGTGGGATGACATCTTTGGCATTGCAAACGAATGATCCTAAGGTGTGTTTAGTTTTAAAGCTTACGTTGAAGCCATAAGATTGAAGAATATTTTTGAGTTTATATGATAAGGGGCCCCAAAAAGATAAGGAGCAATATCTATTGTTATTTGGTTCTTTAGATATTAGTTGTTTGTTTAGATGTTTATTTAAATGTATTAAAAAAATTTTATTGATGTGTTGTTGGGGGTATCCATTATTTGCTGCTATTTGTTTAATAATGTTCTGCTAGAAGAGGTGAGAGGGCAGATCCCATAGCTAAACCTGAATTTTGTTTATAGAATTTATTATTAAATAGGAAAAAATTTTGTTCAAGAACCAAGTCGACTGGTAGGCATATATTGTCTATATGGGTTTGTTGGAGGTCAGTGGATTCTGAAAGAAGTGAATGTACTAGCTGGGAACACTCATTAGTTGGAATACTGTGACAAGTGAAAATCCGTTCTACGGTCTCTCATAGAAATAAATTTCTCCATGCAAGACTGTTTCTTTAAAAAGTTAAAATCTGTTTAGAGCTTGCTTGCTCAATACTTTAATTTTTAATTTATCTTCTAGTTCGAGACTGACAAAATTATCATTTAGTATATTAAAATAGCGTTCATGACAACTACCTAATGGATAACGCGACAATACTTATTTCTACCCAAAAATCACTATAAAACAATCCGTCAAAATCGCTAAATGCCGTAAATTTTGTGCCGCCAAATATGTATACTGCAAGCAAATAACTAATTCAGCCGAATTTCTTCCTTTTACAAGATACCTACTTTTACAAAATAATTAATATTATTATGTCGATATTATTAAGTTTGAAAAACGTCCCAGTAAAATAAAATTATATTTGTAAAGTAAGCGCCTCAAATATAACATTGTTGTTGACATTTCTGTTTTTTGTATAAAAGCTGCAGCAGAAAATGCCGCCTCTATGCGGCATGCATTGCGGCTTAAAATTTGAGGTTTCGGCGAGCGCCTTACTAGGAACCTAAAAGCCAGATGCCACCGAGTACGATTTGTACACAGACGTGAGCCGTCCTCTCACCTATCTCTTTTTCACGTAGTGCAGATAAGAACAGAGCGAGGCCGTATCGGCGCTTTGCTAGTAGCGATCAGAAATACTGTCAATAGGTCGAGTTTTACATGGTGATGTCAATTTTTAACCGATTCAGCCAACGAGAAACGGAAAATGGGCCTTGAAGGCTAATAGAATATCCACAAGAGGTAATTATACTCTATTTCAGAAAGCAGTAGAGTAATAAAATGGGAAATTTCGTCCAGTTCGGCTCAATTTCGGTGTCGGCCATAGGCGCAGGTAAACTTTGTGCATTAAATTATTTATGATAACTAACCAAAAATTTTAGAGAATTAGGTTAACGGGTATTAAGATAAAGTAGTATTGTTTGTAACATTAAAATTTTAAGTAATTGCGTAAGAGGATTAGGAAAGGTATGTTTTCTGGCCTGAAGTGTCAAAATCGAAATATTGTGTAGGGATTAGTTAGGTAGTAGATTATAAAGTTACGTTTTGCGTTTACCAGGTACCATTGAACAGGTACCGAGTTTGGCTCTGGCCTCTTTGGCTGGATCATATAAATAGGTGTTAATTTGGAATAAACTTTATATATCGTGTGTATGTGTGTGTGTATGACCTTAATAAGTATATTTGTTTAGTTTAACGCATCAGTATTTGCTGTTAAGCCGTATATAGTGCTCACAGTATTATAAGATTGGCAATAAAATGGCGACATTCACACCAACGAAAAGATCTTCCAATAATTCTCCACTATCAGTGAGTGAAAAAGTTATTATTTTAAATGTACATGATTGCATAAAATACGATTATCCGATTTTTACTATACAAGAAACTGTCGACCGAGGTTCCCGAATGACTGGAGTTGGAAAGTCCACCGCTTTTAAATTATTGCGGGAGAGAAAGACAGCAGGTCAAGTGGAACTTCCCAAGAAAAGTCCAGGCAGACCAGTAAAAATCCTTGATGAAGACACCAAAAATGTGGTTTGAAGAAAAGTTCAGTCTTTTTTTTTTAAGAAAGAAATACCCACCCTAGATAAGATTCTAGTGGAGCTTGGCCAGGATGACAGTATTCCGTTTATAACTAGAAAAATTTTATGGACCACTTTAAAAAATATGGATTTTGTCTGGGAAAAGCATAACCGTAAATCACGACGAAAATAATTGAGAACTATAAAGCAGTACAGAATGGAGCAGAAGAAATTCTTTTATCTTGATGAGACATGTATTAATGAAGGTTATATAGTACCAAAATTGTGGCAAGGCAAAAATATAACCAGTGCTCGCCAAGCTTTCATGAAAGGCCTATCAACGGGTATTAAGGTGCCTTCAGGTAAAGGGAAGCGACTAATAATTAATCGTCCATATTGGAAGCGAAGAGGGATTTTTAAAAGAAGGTTTGCTAACGTTTCAGTCATTCAATACGGGAGATTACCACGAGGACATGAATTCGAATTTTTTGAGGACTACTTTGATGAAATGATAAAATATCTTCCAGCTGATTCAGTAGTAGTTATGGATAACGCAAGCTATCATTCACGACGCACAGAGAAGACTCCAACTTCATCTTGGAGAAAACAAGAAATTACCTTTGAACAGCGATTACTGATGAATTAAATTGAGTCAATTTCTCAACAAAAAAAAACACGATGTTGTGTAGACCAAAGTTTCATTGTAACAACTGTCTGTCAACAATTGTAACAAAATTTCCGAAGCCTACTTTTCCATTTAAAACAATTTTCATTCAAAATAACCGACGTTTTTGTGCTACTAATGAAATAAAATGGGCATTCCACTGATATATAAATAGTCCCATTTTAAATGTCAAAAATCGTAGTTTGCTGTCGGATAAAAAGGAAGGAAGAGGAAATGTAACTGGATAAAAAAATCGGATATATTTTCTGCTCCTCCAATCGTTACCGTGGTAACAATTGCATTTTAAACTAGTTATTAAATCATCTGTCAGGCAATTGTCACAAATACTAAATAATTGTTTAAGCTGTTTTAAAGTCGATTTTTAAATAAAAAAGTATTTTTTAACATGCAGCGGTTTGGGACAATTGACGAAAAGGAAATAAATAACGAAAGAGATAATTCCATTCCTATTCGTGGAATTGCCTTACTAAATACCATTCGAGCTCAGATTATGAGCCTGATATTTTATATGCTTGCTATCTCATACTTACTTTCAGAAAATTTAACGAGAGCTGTTCCGATAAAATCACGAGAGCGTAGCTCGAGTGATTTTGTCGGACAGATCGAGAAAGTAAGTGTTCGATATCAAGCATAAAAAATATCCGGCTAAATCTGAGCTCTTATGGTATTGCTTGTGGTAATACATTTCGTCTGTGAGCAGATATCGAATAATATCAAATAGCACTTGTTTACATTAGCATACTTTGAAATTGATTTATCATTTTTTTATGACCTAAATTGATTCGTTCTGATAAGTATTTTCTAATTAGTTTCTTTTAGGGATTTTTTTCCAACCTTTGTTCTTCAATATTTCCAGATCGGGTTAAATAGTTTTCCCTTTTAATCCCCTGCCAGGGGGCCCCGTCGAGTTGAGTACCCTGGTTGCCCCTTTGTAGTTCCGGCCCTATTGCTAGCGTATTTTCAAGCAATGTTATTCTAGTAGCGGGAATCGATGTTTTTGGTCTTTTTCACGAAAACAAATGAACATTTGATATGAGTTGGTATAACTTAAATTAAAGCTTATCACAACTTACATCAAACTCTTGTCATTGATTTAATTTACAGGGTAGGATAAAAAAATATTAAAGAAATTGAGTTGTTTTCCATAATAATTTCTATTAAAAATTTTTTTTTTCAGGACAATTTGATATGTCGCACAAATTTGGGCCTGGGGAGTTTTAAGTAGCGGACCCTGTATACCTATAGAATTTGCCTACACTCGCGTTTTCATGATATAATTTGTAAAATAAAATAAAATACCATACAGACCGGAGGAGTTCTGATAATGTGTTTATTTCATGTGCTATATTGGATCTTTATCACCGGTTCAAGCTTAGACGAAATCAATATTGCCAATATGTTTGCTAACACAGTAGGATTCGACAATATTTCCCGCATTGCTAACAAAATGCTGACATGTCATTTATTACTTCAAGGGATACTAAGGATTCTATGCTTGACTAAAATGTCTTTTATACGGCGGGTTACTGAATAAAAACTCAGTAAAAGGACGAATTCGTCCTTTCCGAGTAAATATTTCTTTGTTAATAAACCCGAATACTAGAATCCGTCTTGAAATGTAGGAACCTACAGATCGTACGCATTTTTTAATATAAATAACTACTTACCGTCTTTATACAAAGTAAAAGAATTCTATGCAACATCAGCAACTGAAATAATCAATATCTGATCGCTTCAAAAAAATCATGTTTAAGAAAAAAAATTAAATACCTACAGACGTTTATAATTAAGTGAGAAGTTGCAAACTAGGTTTAATTTTTCAGATGAACAAAGCCAAAGCTATAAAAGTTTTTTGACACGCAAAATAAAACAAACATTACAGCCAGAAGAAAAGCAAGTCCTAAGGACCTAAGGACTAAACAAAAATTTAAATATTACTTTTTTGACTAGTTTTCACTCGACTTACTTTAGCTCTGGGTTTTTCCAAATACTGATAGGAATGCTGAAAAATACATATGATTAGTATGTTTGTGATAAGTATATATCTAACAGTTATAGTTGTGACTATAGCATAAGCCAGTTATAGCTGAATGCACCAAAGTTTTTAATTCGTGGTTAACGCTAATGCCAGGATTTACTAAAAATGTAAAGTGCACCGTATTTTAATCTTTGGGTTAAAACCTTAACGCGGGATTTATTTTAACTCGTGAAATAGTTAAAAGAGATTTAACAGATCGTTTGCTACATTGTGGTTATGATATGTTTAGCAGATATTCCTTCAACACAACGTTATTTATACAAATAGAAATGGATAATTAAAATTAGTCAAACAGATCGAAGAGAAAGAGAACAATTTTGAGGATGACTTGGAAATTTTAGAACTAATAGATTTTGGTTCTCCTCGACTGTATAAAGATTCTGTTCAGCGAAGATAAACTTTTGCTTACAATATTTTAACAGTAATAATTGAGGAAGACATAGAACATCCTAACAACGTGTAAGTTATAACAATTCTTTAAAATTATATCTCCATAGTTAAGACAGGTATTCATATTTAGAAACAACAGCGTTAGGCTTATTTTATCAATGTCCTGTTAACTCTTCAACGGCTAGTGTTACCATATGGTAACAACTGCACTCATCTTTAGTTTAGCCGAAAACCTCTATCACCAATATAAAATACACGTGTAGGTTTTGTTATTTATCCAACAATTGTTGATACAATAAGTTCGAAAAAGATAATTTGCCGTAAAATACAATTTGTTTTTTATATAGTACGACACACGATAAATGGTCATGACTAACTAACGCCTTTATCCTTTATACTTTATACCTGCTTTTGGCAAATAAACCATTTCGGTCCAGGGTGGTAGTAGGAAGATTGAAACAATGTTTATATATGTACAAAAATTTATTGTGTATCGCTGACTTTGACGTAAATTATTAATATGCGTAAAAGTAGTAAGCCGTAATATATAATTTTTATTATACAGGGTGTCATACGTAGAAGTTCCACTCCCCTTTATTTTCTTTAGTTTTTGAGATATCGGAATAAATTTTTTTTTGTTTGAAAACGAATGGCAAATGCTTTTTTGACATCTGTGTAATTACCGGGTTAAAAATGCGGAACTTCTATGTGGAACACCCTGTATAAAACCGTATAAGTAAAATGAGTCATCTTAATAGTTTGAATCTATACTCTCACTATCATCCACTGATATTATTAAAGGCTTTATCTTTTCCCAAAATTTTTTATAATCATTTTCGACTTCAAGTACATGATGTTTTTTAATTCGGACCACATTATTTCTATAGGATTCAAATCGCAATGGTAGGGGGGCAATCTAAGTGGTATGCTACCGGATGCTTTTATAGCCTCATCTACGCCATGTATAATTATCTTCAAAATAGAGGCTATGTTGGCTAAGGAACTCTTGCAGTGCCTCTCTTTTGCTGATTATGGTTGATATTTTCAAATGATTTAATAATAATTCGACAATTTCTAATGTGTCTACAGGTATAATTAATTATACCTAAAATACCTACATTATCAAAATAAAAACATAATACCTCCCTGTTACTGAGAAAGGCTTGAAAATTTAATATGTCTGGTCAACCTGTGGACTTTCAATTAAAGTAAGTACCATCAAACTTCTGCATTGTTGATTTTTTTTAATGCTACAGAGTGATTCAAAAATATTGTTTTTTACATTAGAAAATATTATGTTAAGAGAAAGATTTAATGATGTTGTCCGTCGCGTATTTTTGTTTGGTGTAACCATATGGTAACGAGAACCGAATACGTAAGCAATTTTTGTTTTTAATTTTAGAACAGGATTTACGTTAGAAGAAGCTCCAAATATCGGCATCGGTGTTAAGCAAATATTTATTGAGCCTCTAGATCACAACATTGATAGATTGATGACCTGAATAGGAAGCAGCTCCCAGCTCTACACGGAAAAAACAGTATTGTAAATTTAGTTTAGTAAGAATTTTATAGTATATTTCTCTATAAAACCTCTTAATAACTATAAATCTCTATACCAGTCTTTTCCAAAATAAAATTGTAAACTAAATTTATAAAAAAATATGGTTAGCTTTTTTATATAACATAGTATAATTATGCCACTACTAAGGTATATATTACATTTTACAAATGCGATTTGGTTAAATTGAATAACTATTTCTTTTAGTTAAAAGTAAGAAACTGTATTGTGAATTTTACTAAATCCTTTTGTGGTTTTTATTATTTTTTATTACATTAACAGACAAGCATAAAAAATGGTTATAAAGGAAACTTAGTAAAAATTACTATATTTCTTTACTAAAATTTTTAATAGAATTTAGAAGGGTGTAATTATAGTAAGACTGTTTAACAATAAACTATTCGAATTTTTATAACACTATATTTGCAAAATATCAAAAAACATAGAAGCGCTTATTAAATTTTCGTAGGAAAATTCGTATTTTACTAAATGAATAAAGTAGAAACTCCTAAACAATTTACAGGAATAGTCAAAGCAGCGCCGTCCGTCGCCGCCGTCGCATTTACAGTTATGCCATCAAAGGGGTCGGACCTCTAACTCTTACTCTTATGTGTTTTAAGTTCAAACTGATTAATTTTGTCTCTGATTTTGTATTTATGGTATTATGGTGCTGTTATGTGGAGTTTGGAGGATTTATTAGCAGAATGGAATCTGGAAGACTTAGTTTCGCCACCAAGAAAGAAAGACCAAATATATTGCATTATACCACGTGTAAAAGCAAATAAAAAATGTTACAAAAATCTACAAAAGGAGTTTTAAATATTTACTAAAATATTTAATTAGTATAACAAAAGTTGGTGGTAGAAATTCAACTAAAATTAATAGAATTTACGAAAAAATATTACAAATTTTACAATATTCATTAGTAAAATGTGCAAAACTGCTTGGTAGTTTTTACAAATAATTACTACAACCGTAACAACAGAAGCTAGAAAAAACAACAACATGTTTTTATATTACTTGCACTCCTGTTTAATAGTTTTTACTGTAACGAATTTTTTATTCCTATATATTTTTGTAGTAACTATTAAAAATATTAACTCGTTTTTACTATAATTTTATAGTCTTCCTTAATATACCATATGGCTGTCCTATATAGAACTATAAAATATAGTTACTTCTATTATATTTTTGGATATCCTTATAAATTTTTTTTTCCCTGTAGTTGAACTAACACACTGTTCCCGAGGCTTTTAATTTGCAAGAGGAAAACAGAAAATAAATTGAATCGACGGGGACCTAATTCATGTAGAAAAAGAATTTTGAAAATGGAACCTTACTGGATATATCTCTTAAATCGAAAAATAAATACTGTAGTGAAGACGACGATATTCCTACCAGCATAGTTAAATTATCAATTAAGTACGTCGCAGACATTTTAGTTTATATCATAAATAATTCAAGGAAATATGGATTTTCTCGAAATCACAATTATTAAACAGCTTTATTGGCTTTTCAAATCTGTATTATTATACAGGGTGTTCAATTTAAAAAAATAATTTTTCTGCCATTTTTGGAAGTTACCGACATTAATTAATTTCGGTACCGCCCTGTATACTTAAACTAAGATGTGACCAAAAGATCAAATGCCTAGATGCATTGTTCAGGTATCACCCGAATTTCAGCTCAAAAGTGTTTAATAGGAGGGAGATATTAAAATTTATTTAAAGTCCTTTTTTCGTAAAGAAAAATTGAAATTAATTTATTCCCGAAAAAAGGCTACAGGTAAGGTATAGGGAAATATTAAGAGAAGTTGCTCATAATTATCTGCGGAATTCGAAAGTTAAAGAATATACAGGCTGTTATATTTAAAATAGCGATGTTACCACCGGTTTAGAGTAGAAGCGGCAACACCGCATGTTCAAAAATATTTTTAAACTGTAGATCATGATAGTTTATCCCGGTTGCCAAATTTTCAAAATTATCCGTTATTTAGTTCTCCATAAACGTATAATACGCCATCCATCGTGGGACACCCTGTATATACCGTGTATATGGTATGCATTTGTGTCCTACTAAAATAATCGAAAAATTTTTAGATGACGACATTTTTCAATTTATAGTCAACGAGTCTAATAAATATGCCTTGTTTTTATGTTTTTGAATAATCCGGATCCTAAAATAACAATAATTGATGAAGTTGAATGTTATTTTGTAATCCTTATTCTAACAAGATATGCTAAATTTCCAGGGAGAGACTTCTATTGAGATTCCCAAAATGACATGTGAAAGTACCTGTAATTGTCCATTACTTATACCCGAATAGATTTAAGGGTGAAACTGACTTCCTAGATGAAAATACTTCAAGATATAGGATAAGTCTCGAGCAAAAAAAGCGTTGGTGGTCTATTTTTACGTGGATATTAGATGTATGTGTTGTCAATGCTTGGACTATTTACAGGCAATACGAACCTATAACCCAATTGCAATTTAGAAGGCAGATTGTACAAACATATCTTACCAAATATGAGTTGCCCCCCAAAGGATCAGGGATACCAGCAGCATCACGCTCGAGTGTTACACTAAATAGGGTGTCAGATGATTTAGGATACGATGGTCGCAATCATTTACTTGTGCCAAATAAAAACAAAAAGTGGTGAAGATGAAGGATGAAGGATGTTCATCCAGTGTAAGTACAAAGTGCTGAAAATGTGACGTAGGATTATGTATAGAATACAATGAAACGTTTCATACCAAATACTTAATAATTTTGTATACCATATTAGGCTAGTGTTATCATATGGTAACGCTACTTTTTTGTCTAAAAAAATAACTTTTTATGAAAATATTGTTTTATTTCCATTAACTTCGTGTTTACCAAGTACTTACTCTTAACCTTTTCTAACAGAATTCATCCGAAAAAATTTCGCCGTTAAAGGGTTAACACCAAGGACCAAATAATTTCCAAGGAACCCATTACATTTGACAGCATGAAAAAATTCTCTCATGCTGTCAAAGTTCAAAAATATCATTTTTCAAAAGTCTCGGAAGTATTTAAGGTTTTTACTTATAATGTTCTTATTAACAAATAATTACATAATTGCATTTAAAAAAGAAATTAACAATAATACTGTGAAATAGTCAGTCACTTAATAATATTACCTTTTTTACTCATTAACATTAACAATTACATACAGGGTGTTACAAATTCGACATACGAGCATTGGAATCTCGGAAACCATAGGAGTTAGAGAAACGGTTAAATGGGGGCAAAGTTGTGCAATTCGGTGCTGATTAAAATGCCGCTTTAAAAGTTTCAAAATTCCGAATGCTTCCGATATTATTCGAAAAAAAAACGAAATTTTGCAAAATCGTTTTTATTTTTTCCTGAGCTCATTTGAATAGCTATTTAAAAATAAATGACACTTTGTCATTGCAACTTTTCTCCTCTACAATATGACGTTATTAAACCAAAGATCCGACGTTTCGTCTCCTAGCGGCCAGCATCAACTTTATTTTTTCAAATACGGACCTGGATTTTTTTTACCGATTTTTAAATCCTCCTACCCTGAAAATGTAATGGCAGTATTACTTTCTCATAATAATGAATTGCCTTTGCTTATTTTTAATTCATATTTTACATTTGTCAGTCCGGTCCGGGCAAGTAGGTATCCGGAATCTTAAAACTTTTAACGCGGCATTTTAATCAGCACCGAATTGCACAACTTTGCCCCCATTTAACCGTTTCTCTAACTCCCATGGTTTCCGAGATTATAATGCTCGTTTGTCGAATTTGTAACACCCTGCATATAAGAAAAGATATTTAACACACAACAATCATATTGAAAAATACTTCACTTAAGTTACAACAGTAAAGTTGTTGAAAATGTGCATCCCCAACTGTAATACAGGCATCTATCCTACGGTTGGCGAACGCGTTCAAATATTCCGGGTGTATGTCTAATTGTTTCACAGGATGCGATAATTCCTAATAGTAACCTTAATTTTTCCAGAGTTTCTATTGCGGTCGTTCGTATAAAGTAAATGTTTGAGGTAATCAAAGGAATTTAAGTCTGAAGACCTGGGGGGCCAGGGTTTGTTCCTCCGCGACCTATCCAACGATTTGGATATAGTGTATTGAAATATTCACGAGAAACTAAACTGAAATGAGGTGGAGTACCATCGTACATGAAATACAATTGCAACCTCAATGGCAATAGGATATCTTCCAAAATTATGGCCCATTCACCTTCAAGAAGACGACGGTAAACTTATCCAATAATACTCGGTTATACAAAGAATGGGCCTATCAAATGGTCTCTAACAATTCCGACCTATACGTTAAGTGAAAACTGGAGTTGTTGACGGCCTTCTAAAATTGTATATGGGTTCTTATCCGCCCATACAAGATTGTTGTGGAGTTCATTATGGCATCTCTGGAAAAACTTGCCTCGTCGGTGAATAATATTTGTCCTAAAAACTGGGTATTTTCGACAATTTTTGGTTGCATTCATTGACATAAATCTACTCTTAATGGAAAATCACTGGATGTGATCAGGGTATAAGAGATTCTTCTTTAAAATTCTAAAAACTGTAGAAAATGTACATTTTACGTTTAAAGCAATCTTTCTGGTACTTGTCGTAGAAGTTTCCTCAATTTCATGAAGCGCATATTCTTCAACTTGTGGAGTTGCTGCTATGCGGGGTCGCCCGTTTCCAGCGGTTTGGTTTTGAAAACGTCCAGTTTCACACAGCTGATGGAGGCGGGTAAACACCGTACGATGCGGGATAACCCAATTAGAGTAAAAAGGCCGGGCTGTTAATGAATTTCCGTCGGCCAGGCCATAAACGAAATGCATGCCGCACACTGCACTACTTGTGTAATTCATTTTGAAAAGCTTGACAACTAAACACATTACTAATTAACGTCGGTACGCGATGCCTTTTCACCTTTTTCTATTCTCTGCTCCCGAAAATGTTATTGTTTTTTTCTCGAGAACGGTTGCTCGTAGCGACTTCTACCAAGTATGCCTTTTTCATGTAAAAATGACGGAGAAATCTATCTTTTGGCTTAAAAATGTAATGCAAGCACGTATAAAAAAGTTAGGAGTCCTCAAACGAGTAAAAATACATTTATGTGGCGCCCTCTACCAGTGGAAGCCCTATTAACATAAAATTCGAATTTCGCATTTCAAAATACCCCACGATACCAATTTTAGTTCAAATATCGACATTATTTCAGAAATTATTTAGAAAGAACAAAAATAAAAATAAAGCTTTAACACCCTGTATCCCCGAAACGAAGCATTTTCGGACATAGGTTTATAGGAACTTTTTTTCATATTTTTATGCAGGAGAACTAATCCTGAATTGTTTCGCAATATTAATGAAACACCCTGTATATGCTTATATTTATTAATTGTTACCTAGCATGAAAAATAAAAAGTTAAGAGAGTAGGACATTATCGCTAATCGCCCTGTATAGTAATATATACATTTATTGTAGTCCAAATCAAATCATTGAATAACATATAAATTTGTCATTTGGTATTTAAATACCAAGTAGTTTTAAATATTTAAAAAATCGAAATTAAACATCAAAGAGCTAAATACGATTGCTAAAATTTCCGACATACGGCAAGTTTCCTGTTACGAATGCATCCTTTGGTGTTAAAATATTTATTTCGTGGGATTTAAGTGAGTAACGATTGGTACAGCGGCAGCGCTTAATCATTAGCACCTTTGATTTGTTTACGATTATTTTTTGGAATGGCCATTATTAAAATGCTCTTCGTCTAATAGAAAGTTAAGATGTTTCATACATTTATTCGTATTCTATTTGAACAATAAAGCATTGCGGAAAATTTTACTCTGCAGCAAACCCCTGTATATAACCCAAATCATCAAACTTAAGTGGCTACAACACTAGCAACACCATTGGCTTAAACTTAAGTATTATTTTATCCCTAAAAACCGATATGGTGCAAAGCCTAAATAAACTATTTATGTGTGTTAGCATAACATAGTTAAATCTGTGCATTATCCACATACCGCAACGGTCTACGGTTATTATCGATTTTAAAAAATGTTTTATGTTAATATAAAGCAAAACCCTCACACATGATAAATTGGCATTCGGCAAAATGAATATATTATACATGAATATAAACAGGATGCATTTAAACCAAAACTAAAACAAGCATCTTCCTTCTGGTTTTCCTTACTTTCAATCTACAAAAGCGATATGCAGGGTGATTCTTAAGTACATAAAGAAAATCTGGGATATGATTACTGACATTATTTTAAGACAAAAAGTTTATATGGACATATGCCCTAAAATGCTTACCCTTTAAGATACAGGGTGTTAAAATAATGAAAAAAAATACTTAATTGTTTTTTTTTTAATTTTCTTTGTAAAAATTTTTGATACGTCACTGTTCTTATTAACCTCTGATGCATTTTTATGCATTATTGATACAAGCTGAACAAAAGTTGTCTCTGTTATGTTTTTGGAAAAAACAGTAGTTTTAAAGATAACTCTGATGCAATACGAGCCGCGTTCGGCAAATACATCTGCGATTGAATTGATTTTTTGTCACGTGACCACAGATCAGTCGGAGAAATTTGTAATAAAAGAACGGTAGGTACCAAAAGCAATTTTTAGCGAGATACCGTTGCCGTTAATAGAGAACAACGGCAAACCCGCAAGCAGCAAAAGTAACACGTAAACGTTTACGTGCGCATGCTCAGTCTGCAAATTTCGATACGCATCATATTCCGCACGTTTGCGTGTCACGTAGAGTGACGGTTCTTCACGGACCCCGTATACGTGACATGAACCGAGACGTGTAGGGCCGAGTCCTCCCGAATAGTTGCGAGAGGTACCGAAGATCAAATTTGCCGGGTCGATTGTCTAGACCTGGCCAATCAGAAGATACCAATGGCAGGCTGTCATTTTCACTTGTGTGTGTGGTTGGTACGCGTCGGTCAAGGTTTTTGCGCGTCGGTGCCGTAATTCTTATTTAAAGGAGCTCCCGTACTTATTTCTTTGCGTAAAATGACGTATGAAAAGAAGAATCGTACACGTTTACGTGTTTGCGATTGTGTCTGGCCGTTCTCTAATAACCGCCTAGAATCCCTGCGGTTATTACCCCCACTTTAAAAATTTCTCTACATCGCTAAAATCACTGCGGTTAACCGGAACATCCCAGAAGCCAGAAGTTAGGTTATGTTGATATTATGATATTTTACAAATATTAAAAAGTTGGCAAAAGGTTAGCACTCTGCGAACTTCTGTGCTTGGCAGAAGATATAATATTTGGTAATAATTATAGTACTCAGGTGATATTATATTTTATTTATTATTTTTACATTAATTTTGACATTTGACTAGCTTTCCATTTGCGGTTAACCGCCAGTAACTCACCTTCAGACTTGTGTTACAAAAACAGATACCGTTTCACAAAACAGTGACGTCCTTGGCCGACGTCATAACACCTTCCCCTATTACCGGTCAGTCGCAAAAACGAAGAGGTTACTGATATTCTGATACCGTTTATAATACGGTATCTCGCTAAAAATTGCTTCAAACAACTGATCTCTGTCAAAACAAAAATAAAAACTGCTTTGTTTTGATTCAAGAAATATAACCTATTTTCCCCCCTTTTCTACTAAAAATGAGTATTCCTACTGTTGTATTGGCCCTAATTGAAGGAGGCTATCAACTGTCTTATAATCTTTGCTATCAACTTATGTTTGAAGACGATGATGAGGAAGACGTAAAGGTTTTGGTAAATTTTCGTCTGTCACCACTATGGTAAACCGTTTTTGTTCTTCCGCATCATAAAGTTATATTTCCTTCATTTTTTAAAGTTAACTTTCTTACAAGGTCCTCGCCAAAGCAAATTTCAAACCAACACTAAGAACAAACTTCAAATCAAACTTAACCTCACTAACTCAGCTGGCTGAGATTTGAGATTAATCGCTTTCATCCGATCAAAAACTCCGAGCAAAAAGATCATCGTTAGAGCGCTCAGTTTGAATTGCCGAACGGTTGACATTTACTTCCCCTACATCCAGATGTCATAAACGAACGATTCAGATCAAATCTAAGCGGTCTGATGTATTTGCCGAACGCGGCTACGGATATAAACTAAACAAAACTTATTTACTAATTAAATAAGTACGAAACATGTTATGAATTATTTATACTACAAGTAATTTATTTAAAATTTTTCTAATATAATTAATTTATTTGTCAATCTAAATTTAAACACAAAACAAACTGGATTTAGAGAAACTGTTGAAAGTGGCAACCTTCTGCTAAAATACATCTAACATGTTTAAAAATTCCTGGGGTGTTTTTAATATTTTCGCAAGCCATTATTATCCGGTTTCTAAGATCTTGCTGGTTTTCAACTGGAGTTTTGTAAACTAGAGATTTTAAATGGCCTCAGAAATAAAAAATCTAATACATTTAAATCTAGGGACCTTGGCGGCCACGGTTGCCTCTACCGATCCATCGATTTCCATAATATACAGTATTTAGATTTTCTCTGGCTGTGGCACTAAAATGGACAGGAGCTCCGTCATGCATAAAAAACAACTGGTTTCGCTGAGCTAATGGCAAGTCTTCCAATAATATTGGCAGCTCATTTTCTAGAAAACTCCGATAGCTTTGGCCATCTAACCGCTGGGGAAGAAAGAAAGGACCTATTAGTCTGTTAGCAACTATTCCTGCCCATATACATTTAACGAAAATTGGTACTGAAAATGTCTTTCGCTAATAGCGTGTGGATTTTCTTGACTCCAAACATGATTGTTATGAGAGTTTGTTATGGCATTCTTAGAAAAATTAGCTCCATCGGTAAAAAAGAAATTATCTAAAAATTGTGGCCAACCTTTCCAAAAACCATTGACAAAACTTAACGCGTTGAGGAAAATCACTTAGTAAAAGGGCCTAAACTCGTTGTATGTGGAATAAGGATAGATTTGATGATCGTGAAGAATCCTCAAAACGGTTTGCTGACTAGTGTTTACCTCATGCGCAATTTCTCGAGTACTGGTTTCTGGATCTTCCTTAATTCTATTTAATACCTCTTCCTCTAATTGTAGTGTTCTTACCGTTCTTGGCCTGCCGGGAATATCAGAAACTCTTGCAAAACTTCCTGTTTCTGATAAACGGCGATGGAGACTAACAAAGGTCTGAGCACACGGTGCTACACAATTCGTATATCCTGCCGGGTAAATGCGTCCTGCTTCGTATGCATTTCCATCAGCAAGACCATAAACAAAATGCATATCTGCCATATGAGCACTGTTTTGTAAATCAGCCATAACTTTAAAACTTTTGGATCGATAAACAGTTCACAAAAATGACGCGCTAAAGCTTTAAATGATTTTTCTGTCATTTGATTTTGTGACATTTACACAATTATTTACAGAATCCATGACATAAACCAACTATATTTTCACAAAAAAATATTGATGGTATCTTCATGGTTCATGGTGGAAGTAAGCAAAACCTTTTTTAAGGAAAAATGCATCCTTAGCCTCGTTCTGACAACCAGTGATGGAGGTGAAAGGCTACGTATTTTATTAATATAGTCAAATCTGGTCTTATCTGGCGGGTCCAAAGGTCACCGATTATATGAATCAATTCGAAAATTCCAGAGCTCATCAAAATGTTGTAAATAAAAACCAATATGGCCGTATATGGACAGCTGATTTTCCATAAAATTGAATGTTAATAGGTTAACCGTTAACTTGAAACTATCAGTCATAATAAAAATGACGGGTCTCGTTCCAAAATTAATTTCTCAGGGGTGCGTTCGTATTATTGCAGACGGTTAACACAATAGTTTTACATTTAACAAATTTAATAACCAAAATGATGGTGGAAAATTAGATAAACAATATACAGTAAAACCCCTGACTAGCGACCACCAAAAATGTCGATGAAATGTTAAATAAATTAAACAAATTTTAGTTTATTTCAGCAGATAATAGAAAATTAAATATAAAAAAAAATAAAATTACACATTGGCTAAATTTTTGTTGTGTAATATCAGGCTAAAAAAAATATTTCCAATTTAATAGGTTACCTACTTCAAAAGTCAACGAAAAAAAGCTGCTAGAGCCGGTGAGGTATCAAATCCCAAATTTATTTTACACGTATTTTGTCCCTGTTAAGCCAATAAGCGCCCCGCTAAAAATAAGTGGGAGAAAGAAACGTATAAAGTCTAAACCGGTCTCAAAATGCGGGTCCAAAGGTCACGGATCATATAAATCAATTCGAAAATTCCACAGCTTATATCAAAATGCTGTGAGACTATGTAGGTATCAATATACCCGGAGAAAAGATACATAGTTTTATTATTTTAACTGTCGTGAAGTCGTGAAGATAGCCAGATATAATATTATTATTTTTGCAAGAATTATGTACATAATAGTACAGGGGTGGCGAATCTTTATGTATTAACGTGCATTTTTTCTAAAGAAATGTTTAATGAGGCCATAGACGTGCCGTCGCAATTCGTAATATAATAATTCATAGTAAACTTTGTGATCGGTGGCGAGCCAAAATTTTATGTCGCGTGCCATTGGTTCGCCATCCCTGTAAATAGTATACCTTAAATGTATTTATTAAAAACGACAATAATAAACAGTGTAATTTATTTTAATAATTTTACTACTAAAACCTAAAAATTCAATGGCATTTAGTCTGATAAACTATTTCGAAAATGAAAGAAAAAGTGGAAATTGGCCAACCAATATCCAGGAAACCGTAGCGAAAGCACTGGGAATTAGTTTAAGGACTGTGCAGAATAATGTGCATGAAAAAAAGCATAATATAATACCGAAGAATACTAAAAAATGTAAACAAAGAAACCCGTTTATAAACTAATTATAGACTAAAAATTGTCATCGTCACTTATAAAATCTGAAAAGTCCTCGTCGTCTGAGTCGTATTCGAATGGAGCAATTATCATTGGCGCTACTTCGACATCTAGTACTTGTTCTCGATCCCACCAATCCCATATTAATATTTCTGTATGTTCCACTGATTTCTTCCAGTACTCTTGTGTAATATGATCCAAAGAATCTTGCCAAACTATTTGTACTTGGTCGGATTTAGGATCATCACCTACATGTTTTTCATAATAAGACTTTGCCCCGGCCCATATTAATTCTATTGCGTTAAACTGGCAATGATATGGCGGCAGTCGTAGAACCTCATGGCCGTATTCACGCAATATTTCATCTACCGCGTATATTCTTGGTTTTTTAAGAGACTTTGCCATTGATAGGAGTTCCGATTTAAGCATATTTGGTGAAGGATTTTGGTTGTGTTTTTCAAGCCACTCATAAATATCATTTTTCCTCCAAGATAAAGTAGGCTGTTTATTTAAAATTCTTGAATGATATGATGCATTATCTAATACAATTAAAGACGGAGAATCCAAATTTGGTATCAATTGAACTTTTAACCATTTTCCAAACATTTCGCAATTCATATTATCATGATAGTCAGCACTTTTTGATGTTGAAGAAAAAATTAAGCTTGCACCTGAAACATATCCTGTTACAGAACCAGCATGTAAAATAATGAACCGCTTTCCCGTGCCACATCCCTTTTTCCTTTTCACGCTTTTCACAGAATCATCTTGCCAAGATTTTGAACCACTTCCATTTGAAAATATCCACGTTTCGTCTAAAAATACCACTTTTCTAAATTTCGATTTGTAATTCTCCGTATAATTTTTTAAAAACTAAACACGCTGACTCACTATCTGTGGCTGCTCACATAAAAATCTTCGGTTACAGTCTTTTTTATAGCGAAAACCTAACTTTTTTATTAATTTTGATAGCGCTTCAAGTCAATTTCCAAAACACCCCGAATTTTTAATGTTTCTTGTAAAACTGGAAGAGTTACATTGGTTTTTGATCTGTATAAATCGTAAATCACATTTCGAACTCCCATTTTAATATTTTCGCTTAAATCCTCAGTCTTTGGCTTTCTTCGTTTACATTTTTTAGTATTCTTGGGTATTATGTTATGTTTTTTTTCATGCGCAATTCTCTGCACAGCCCTTAAACTAATTCCCAGTGCTTTGGCTGCTGTTTCCTGAATATTGGTTGGCGAATTTCCACTTTTTCTTGCATTTTCGAAATAGCTTATCAGATTAAGTACCATTTTTTTTTGCTTGGGGATGCAAAAACCCAGAAATTTTTTTTCATTTTGTCACAAACTGTCAAAGTCACAAAACTGACATCTTTAAATCAAGACGAAGGTGGCAGGTACTTGGGCAGGTACAAACTTTTGTGAATCGCTGAAAATTAAATAAAATACCTATCCTTTTCTTCCATGCCAAAATTGCATAAGTCTGTCATATTTGTCTGACGGATTTTATTTGGTTAGTATGATTAAACGCAATAAAAGAAAAGAAAAATTGGAAGTATGTCTTTGTTAAATCGTAAACCCGCCAGATAAGACCAGATTTGACTCTAGAGCAAATTTTTCTTGACCTTTCACTATTTGATTCTTCTAATTCTTAAAATGTCAAATATTCGTGAAAAAACTTTGCATTCCCAATCTGATGAAATTATTGCTAATGTTTATTATGCTTGTGATGTTGAAGCCAGAACTAACGCATTTAATTTGCTGTTGAAACAAAAATTAGACAGGGTTACAATGTATAGGTACAGGAGTAAGATACAAGATACAAGATACAAACTTTATTTTTCCAAAGATACAATAATATATGGACATCGTCAAAACCACAAAAAAAAAATTAACAAATCTAGAGTAAAAATACGCTCAATATTAACAACTTTAATCATAAACAAAAGAGGTTCGAAAACTGATTTAATTTTGGTCCATAAACTTATTTAAACTGTAGTAACATTTTTCTACTAAAATAGCTTTAACCTTTTTTTAAAACCAATCAGAGTTTGGCAGTTTTGTATTTCCAATGGTAATTTATTAAACATTTTTGGACCTATGTTCGTAACAAACATCTTGGATATACTTAACCTATTCCTTGGTATTTGAAACTGGGTTTGAAAGCGTGTATTATAATAATTATGAGAAACTCACTATTTCTTACAAATATTTCTCTATTGTTACACACAAACAGACATATTTGAAAAATTATATACAATGGACGGCACAGTTAAAATTTATAAAAAATGGCACACAGGAAGTTTTGCTTGATACACCGGCCATGCAACAAATAATTCGTTTTTGTGCAATAAATACTTTCCCAGCCTGGGACGAAGTACCCCAAAACTGGATGCCATATAAAATGCGCGAGTGGACGGTATGTAGCGTAGTAGACACCTAAAAGCTGCTGTTGATCCAAAACTAATTTTAAATTTCAAAGCGCAAAACGAAGACTATGCAACCTAGCGGACAAATCCCTGCAGTGCACTTCCCATGATAACGTGTCGTCGAGGGTAATACCGAGAAACTCAACCGAAGTCTCACGTTTTATTTGTATATTATGGCAGCATAATTCAAAAGTCCAAATTCAATCTAGTCTGATTGGTGTGAAAAATCATAAAATGAGTTTTTGTTAGATTCAGAAAAAGATTGTTATCCACAAATTGCTTAACTCTTTAAGGGCTGCATCCGCCGACCCCCACTGAAGCATGCTGATTATTTTTAACGATTGCTGAAGTATCATCAGCAAAGGCTACAACATTACTATATAATAGATCCTTTGGTAGAGGGTGTACAAACAACAAGAATAGCCCAGGCCCCAAAACCCAACCCTGAGGTACACCAACGTCAACCCCCAAATTTTCGGAATTTTGCGCCCTGCCTGTCAGGTCCACAACCTGAACAAACTGCCTACGAAATCTCAAAAATGAAGAATACCAACTTAGGTGTTTTTCCTTAATGCCATAGTATTTCAGCCTTTCGAGGACCATCTCATGATCGACACAGTCGAACGCCCTGCTGAGATCACAAGATATCCCCACAAGGTGCTCGCCTGCCTCAAGACCGTCCACTACCTCTTCCAAAAATGTTAATATTGCTGTGAATGTAGATTTTCCAGCTCTAAACCCGTGCTGGCTTGAAGATAATATATCATTGTCATCTAGATGTTTTAAAATTCTATTTAGCATGCATTACTGAAATACTTTTGAAAAACATGAGGTCAAAGCGATAAGACGGTAGTTTTCAGTCAATGTTGGATCTCCTTTCTTTAGAATAGGGATAATTTTAGAACACTTTAACACGTCTGGAAATATTCCGCACTTCCAAGAAGCATTAACACTATGCGTTACAGGTTTCAACCATGACTCAAGTACGGCTCTCTTAAAAATGCTTACTGGTATCTCATCAGGTCCAGCTGATCGTATGTTTTTGATTTTTTGGAAATGAGATCAGACATTGCCGCCTCAGTAAACAAAGGTGCTTAATTTAATTAAGTATTGGCGTAATTAAAAGAAACACAATTTATAATTATAAGTAATGAAGTATCTGTGAAGGTAGTGGTGCACAAATCAAGACTAATAATTCAGAAAACATAAATCTGTAATACAATTAATATCATTAAAGCATTCCGAGAAGCATTCCCTCTAGTTCGCTCACAGTATGTAAAAAAAAAACAGTTAAAGAGTTCTAGCTCTCTCTTTCAATCAACGGTATTACTCATTTTTAAGCATACTGTATGCAAACTAGAGGAAATGACTTAATAAGATTGAAAGAGTTACTCTTTTAATCAACGGTACTAGAATAGATATAGAAGAATATCGAAAATGTATCGCATAAACCAAAAATACATGCAACAAGAAAATCAATGGTCAGTAGCTATCGCGAGATTTTTAGACTACTTAAAATAATATAATGAGAGTTACGTGCTGTCAGGCAATAGGAAACAGTATAAAGCAAAACATTTATACTCGCCGCAATATGGCTAGAAGTAGTGAAGATATCCATCAGGACGTAAAGAACTACGCTAAAACAAACTTATACGAAAACTATATCACAATTTCTGTGACTCATTGAAAGTGAAGGACAAAATGGATCAAAACCAACACACAACAGACAGAAAAACAATCAAATTAAAGAAATCAGTTAAAGTTATGAGACCTATGATTAATGATGACCCTTAGCAACCAGTTTTGTTGCAATGTTGTTTCTTCCTTAAAAGTACAGTTTAGATTAATTCAGGCTACTGACAATAAAAAAAAAATTTTAAATGCTTTATAAAAAAAAATTGGTTTCCTAGAAGCCTGTTTACATTAGAAAATTGCACGTGCAATGCAATAAAAAATTGCCTGTAGGCATGCCCAGTTGGGACTTTGCAATCAGCTGTTGCAATTTTCTTTGCATTGCATCAAATTAGAACACGCGCTATTTTTATGTCACATGGCATGCAATTTTTGTGTGAAATCACAGGTACCAACATAAAAAAAGCAATTAATCTATTGATCCATGCGGAGCAAAGCCAAGCCAAGGTAAACTAATATATTTCGTTATTTGCAAACGTGCTTAGTAATTAGTACAACTGGTTATTAAAATGCTTTCATCCTTTACTTGCATGATATGTAAACGGTTACGCAATGCAATTCTTTGCAGAAGCAATACTTTGCATGACACTTTTTGCACCTAATGTAAACAGGCTTTTAAATAGTGGCTAGTTATAAATTAAATACATAACAGAAAGTTTTTAAATCATCCAACATTTTTCTCTATGATTTTAACCGTTCATAAATTTGTGAAATTTTAAAACTAATTTTCTAGAAATGGCCCATAATGAGTTAATTTAGTCTTTGTTGCTGGTGTAGATTTAATCTAGATGACAATTACATTCATTACATACCGGATATTATATTAAGAGTGTTAATATTTTTTCCCAGAATTATTAAAAAATAACTTTTAAACGTTTGTATCAAAATGTAAACATTTTTGTCATCCCCTTTAAACCTCTTAAACAACACCCCATGTATAGCTTCTATTAGAAAATCAACTGTATTTGTTACCGAGTTTGTTACAATAAGAAAATTTAAAATAACTAATTTCTTAACTATTGCAGAGTGTGTAGGTTGAAAATCAATAATGAGGTTTCCGTTTAAATTAGTATTAGGTCTCGAAAATTTAACAGTATTTTTAACTGATGTAAAATACCTGGCAAAATACTAAACTATGCATATTTATGAACAGTGAACATGAAGTGCGGTAATTTGTTTCAAATGAAACCATACATTTTAAGTTATATTATAATACACATGCACATGATGTAATAATAAAATTATTAAACCTCGAAGGGAACCTAACGCATTTTATTCTTATACCTCTGTTTAAGAAAGGTGATTTGTAATTTTCTCTAAAAGTTAACTTCGCGTCCAATGTACAGGGTCATCCCATGTTACGTAACACAACAAATGAATATCGCAAAGTTAGTAAATAACACAACTTGGTAAATCTTTAATGGAACAAAAATTAATATATAATTGATATGTGATGGGCTACATGCTTGGTGAAATGGATATTCCATAGTAGAGGAAATTAAAGTAGTACTTGTTATATTTCACAATATATTTCAGTTTCCTGACACGTGTTTCAACCCTTGCGGGTCATTATCAAAGGCATTGTAAGACAGTTAAAAATTCTACATGTCATTAATGACATAACTGTCTTACAATGCCTTTGATAATGACCCGCAAGGGTTGAAACACGTGTCAGGAAACTGAAATATATTGTGAAATATAACAAAAATTAATAGATTTTTTTTTTCTGAATTCAAAAATATTCGATACCTATAATTGCATTTTAAAAACGTGATTATATTGTTTAATAAATAATTTTATTTATTTTCAATAAACAAAATAGAACCGAAAAATTAATAATTTTTTTTTAATAAAATAGTTTATGAAAATTCACAAGTATTGAATATGACCGCAGCTATTTTCAACATATTTTCTGTAATTTACCTCTAATTCAATGAATCTATACTTCTTTGGATACTTTGCCTTAAGTCCTCCGAACTTTGACTTTTTTCTTTGTACACTTCATTTCGATAGCCCCATAAAAAAATTTCTAAAGGGGCCAGGTCAGTTAATAGTCCCATGAGTTCCAATCCACTCGTTAAACCGGTTATTTAAAACGTAGTTTCATCGCTCCACAAAATTTTATTGCAAAAATCATTGCCTTCATTTTTTCTAACTTCATTACAATATGCTACTCTTCTAATTTTGTGATTATCTGTCAATTTTTGTACCGGCAACATTATATAAGGGTGATATCCATATTTGTGTAAAACAGTTATTTTTTATAGATTTTCCAAAATATTTACTAGCATCGGCGATAGATAACTTTGGATTTTCTAAAAATTCCAGCCATTTGTTTATTCATGGCAAGTGCGATTTAATTAAACAATATTATCAGGCTTTTAAAATGCAATTATTTCGAAAACAATATCATATATTTTTGAATTCAGAAAAAAAATCAATTTATTTTTGTTTCAATATTCCATGGAAGATTTACCAAGTTTGTGTTTTTTTTTACTAACTTTGTGATATTCACTTGTGTTGCGTAACCTTTTCTGGCGATTTAGGATAAACCATACAACTTTTGTATTTAAAGTTTTTTTCTCTTACAATAAACGAAGTAGGCGCTGTCTAAATATACCCTGTACAGGGCGATTCTTTATATTTTACTCAATGGATATTTCGATTAATATTTATCTTACAAAGAAGTTTAAACTTGCACTTTTGAAGTATTTTTTATGAACATTCAGAATTCGTTATGATAAACAAACAAAAAGGCATCAACCATTTTTAAATAACCTGTTATTTTTTAAACAAAACACCCTGTATTTTATTTTTATATTATGGTATTGGTATTTCTCTTAAGTCAGCTCCCTTGAGCTTTTACTTCTTTTAAATTTGTTGGTGCTTATTCTTCTACTATACTGGAATTTCTTTGTTGCGATGATCTTCTTGCATTGTTCTGTTTTCTTCATTGATTTGCTTGCTTATTTTCGCTATTTTGTTCCGTGTTGTTTTTTTTTTTTTTTTTTTTTTTTTTGGTGTTGTATCAGTTTTTTATTTTGGTACTTTTCATGACTTTTTTTTTTTTTGTTCCTCTATTGTTTTTGTTAATCCTTGTTTTTGTTTTTAGGGTGGGAGCCAATCTTTCGGATATTTAAAGTTGTTGTGTAATGTCGATCGTATGTGTGAGTTTTGTATCATTGGATTTGTCGATAAGTCTGTCCTTTCAAAGTATTTAGTTATTAATTTTGTATTGTGTTCCGCAATTGTTTCCATTTTTAGGTCTCTGTGTAATACAGCTGTCGGTACGTGTCTTTGTGCGTTAGTCATAATCCTCATTATTTTGTTTTGTAGTATCTGTAGTTTTTGGTATCTTGTTTTGTTTACGGTGCACCATGTTGGTACACCGTATGTCAGTACAGGTCTAATTATGGTCTTGTAAACTGTTGTCTTTGTCTTTAAATTAAGTTTGCTTTTGGCGCAGAGTAGGGGATACACTGCACCCATTTGTCTGTGTGCTTTTTTAAGTCTAGTCTCGACATTGTCGTTCCAGGACAACTTTTTGTCAAAGACGAGACCAAGATAGCTCGCTTTAGGGCTCCACTCTATGGCTTTTTTATTTACTTTGACCCTTGTTTCTGGCAGTCTTAGTCTCGCCTTTGAGAAAAATATGGCCTGTGTCTTCCCCTCATTAAGTCGCATCTTCCATATATCCAGCCAATTCTGCAGAAGCAGGATATGGCGCTGCAAGCGTAAAACTACTCTCCAGGGCACTCCTGAGGTGGCAGTAATCGCGGTGTCATCAGCGAACAGGTATAGTTGTGTAAATTGATTGTGCGGGATATCCGCTGTGTATATGTTGTATAGGATTGCAGCGAGTGGTGACCCTTGCGGGACCCCAGCTCGTGCAACCCTGGTTTGTGATAGTGTATTGTCTGTTGACACCGCGAATTTTCTGTCCTCAAGGTACGATATAACAACTCTGATTAGAGCGTCTTGCATGCCTAATCTAATTAATTTTAAGACAAGTCCGTCGTGCCAGACCTTATCAAACGCCTTAGAGACGTCGAAAAAGACTGCCCCTGTTGACTGGTGGTGGTTAAACCCTCTGAGTATATTGGTCGCCAGTCTTGTCGTTTGGCGCACCGTGCAATGAGCAGCTCTAAAACCGAACTGCTCTGGTGGTAAAACGTCATTGTTAAATACAAAATCGGTTACCCGATTTAGTATTAGTTTTTCAATGACTTTGCCAAGACAAGATAATAGACTTATTGGTCTATAACTGTCCGCCAACGTCAGATCTTTGCCCGTCTTAGGGATTAGCACCACTTTGGCCCGTTTCCAAGTGTCTGGGAAGCAGCCCTTTTCTATAATGGCTTGGGTTATATCTACAATGTCCATTACTGCGTTTTCTGGCAGGTTTTTGATTGCTTTGTTTTTTATGCCGTCGAAACCGGGCGCCTTTTTTGGATTGATGACCCTCAGTATAGAGCGAACTTCCTCAACAGTGACCCTGGGTAAATTTTGGTCCCCCATATTTACTCTTGGCATTTCTTTGAAAATTTGCTTGTATTTTATTTTTGTAATCACTAGAGCTCGTTCTCCTGATCTCAAAGATATACAGGGTGTTATTTAATAAGTGCCCGATATTTTACAGGCCGATTTCTCAGTTATTTATCAGGTGAAAAATTCATATAAGCATGGGTCCGCCAGCCCTTCATTTTTGAGATACAGGGTGTTACAGCAAGGATGTGGACATTTCCAACATTTATTGTAATTTTGATTTAGCTTTATATCTAGTGTTTCGTTGCTTATTTTTGTTTGAAAATTACCGTTTGAAATGTTTCTATGTTGATTAAAAATAAAAGTTTTTAAAATTGTTTCACTTTTGACAAACACATGCATCGGTTAATTTAATTCAAAATATCTCAAAAACGGCTACTTGTAGCGACTTTTGACAAGCATACCATTTTCACGTAAAAATGATAAAGGAACCGATTTTTCTTCTAGAAAATATGATACATACATGCACGAAAAAGTTGTGACTAGTCAAAAGAGAAAAATACCTGTAGGTGGCGCCTCCTACAATTAAGGGCCAAACTAATATCAAATTTGAATTTCTCATATCAAAAAATCCCCAAATACCAATTTTTGTCCAAATATAGACATTATTTCAAAAATTATTTACGAAAAATAAAAATAAAAATAAATTTTTAACACCCTGTATCTCAAAAATTAAGGGCTTGCGGACCCATGCTTATATATGAACTTTTCACCTTATAAATAATCGTTCTGTAAAATATCGGATACTTATTAAATAACACCCTGTATATAGATTACTATGGATATTTTCTGTTAATTCTCCAAAAAACTCGATTTTTTTCATATACTATGAGGTAGTAAGTGTCCTGTCCTGTTACCATATTATAGTAAAAAAATCTGTTTTTTTCGAACATTAACAAAACTATGAGCGCTCTTTTTCAAAGCTTACCCGAATTGAAAATGAACTTCGGAGTACTATGCTCCAAGAAAGATTAAACAGTTTGTCATTGTTGAATATAGAAAATGAAATTGACTTTGAGGAAATAATTATTATTAATAATTTTGCCATTCAAACATCTAAAACAATTATTTATTTGTATCGATGTAAATTAATTATTCGTTTAAAAGTGTAGTATTCTTTTTTATTTTGAGGCGTCAGTTTTAGTTCTAACTTATTTTTGAACTAAAACTAACCCACACTTAGTAAGCTTTAGTTTAGTTCTAAAATACTTAACTAGTGAAGAAAGACTTCTTGCTTCTCTTTTTGTCCCAATCTTTTATCTCCACTTTAATCATGGACTATTTCTTTAAACTAAAAATATTGTCTACTGAGATATTTTTTAGCTTTCAAAAATCTGGTGAGACCGAATAGTCAGGGACCTCGACATAACAAAAGGCGGCCCTGCGTTCCTGCGTACTACTTGTACGCAGAGTCTCTCAAAGTGGTATGCAACAGACACATTACAAGTATTTTATACAGAGCTATCTTGCGATGTACGCTTAATAGTTAGAGCCGCGGTGACAAAAATGCCTTGGAACTCCCAAACGGATGAGAAGCACGTTTTTGTATAGAGCGTCGTTCTCGAAATCCGTGTTGTCGAGTAGGGGTCTGGCGCTCGGCGGTGAGCGGCTATAATATTTTTTCCAAATTTTGACCAGCGCCAGCGGTTTAAAAAAACATTTCCCAAACGGATGAATATTACTGGAGGGCATCTAGGCAACCCCCCAATTATCGGAAAAATATTTTCATCCGATTTGATCCTTGCCGTAAGCTCCAGTATAATTAAATGGACCCAAACTCCGAAATTAAAAAAAAAATCAGCCGCATGCATGCAACCGGACTAAAATGAATCGTTATTAATTATGTTATTAAAAAAAAGTTTTCATCCAAAATGAGCCTGGCTAAACTATGCCAAACAAAAAACCTCGCCAGCACGCGTGATTTTGATCCCGGAGTTCTCCGTTAATTTTCTGCGAGATTTAGATGGAAGTTTCGTAAACTGGTTTAAAAATATAAAAAAAAATGAAATGCTCCCGAGAGGCGGTAAAATGTCAATGGTAAGTAAAAATTTTCATGCATGTTCTGGAAGATCTGGTCTTGGCCGCAATAAATTTGGATGATTATTTACCTCATCCATTATAAAAGCGGGTTGATTTTCACCTGATTATTCAGCGATAATCTCCCGCTCTCCGGTGAAAATCACCCTTGTGAAAAGTGAAAATCTCACCCGTCAGAAATCCAGCGATAATCTCCCGCTCTCCGGTGAAAATCACCCTTGTCAAAAGTGAAAATCTCACCCGTCAGAAATCGTTAGTTTTTTATTTGGTAAATAATCTTCAAAATACATTTCGGGATTGGGAAATAATCAGAAAATCATTTTCAGATTTTTTGCCATTAGGAAATCGCTCTCGGGCAAGCCCTCGAGCGATTTCCACGGCAAAAAATCTTCGGAATGATTTTCGATAATTTCCCTATCCCTTAATATATTACTACAGAAAATATTTTTCGATGTTCTGTAGGTGTCCAAGAACCTGTGTGCAAATTTTCATCCATGTTGGAATTACTTTATCAATTTTTGCCCATTTAAATTTTGAAAAACAGTTATAAAGCGATGGCGGCACATGGAGCAAAAAAAATTTTTTTACATATTCTCAGACACGAACTCTAGCTCCCTGCCCTAGTTTAAACGAGCAAATTTTTTTTCCCCCTTTTTTTCCATTTTTTTTGAGCTTCTGGAAGAGCTCTTTGCAAATATCAAATCGGATGAAAATATTTTTCCGGTAATTAGGGGGTTGCCTAGATGCCCTCCAGTAATTTTCATCCGTTTGGGAAATGTTTTTTTAAACCGCTGGTCAAAATTTGGAAAAAATATTATAGCCGCTCACCGCCGAGCGACAGACCCCTACTCGACAACACGGATTTCGAGAACGACACTCGAACTATACAAGAACGTGCTTCTCATCCGTTTAGGAGTTCCAAGGCATTTTTGTCGCCGCGGCTCTAACTATAATAATCCAAATTAGAGTTGACCATGCAAAGGTTAAAATTGAATATACCTATCATGGGAGCATTGTTGTTTTTAATTGTACTTGTTGCCATGTGAAAATGATTTCTTCTGCTACTGAGCTCTCGTTTCAAGCTTAAAGCTTCATCATTCTCTCTGAATTTTTAGGTTTTAAGAATATGGTATCAATTTTCTCAATAAATAAATCACAGACCCTTACTTTTAAAACTCGTTGTAAATTTTCACTGTCTGACATAGTTCCGGTTAACTCGTTAAGTGATCTGCAATTGAGTCGTAATACAATTGAGTGGTACGCGAAAATCAAAGTTTAAGAACCACTGGTTTAGACGGTATAATTGAATACATTGAATTAAAATTAAAAGTGAAACATTTATCGCGGAATAACTGTTTTAGACGTATGATGACAGCTAGCATTCGTTAAAACAGACCTCCGACTTTAGTGTCGTCATCGGATAGTGCATTGATCGGTGCAGGACAAATAGGGCGTAGCCCATTTCAAATAACTTCAAAAATTCATTGTGAAGGCGTTTTACGTAGGTACTAGATAAAAATAAAATCCAACAGCATTGTTTGTGTGGCAATTATATCTAATAATTATTTCTAATATAAAAGGTTATATATTCATTTTATTTTCTATTTTTTACACCCACATTAACAAATGAACGTCGCACAGGGAAAATAAAATATTCCACCGGGAATACAAACGTTATAAAAGAAAATGTATCTGTGTAAGCGTATGTTACGACTTAAAACATAAACATTGCACTCTTTGGATGGCACTGATAAAATATTGCAGGGTGTCTATCCAGATATTTATAGCATTGTGGGCGTTGCACACATACACAAATTTATTTAAAATAAGGTAAAATTTATTATTTTCGATTGCCAATAATTAAACACATCAAATTAATTTGAATACGGATATTGATCTCTGTTCTTTGCATCAGTTCTACAAACTATTTTTTCTAATTTTGACATATAAAGTGACACTTTTTAAAACTGATTGACATTATGAAATGTCTTACTTTTTGTAACTAGTTGCATAAAGTAAAATTTTATGCAATTGGTGACGAAAAATGTATTTCAAAATTAGTGACAAAAAGAATTATTCTATTTATTAAACTGTTATAATACAAGTTAAAAACATAAATTATAAATTAATTAATTATTATAAATATTGATAACACAATTATTGCAATTATTCAAATTAATTCCCGACGACATATTTTTTTCATTGCTCGAACTTGCTGTTATTTGGGAAGCGACGCACATTGCATTAGATGTTTCACCAAATATTTCTTGCGCTATAAGTTTTTTATTATTCATTGAATTTTCAACATATCCCTCCGCAACAGAGCTAGATTTCCAACCTCCGTGCCTCTTTAATTTTAAAAGATCAGCGCCACTGTCTGCTAGGAAAGTGGCAGAGCTTCTTCTGAAGCAGTGGCCAGTATATAGAACAGGATTTGAAAGACCAAGAAATTGTGCAATAACTTTTGGCAGACTGCTAAATGTGTTAATTCCCACAGGATTTCTGGTACATTTTCCATTCGCATATTTTACAAAAAATCTGTTGTGTTTAAGAATCTGGGGACGCAACTTATTATATTTTCTTAATATTTCAACAAGATTCGTATTTTCAATGTCTCCAGTGGTAATTGCACACTGCCGTATAACTTTTGTTTTTGAAGGTGGGATATCAACACGAAAATGGCTTCCTTCGTCTATAACATTTTCAACTGGAAGAAATGTTAATTCTGCTTTTCTGCATGCTCCTGCCATTCCAATTATCATTGCAACCTTAGCCATTAAGTATTCTTTGTCATCAGCTTCCAATAAAAATTTGGCAAAATCTTTTTTAATAAAAACTTTTGACTTTTTAGCACTGTACCCGTCCGCTTGCCTTTTAATATATGCTACCAAATTTGTATATTTTTTAATATCAATATTCCTTTTCAGATTTAGTTCAGACCTTAACATTGAGTAAAGTGTCCATAATGTGGAAACTTTTAGATCTTTCTTACCCTCAAAATATGCAAGTAAAACTTTCTCATTAACATGTTTAATTTTCTTCTCATCACACCACGTAACAAATTTTTCGTATGCCAAATCATAAACTGCCTTTGACTTTTTGGGAATTACTGATAATAGAGCATTACCTGCTGCCTCTTCAATATCGCTTGGTAGCTCTTTAGAACTTGAATGACTCATTTTTTAAAAATAAAACTAAAAATATATCAATCTCGATAAAAACCTTCCGTCTAGACTTTTTTACAAAATGTCAAACTGACAACTAACATGAAGTAACAGCAACAATAGCTATTTATGCCATCAGTTATATGTCAAAATTAGAAAAACTAAATTTATGTTTTCCAAATTTTTATCAATTATATTAAATTTTATTTTTTTATTACTTTCTTCAAAATTAGAAAAAATCTTGTTTGCAATACGTTACGAAATGAAATTTTGTGTAACTTGTGAGTTTTTGCGAAACTCACTTCGTTCGTTCCGCAAAAATCTCACGCGTTACACAAAATTAGGCATTTCGTAACTGATGGCATAAATAGCTATTATAGAGGATATTATCCCTTGACGATTTTCTCAAAACGATAACTGATTGATTAACGAAATTTGTAGGATATACGACTAATAATAAAGGCTTTTTGGTTATTTATTTTCGGTCACGGTATACCACCTCTCATAATTTAAATCGGATACCCTGTATATTCTTAAGCTTTCGAAACGATTGCTTTAAGACAAATTCAACCATACCCCACCAGTTAGGTTTCTAATTAAAAATGACTGCTTTTATTTAAGGAAAAAATAGGTCCCGATGTTGTCATATAAATGACGTTTCAAGGAAGTTCATAAAGTTACATCAAAATGACGTAGTTTATTGACTAGCTGTTGTTGCTTGTTACAGGGGTGGGTAGACAAAACTAAGAATGAACAAATATAGTCAATCAACTCAATAAAGTTTTACATATCAATGAGTTTTACCCTCGCAGAATTAATTAAGGTGTGCCGCAGGGCAGCAATCTCGGCCCATTACTATTTCTTATATTTATCAACACCTTACCAGAAAGCATCTCTGATTCAACTGGCCTGTTGTTCGCAGATGATTTCAAGTTGTTTAAAGTTATAACAACAACAAGAGACAGTGCTCAGCTACAGACTGATCTCAACAGAGTCTCTGAGTGGTTTACGATTAACAAAATGTTATTAAATGTAAAGAAGTGTTCTATTGTAACTTTTACTCGTAAACTAGAATACCAAACTTTTGACTACACAATAGGTACGGTGAAACCAGATCGTAAAAATGAGTTGAAGGACCTTGGGGTCTATTTCCAGTCAAGCCTCAGATTTACCACACATTATAATTACATCGTAAATAGGGCTTACAGACAATTGGGTTTTGTCATTAGAAACACCAAAAACTATAAGATTGCTACAACAGTAAGACTGTATAATGCTTTAGTGAGGCCCGTTTTGGAATATGCAATGCAAATCTGGATGCCTACATCAAATATACAGATTGATCATATTGAAAAAGTGCAGAAGCGTTTCCTGAGATATTTATATGTCAGGAAAAACAGTGCATATCCATACATGGTATCATATAAGGCAATGTTAGACAGTTTTCAATTTACCACTCTATTATCAAGAAGTAATAAACAAGCTGTAATGTTCGTATACCTTATTATGAATAATATTAAGTACAAACATTGTGATTTAATTAATTATATAAAGTTTAAAGTTCCAAAGGTAAATCTAAGAATCACCAACAAGGACCTATTCTGTATTGTCCCAGGTAGTTTGTCCCCACTTAGTCATCTGATGGCACAATGTAACGAGCTATCCAAGCAAATAGATATAGATATCTTTAATATAAGTCTTGCGCAACTAAGGGCACTTAAATGATCAATGTGATATTATTCTATATAGCTTTTAACTAGTCTGAACTGTTCTCTATTTGTCTTCCTTTTATAACTGGTTGTATTTATTTTGTTTGTATATGTACATGTATATTCTCACTGTCTATGGGTAGGCCGTTTGCAAGTAACTACATCTTTAGTATGTGTTTGTAAATGTAACTCTTAAATAAATAAATAAGTCATTTTTTAATTGGTCGATTTCAGGTAAGAGCACAAAACGGTCGAGTGCAAATCGGCCGACACCAATGACACTACTTAAGAGTCTTGTGACTCGTGCCATGATAGCCCCCTTCCCCATACCCTTCATTATTTGGCTGGTTGTTTTTCTAATTTTTGGATACCTGTTCAGACTTACAAATTGATCATTTAATCGCTCATATTTCAATATTGTTTCATTAGAGACCTATAAATAGTGTGGTAATGGTTGAATTTGTTTTGAAAAAATCTATTCGAGAGTTTAACAACATACAGGATATACATAAATAAAAGTTGGTATAACATGACAAAAGTGAAGGACCAAAATAAAAACCTGTTTGCGTTTTCCAGATTTGATCTGGGAAAATCGTCGTGGGACACCCTGTACAGAGTGGTCCACGTAAGATGACCCTGTACCTTTTACCGGAAACTGTAAGTATTATAAAAAACAGAAAAATTAATTGATTATAAAATTTTTTTTATTTTAATATATTTTTATGTATACCTACAGGGTAAGTCTTTTGATCAATCTTCCAATACTTTTTCTTTTTTTCTACATAAAATAACAACTATTTTTTAATAAGTGCATTATAAGTCTAAATTTAATAGTTTCCGGCTTTTCCAAAATGGCATTTTTGAACATTGACAGCTTTTAGCTCTATAACGGTACGTCTCAGAGCAAAACAGCTATGTCCCTATCTACCTTTTTTATTATCTTCCCAATAAAGTAAATTTCCTGTTAAACCGGATGTAACTTGGAAGTCGGAAATATAGTACTTCCGGTTTAACCGGAAATTGATATGTTTAGAAAGATAATAAAAAAGTAAGCCGTTTTGCTCTAAGACGTACGGTTAGAGAGCTATTAGCTGTCAAAGTTCAAAAATGTTATTTTTCAAAAGACGATATTTCGGAAACTATTAAGTTTAGACTTATAATGCACTTATTAAAAAATAATGGTTGTTTAATGTAGAATCCGAAAATATTGGAAAATATAGGGTGTTCTATTTCAGTGTGGTCATTTAAGTGTGCAACATATGGGAATTTTTTTTATTATCGATTTCTCAGAAAATTTCATTCTTGATAAAAGTTGGTGCCTGTTCGATATAATCATATTAGGTGTACTTGGAATGGTTGCAAGTCAAACGGCGTACAGGGTAGGTTAAAAAATATAAAACTTGTACAAGAAAAAGTTGTTTAGAATTAAGAGTTATGCATAGATTCGAAAACGTGACCTCCTAAAGAAAAAAAATATTTTTTTTGAAAACATTAATAATTTTACAAGAATTTTTTTTTATGTTCACCCTAAAGACCTTTATAAATTAATCAACATAAAATCAATTTCACATATCTTTGATCAAATTCAAGCATATTTGTAAAATTAACTTGAATTTTTAATTTATTAAGGAATCACAAACTTCATGGTTGTTGCAACGACATTAAACCCAACTTTAAAATATCCTAAAAATTCTTTTTAACAAGATAAAACATTAGTAATGATAATATGCAAATTAAAAAATTCTTATTTAAAGTGCAAACTTTTTATTTTAAATGTTTATTAAAAAACTGTACAATATGGTGCCAATGGTTTTGCCAATTTTTATCGTTTTTTTTTTTATTATAACTTAACAATAAACAAATTAAAAAAAAAAAAACAGAAAATATTTGAAATGCAGAAAAGAATAAAATTATGTACCTATGTGTAAAAAAATATATCGACGCGTCTCTGTATATGTCCACCTTCTCGTTCAATGCATTTAATTGTCCGATCATAAAATTCACTAAGAGTGGATCTCAATTCACTTGCTAGAATATTTCTGCAATGAAATCGTATCGAGTTTTCAAGCTCCCCAACACTATTAAACGGTTGATCTTTGTAAACTTTTTGCTTGAAATATCCCCATAAAAAAAATCTAATGGGGTGAGATCTGGCGAACGAGGAGGCCACCGTGGATCGGTAAGTATTTCGTCCTAACCATTTATCACCAAATTTCCCATTTAGCCATTCACAAACATCTAGCAGCATGAGCGGGACAACCATCATGTACAAACCATAATTTATGTCGTTCTTGTATCATATTATCCAAAAATCCGTCAGTTCGTTTTCCAAAAAATGTAAAATAGGTATCACCAGTTAGATTTGGCGAAAAAAAAACGGCCCTATTAATTTGTCGTTATTAATACCGCACCAAGCGTTTGTTTTTTGGTAATATTGGTTTTTATTGTCAATGACCAAATGTGAATTTTCGTCCGACCATCACCTACAATTTTGAGAAGAAACCACGCCATTTGTTGTGAACGTGGATTCATCCTCAAAAAGTATGTGTCTATGGAAATTACGTTGATCTTCTATTTGTCCTTGAATCCACATGCAGAAATCATACCGCAAATCATAGTCTTGTCTTTGAAACGTGCAAATAAACATTGGCTTATAGGTATGGTATTTTTGTTTTTTAAGAAACCCGTATAAGCATACATTTCTTGGGTGGATCTTCTAGGGTTTTCAACAACTGCTTAAAGTTCTTCTAATTGACTTTCTTAAGTACATACAGTTTTGGTACGTTCATTTTTATATTTATAGTCTTAAGACCCTGTCTGTTTAAAATTATTTAAAATTCTGCTTACAGTTGAACAGTGAACTTGTTTATCTGGATGCCGTTCATTGAATATCTCCTGCTTCACGCACTGTTTTATAGTTTTCTCCACATATTAACACTAATTCTGCCTTCTCGGCTAACGTTAACTGTATTGAATGATGCTTTTGAAATCAAATAACAACAATAATTAAACTACTGATCAATTGCGTGGCACGAAGGCAAAGTATGGGTTAAACTTAAATCCAAGTAGCTCTAGAAATTTTTGCCCGATCTTAACGTGGTTTCCAGATTCTTAAAAAGAAAATGTTTGAAAACTAGACTTCTAGACTCATCTACCTCAACATCATCATATGTCTATAATACAGGGAGTTTCACATTTACCTCGCATCATTTAAAAATTTTAAAACGTTCCCAAATTTACAACCGTTAATTTTTTTCCAATTTTTTCCTAAAATTATTTTTGCTGGGCTCTTATATCGGGACGTTTTTCTCGATATTGCTCTAGCGATGACAAATCAAAAAATACGAGGGTTTATTCAAAAATTGCATTTATTAATAATTTAATTTTTTTAAAGTACAAAACTATCAACATTGTACTATAATTTTTGATGTTTCTATGATAAATTTTATGATAATTAACAAATTTTTATATACAGAGTTGAACAAAATTTCTCATTTTTAAGAAAATTTACAATAATAATAAAAATATTGACAGAAGAGCTGTATTCAATAAATTTAATATTTTGTTGGCCCTCATCGATTGCGTATTACATCTCTACCTCGATTTGGCATTGTTAAAATTAAATTGTTAATAACTGTTGATCTAACAAATTCCATTCCTCCAAAATACCTTCCCTTAGTTGTTCAAAATTTTCGAACCCTCTATCTCTGGACCTCAGTGCCAGTTTTAATTTTGACCAAACGTGTTCTATAGGGTTGCAATCGGGAGAATTTGGCGGCCATATCATTCGATTTACTCTATTCGCGTGTAGAACTTCGTTGACGATTTGAGCCCTGTGTGGCCTAGCATTATCGTCAACTAGGAGAAAGTCCTCTCCGAAGTTCTCCGCAAATGGAATAACGATAGGAACGAGACAGTGGTTTGCATAAGAATAACCATTAATTTTATTATTGGTTATAAGAAGTTCCGTTTTCCCATTAAAAATTATGCCTTCGAAAACTGTAAGACCGCCACCCCCAAATGCCACTCGAGGATCCATATTTTCCTCTATATACCTCTCATTTTGCCCTCTCCAAACAAAAATACGCCCATCAGAACCGTATAAATTTACCCTCGTCTCATCTACGAACATGCAGTTTCGCCATTCCGCGTTCCACTTCTGGTGTTCCTGAGCCCATTGGCGCCTAGCAGCTCGATGATGTGGTATCAGTAACGGACATGCAGCTCTACGCCTGGCTCTAGAACCAAATAAAATTGTTTAACGTTTCGTATTTTAACAACAAAAAATGCGTCTAACCACCTTGGGCCAGATTCCTGTAACCTTCTTCTTACTGTTACATTTGACACATTAACTTGAGTCGCAGCACGTAGACTTGCGCTAATTCTTCTGGAAGTATATGTTCTATTTCTTCGGGCTAAGAGCGGTGCATACCGAGCTTGTCGATTATTTAATATCCTAGGCCTGCCGCCGCCATGCCTGTAATTAGCGCTTCCACATTACTTTCGTAATGGTGCTGCGGTGAACATTATACAGAGTGCCTACATCTTCATGACTTCTTCCATCCAGTACTAAACGTACTACGTTTTGAATTTCATTTGAACCTAACTTTGGAGCTGGCATTTTCAGGTTTTTAGCAAAAATTGTAATTTAGGACAATTAATTCATACATATAACATTACCGAATGGCATGAACATTACCATAGAAACTTTTATTTCAGAGCCACCTTTGAACTTTTTTTTTAAAAATCTAAGACTGAAATGAAATTGTTTCTATTTTCTCGCATTTTGAGAGGTTTTACCAAAAATAAGAAATGTTGTTTAACCCTGTACATGTCAATTTGTTATTTATCATAAAATTTATCATAGAAACATCAAAAATTATAGTACAATGTTGATAGTTTTGTACTTTAAAAAAATTAAATTATCAATAAATGCAATTTTTTAATAAACCCCTCGTATTTTTTGATTTGTCATCACTAGAGCAATATCGAGAAAAACGTCCCGATATAAGAGCCCAGCAAAAATAATTTTAGGAAAAAATTGGAAAAAAATTAACGGTTGTAAATTTGGGAACGTTTTAAATTTTATAAATGATGCGAGGTAAATGTGAAACTCCCTGTATTATAGACATATGATGATGTTGAGGTAGATGAGTCTAGAAGTCTCGTTTTCAAACATTTTCTTTTTAAGAATCTGGAAACCGCGTTAAGATCGGCCAAAAATTGATCAGCAGTTTATTTAAGAATGAATAATGCCACCAAACTGTCATAATGTTTACTTTTAACCCTTATTTGTTTTTTTTTTTTATGGTATCTGCGATTATTTTAGTAGGATTTCATGTTTGTCGATTAATTTATACAGTTTTTTAATAAACATTTGAAATAAAAAATTTGCACTTTTTGCATGTTTTCAAAAAAAAATATTTTTTTTTATTTTTGGAGGTCACGTTTTCGAATCTATGCATAACTTTTAACTCTAAAAAACTTTTCTTAATAACATTTTGCTGAATTTTCTGAAATAGGGGTACTTTATTCTTGTACAAGTTTTATATTTTTTGACCTAATATGATTATCGAACATGCACCAACTTTTACCAAGAATAAAATTTTTTGAGAAATCGGTAATAATAAAAATTCCCAGATATTGCACACTTAAATGACCACACTGTACCTATATAAAAATATAATAAAATAAAAATTTCTTTACAATCAATTAATTTTTCATTTGAACTTTTTTTATAACTCTTACAGTTTCCGAGAAAAGTTACAGGGTCATCTTACGTGGATCACCCTGTACCTGTATTACTTAAAGCCAAAAGCAAAATATAAACCGCAAATCACCTTTATTTTTTCAACCAATTAACAATTTCATAATAAACACAAAGACGTTCTACAAATACAAATTATTTGTTTCTTTAGCTGTACTTGCACAACGAGCGTCTTCAGGGTACGTCACAACCAAATTATTAAACTGTTTTTAATTGTGGGTTTTTACTATTACTTTACACCGTCTAGGACATCACAAATATAGTTTACCTCCATATAGCTAGTTAAATTATTTATCAGACATAAAAATTCAACAATGATAAAAATATTTCGTATAATTCTTACCGTTTTCGAGTGTAACTTTGACCTCTTCATGCTGGCTGCGCGTGATTTCACTGGACAGTACTGTTTCTACCATTGTTTTAGAGACCACCATGTAGTTGTGGTTCTGAAAAAAAATTGCAATAATTGTGAATAAAAAAATTAAAACTGAACTTAACTTTTAGTCGATAGCATTGCATATAGTAAAAGTTACACTATATTGTTAACCTTTTTTGCAATAAATCAACTACATGATTAAAGCCCATTCGGCTTGAAAATATAGCTACTAATCTGAACTAACCTAAACCAAATGAAAGTAAAGATCAATTATTATATTAATAATATTTTGAGTCATGCTGTCCATTTTTCGATGTAATGCAGGGTATCTCGGTAACTAATAAAGGTAGAGACTGCGGTTTCTACGGGCGGCGGAACTTTCGGCCCCATATTGGGTAAGGTACCTGCTAGAAATTTTAGGTCAAGTAATCTTGCAAGAAATTTCGGCCCCAAACATTGCAGGTAATGCGAATTGAACCAAAAAGGTGGATTAGATGCCGTGTTAGCGCTGTTTAACCAATATAAGTCTATAAAAGGGGCAAACAATTAATAATAATATTCCCCGGTGAACTTGAAAAAGGCGAATTGGAACCAAAAAGGTGGATTAGATGCCGTGTTAGCGCTGTTTAACCAATATAAGTCTATAAAACCGCATTAGCCGAGTTGCAGGTCAAAAATTGAGTTAGTTCAGGTTAGTTGCATTTTCATTTTATAAATGATTCAAAACACAAAAGATCATAAAAAAATTAAAATGTTATAACGTTAGACCATTGGGGCCGAAAATGCCTGTAATAAAAACATGACCCTTCCATCCCGGGGCCGAAAGTTCCTGTCAAAATCGGGCTGCTACCTGGCCGGGGCCGAAATTTCCTACGCCCGTTTCTACATTACGTCGCTACTTTTTCGTTAAACAAAAGATGCCGCAAACAGAATTGCCATAGCATTCTTAGTTTTTAACCTACAGGGTGTTCTGGAAAATGTTTGCTTTTTGACCACCTCCTGTATTTCAGTTATCCTTTAACTTTTCCAAAAAATTAAAAACTATTTTCTAACAGTTTTTTAAGTGGAATTTAGTGGCTTGCTTACTTCTTATCGGGTAGTCTTACTCTTCGAAATTTAGAGCAAACACATGATTTTTTTAAATGGGACACTCTGTATATTTTTCCATTATTTGATTTGGCTATTTTTAAGCTTTTCAAAAATATATAATAGTTGATAGTTACTATGAACAATAAAGGCACAAATCAAAAAATTTAGACAATTATATAGGGTAGGTAGGTCATGAAACCGCATTGTTTCTCTTACACAGAAGCATTAATCAATTAAATGTTCAAACAACCTTTCATCAGAAGCTAAACAATATTCTAACCGATCATAAAATTCATTTCTATCATTACTAAGTTGATATTGAGAAATTCTGTCACATTCTAACGAAATACAGTTTTTTAGCTGGTCTACATTTTGAAATTTTACATCTGCAAAATAAAATTATTTAAGTGACCCCGCAGAAAGAAGTCGTATGGCGAAAGATCAGGAGACCTGGCTGGCCAAAGGATTAGATGCCGTGGGCCAATCATATTTCCACTAAAAATATTTTGTTAGTGTTCCATGTTCCATATTAACCATGAGATAATTATGGGCAGGACAACCATCCATTTGATACCAGATCTCCTGATTTTCGCGTAACTTCTTCCAGTGCGGGTTCAATTCGATTTTGTAGTAAGTCCAAATGGGTTACTGCTATAAGGCTGCCTTCCATAAAAAATGGTCCAATAATGTGATGTCCTACAATTCACGCCCAAACAGTTATTTTTTGTGGATATTGCGTCCGAGTACGAACAAGACGATGTACATTTTTTTGACTCAAATTCCGGCAATTTTAAACTTTTGGTTCGTTGTTAAGTGTGAATGTTCATTCATCGGTAAAACAAATATTTCCCAAAAAATCCCTATTACTATTTGCTCTTTCCATTACCTCAAAACAGAATATCATTCTTCGTTCTTCATCCGTTTTTTTAAAGTGCGCAACACTGTGGTTTGATGTTTTCCTACGGCTTGTCCAAGCATCCTCGTGCTAATCATTTTATTTTCCTCTACGTGCAGTAAAATATCAAGATCTCTATTATCCCTTTCTTCAGCTCTATTGACATTCTGAGTTGAGCATTTACAGTAGTTATTTACTACAGTGCTTATGGACTTAAAGCTACTAATAATAAGTTTAATTAATGAAATGGAAGGGATAAGCTTATCAGGGAATTGAGAAACATTTTAGACACTGCTTTGTATAATATGTAATGTTTTCTCTATAATACCACATAATCATAGTTACTTTTTCCTTAATGAAAAAGCTCATATTTAGCTATGATTAAAGCGCCTTCAATGAAAATGTTGTAACTGACGCTACTTTTCGTTTTGTCAATGCCAAATAATAATTTGCTGGTGTTTCACATTTAATTTAATAAGTTATGGTTAGCTTATTAAAATTTATTTAAACTTGGCACATGAGTTCATTATATCGGCCTCTTCGAAAAATTGTAAGACAATTTTTCTCTAAAATGTACAGGGGAGCCAATATTTAACCACTGCTTTGTATAATATGTAATGTTTTCTCTATAATACCACATAATCATAGTTACTTTTTCCTTAATGAAAAAGCTCATATTTAGCTATGATTAAAGCGCCTTCAATGAAAATGTTGTAACTGACGCTACTTTTCGTTTTTTCAATGCCAAATAATAATTTGCTGGTGTCAGTGGCGGCTTTAGGATTTGGTCTTGGGGGGGGGGGGGGGGGCGCAAAAATGGTTTCTTGCGGCGAAGGCGTTCCTCTGCGCCGCAGGCGAATATTTTTTGGGTGCCACGCCCTTTTTTTGAGTAAAATACCTAATTCTAATTTTTCTTCCAAACTTAGAGAACTAAAAAACAAACTTAAAAATAAAATAAGATTTTTTTAGTGTTTTTTTGTCAAAATCTTAAAATGGATGGATTAATGGGCCCCGGTTGGCCCGACGATTTGTCCGTTACTGGGGGGGGGGGGCGCCCCCCCCCCCTAAAGCCGCCACTGGCTGGTGTTTCACATTTAATTTAATAAGTTATGGTTAGCTTATTAAAATTTATTTAAACTTGCCACATGAGTTTATTTTATCGGCCTCTTCGAAAAATTGTAAGACAATTTTTCTTTAAAATGTACAGGGGAGCCAATATTTAGCCACCTCAAAATTTACGTGGGATTTCCTATGTTTAACTAAGACATGCATCACTCGTATGTGAACTCAGGAAACTAAATATAAAACAGTATAGTATAGACTATTTTTTCAATATAAAATATAATACTAATTCCTTCTTTTAATTATTCTAGGTCAGAAAATCCTGTTTCAAATTTAGGTAACTTAAAACTAGTTATCCGATTAAATTTTGGTAAGTACCGATTGCATAATTTTAAATCGTATCCGTGTTTTTGAAATTGAAAACAAAATTTGAATTGTTATATCATAAGATTTATTCTTCAAATACCCAGTACTTATAATACAAGTTGATTATTAATAAAATATGACTAACAATATTAACAGAAGATTTAATATAAAATATGGTATAGATATTACAATTCGTAGAATTTTTTCGAATATTCATCAAGCAAATCTTAACAAACCAGTTAATATTTTAGCATTCTTAAGTGGTAAGAATTGATGCTTTATTGTTTTATTTTTCAATCAATGTATTTTTACAGTCTTGATTAATTCTTGTTAATGACTTGATATTGCGAAATTCTGGTAAAAAATTTAATGTAAACTATAGCAACTCGTAGACAACAATGATTCTGAACATTTAATTAACAGCTCTAACTAATCTCATTGAAACAGTAATCTCGTTGCGCCCTGGTCTTAATTAAAGCCGGATTCTCATTAGTCGACTTTGTTGATCAATATCGCTGAATCTATGTTATTGAAACAAAATAGATTACACGGGGTCTTGATTGGGTTTTTACGTCAGGATATTCCTTTGACATCTGTTGTTTCATCGAAGACAAAATATATTAATGTAAACATCTATCCAACGATATTGCTCAATAATATTGCACTTCAATAAAAGTGACAACCATTTCTATTTTTGGTTAAATCGACGGAACTGTTCCAATGTAACTGGACAAGCTTGACTGTGAGAACAAGGGTTGTTACATTGAAATATCGTTGTGTGTGATTTTGAGGTTGAATTTTGTTCTCGTGAAAAATTCAGCCAAACCTTTTTGTATTTTATATTAAAAATGTCCAATTTTAAATGGAGGTATAACCATATCTCAAAGTTTTTCGATTATACCAGAAATAGGAGTATACATGGAACATTAATAGTGAAGAATATAAAAATATAACAATGCGGCAAAATGTTATGAAAAAATTCGTTCCGAAATGAAAATAGCAGTTTTAACAGTAAACGATATAAAAAATCAAATTAAACGTATCTAGATCAGATACAAGGTTGAACTGAATAAAATACTAAAAGCCAATCAAAGTAGCGTAGGGTCTGTACAAAAGCAAACACTGTTTTAGTTCGCCTAAGCTGTACGATAGAAGCACAACAATAATATTTTTGGATAACTTAAGCCTTAAACTAAAAAAAGGTACTCTTGATCGACATCGATAAAATGGACTGTTTACGAAAAGAAAAATGTTTTTGTTCAATATGGTTTTTTGCATTGGTTGTCATCTTCATAAAATTCCTTTTTTGTTGCTATGGTTTTTTTGAAATGTATCGATTTAAATAAGGATATTTATTCTAGTGGCAGTTGAAAATAGAGTGTTTTGAAATTTCTGATCTTAGTTCTTCTTTTTCTTTGTGGTTAGTTAATTAGTACCTAATGGAATTTACGCTTCCTGAATATGCCGACAAACATGTAACGTATGGGCTTGCCAGTGGCGGATCTACGGGGGGGCTTAGCTTGAGCCGGTCAATGGGGGGAATTGACCGGCTAACAACAACATATTTGGGGAATTTAGAACATGCTAAGGACTCTAAAATTTCTGACAAAGCAATGACTTTTAGTGCCACTATTAGAAGAAGTGATTTCATAATTATTGCCCTGGAAGTCACCTCACGCATTTTATCTTATACTTTAAACTTAAGAAATCATTACAAAATTCTGAACCGAACCTTTCTGCAGCTCTACCAGAAATAGATTTGGTCAAAAAAACTCTAAAACGTTTTAGGGACAACCAAGGACATTATTTTAACGTCATTGTCATTAAGTCTTGTGAAACTGCAACAAAAATTGGTTGCACTATTACCATACCCAGAGTATGTAAAAAACAAACACAGATAAGCAACATCCCTGTTTCTAACGAAAAAGAGTATTTTAGAAAAACAATTTTCTTACATTTTTTGGACCATGTTATTATTCAATTGGCAGAAAGATTTGATGAAGTATGTGAAGTATTACCACTCGAAGGAATAATTCCATTTTATTTAGATAAATATACAGACGATGAAATTATAAGAACTGCCAAAAATTGCGAACAAGATCTTTTGGGGTCTGTTAAAGAATTGAAGGCAGAATTGGGTCTTTGGAGAGAAAAGTGGATCGATTCTAAAACCAAACCCAAAATTTACACCGATGCCCTGAACAAGTGTTCCAAAATGTGTTTCCCAGTATACAAACTTCACACAACTGTCACAACTGCCACTGGTGAAAGAAGTTTTTTTGCTTTAAAACTTCTAAAATCTTACATCTGGTCCACAATGGGACAAGAAAGATTAAATGAACTAGCTTTAGCCTGAAACACAAGAAGTGAACATTGATGACGTTATCAATTTATTTTGCCTGATACGACTATGGAGGTTGTTAACGTCGGACTGAACATGCAGCTTAGATTTTTAGTTTTTGTCATGTCAATAAATAGATATTTCGTACTATAATAATTAACTACTCAAACCTAGCCCCAGGCGCGGATTCATTGTGCGCTAGACACGGCATGTATTCGATATATTATTTCATAAGCTTTCCAGGCAAATAAATATAAGAAAAAGTTCTACTTCCGTGCAAAAAATACCTTTAATTTGACAAGGGACTACTTAAAACATGTAACCCCAAAACTCATTCTCGCGTATGGAACTGTTAAAGCTAAATATTAGAGTAGTAGACAAAAACAAAATTTCGGTGTGGGAAACAAAAATGTTGTCCATTTTTGCGCCTTCGGCGGTCTTTGACTCTTTCAACTTAATTTTTGAATCTGCAAATGCTAGCCCCCCCCCCCCCCCCATTCCTAAATCCTGGGGCTTGCATCATGTAATGCCTTAGAACGATTTCCAAATACAAGAATTCCTGATAGGGAAACCTTCGATACGGATGCAACTGTTGCTCTCTTAGGATTCTAGAGACCGTCGATTTTGGGCAATCAAACTCGACTGCCAATTTTCAGACACTTGTACAAGGATGACATTTAGGATGTTTTCTTCAACACCCTCACCGCGATGGATTTGATATAGTAAAAAGGTAATATTAAATACTATAGTAGGTACAAATATTACAATTTGATAGAAATAGTACTTTGTGCATTTATTTTCTTCTTTTACAATAGTGGTCTACGCTCACATTATTAAATAGTATAAATAGTTAAATAGAACTAGAAGAGTATTTATTTATTTAGACATCTGTCACTTTGTGAATTATTTGGAGACTTTCAGAATTTTTTCGATTATAAACAGTACGGACATTTTCTACTGTTTTGTTATACCATTTCTATTCTATAGTCTGGACAATCTTGTTCATGATATATTTTGTTCTTACATGAAACGCCATTTTATAGACTTAGAGAAAGAATAGACAGAAATTGATTAATGGGTTTGGGGTCATTTATCACGACGAGTTATTTGGAAAACTAAATATTTAATCTTTGTTAAAGATTCTCGTTAATAATAATTATTGTTAAATTTTTCCAGAGGTCTACAGACTTTTCGTTTTATAATATCTGCAATCCCAGCAACAAGTACCTACCTTAGTTGAGAAACACTTTTCGTGTTTAACACGCATTAAAAAATATTGCATAAATTCAATGCATGGCAAATGGGCTTATCGTCTCTTGCGCTCATTTCAATTTAAGAAGAATTATTTCGCTCAAAGGCATCAGAAGATTTCACGGATATTATTATAAATAAATTTTCATTATTAAAAAATAAGTGCATCCCGGTGCACCCAGAGATAGAATCTCCTGCGGGTAAATATCTTAAAACTACTTGTAATCTTAGTCTTGCTGGAAGAGCGCCCCTCAATAAAGTATGTTTTTTCCTTTATAAAAGGCGACACTTTCTGTAGAAGTTCTTTAAATTTCTCTTCGCTCATTCTTAAGACCCAACGAAGTCATTTTCTGTTTTTTCCTGTCTTTGATTACATTTTTAAAATGTTCACACACACTAACCAGCACGCACAAAATTCTTGCTTTGCATCCATTTTTAAAACTGACACAGTCTAGACTGAATACATTGAATGCCCTTGAATCATATAAATAAATTTTCCATTCAATTCTATGTTCAGTTCCAACCATACCTATATTCAATTTATTTATATATATTTATTTATGTTATATCTTACAGTATGTCCACGGATGGGGTTTACAAGAGAACAAATGGACTAAAAATTGAAAGATACAAAAAAAAGTCACTCTTAATAAACGTTCTTGCTTGTCTAGAAAATACGATTCATCATTAGAAACTTCAATTTTTTTATACAGAGTGGGTAAAAACTGCAAAAATATTATTTTGCTTAAGAGTAAACATACTTTATTTTGAAAGATACGAAAAAAAGTCACTCTTAATAAACGTTTTTACTTGAATAATAAATAGGTAGGTGATACTTGTTGTCAATGTCTTTATTTAATGATGTAATTATAATAATAATAATAATACGAACATTTTTATTAACATGAAAAGAATACGATAACGATTTCATAATTCAAAAGCTCCACTCCCATCATACTCGACACATTTTTCTAATGGCTTTCTCAATCAAGTAAGATAATTTTTGATTTCTTCCTGAGATATCGATTGGACAGCCTAGATAATTCTGCCCTTCAGCACTTCAATATCATTTGGTACTGCGGTAGCAAAAACAATTTGTTTTAAACGGCCCCATAAAAACATATCCGCCAAGGTTAAGTCGGGGCTTCTTGGTGACTGGGTCATTCCAGAAGATATTGTACAATGTCACCTGGGTTACCGAAAAAAAAAATAAATAAATAAGGATTTTTTTTATAAGATATGTGATCTTAAACACAAGCAATGGGACATATAAAGGTTAGCAGCGCTGAATATCCCTTATTTTGATTTTTAAGGCACTTTTTACCTTATCACCTGTGTTACTGTTTTGTCACCTAGGTTACCAGATTAAATTGTTCTTTCCTTTTTGGCGCTTTGGCTGAAATAATAAAAATTATACATATTATAAACCAAAAGTCTATTCTTTTATTCACATACAAAATGAAAAACCTTAACATACAAAATGGAAAACAAAAACAGCTTTAAAAAATACATAATTAAAAAACTAACCTAAACTAAACCCTCGACTAAACCTAAGACTCTTAAAAAAAGTTACATGAACTTAAAACTTTTAACAACCAAGCACTTTGGGGTCATATTTATAATACTGATGGTTCCTCAAGCCCCGAGGACCCAATGAACGACTATTAATTAATACGGCCTGAATTCTGTAAAGCTGAATTGGGAAATTTATAATAAATTCTTTCGCCTTTCAAGATTACGGATGGATTTGGTAATATAGTTTTTATTTCAGTCAGTCCGATGATACTAGTATCAGTTTCGTCCATCTTGTACATATTTCCTGGAACCTCTTTGCAAAACATCACTAATAAAAGTTTGGGTTGTATTTTTTTCTGGGCTACACAAAAGTAACTGAATTTTTTTGTTTTTGACAGTTTTTGCTAACTGTTTTTTCCTAATTCTCATTTCATTTTGGCTTCTTTTCCATCTATCTTTTAGTTTCTTGTGTTCTTCTTTTGTCATGTCTTTCACAAGCTTTTTATTCTTATGGTAATATTCCCTTTTCTTCTTTTTCACTTCTTCTACTTTATTGGGATCCAGTTTCTAACGCTTCTGTAGCGTCTCATTTTTTCTGCTGCCGACAATGGCAATATTGGCTAAAATAATGAATATAGTAAAATATGTCAAAAGGCAATTGTTGACTATTTAAAATAGCAGAACGGTTGATTTTTTTCTGTAATATACTAACTATACCCTGACTAGTAGAGTAAAAAGAGATAACTCTGTCACCTAGGTTACTTAATTAATCACCTGTGTTACCATGCAGTAACCCAGGTGATTAGTAACACAAGGTACAATCAGCTGTTTCATTCCCCCTTATTCTAGAATAACGAATTTTTAGGTTCTGAAATCTAAGTGAAATTATCTTCAAGAAACAAAGATTTGGTAGGTGCCACAAAACCTTGCTTAACATAATGCGTTTCAGGATAATACTAGGAACACAGGTGATATTTAATTTTGCCACTTACCTTAGAAAATTCGATTTAATATCAAAATTCACTCAAACGTGGTTTCTATCTCATTAAAAGCAAACAATAGGCTGAAGTATCATCTGTTTGACATTGGGTTAGACAATGTTGCCACTTTCTGGTTTTTCAACAGTAAGAAAATCTGGTAACCTAGGTGAGGTAACGCAGGTGACCAAATTCAGGGACACATTTTTTTTAAATATTAGGGGTTGAGGGAAAAAACGTACAATATTTTATTGAGTGGTTTTGGAAAGTAGGTTATATATATGCATGTTATAAATGCACAAGCAAATTAAATTCTACCTGAGTATTTTTTAAACAAGGTTTTAACATGGAATTTTGTATGGGGGACAATGTATTTTTCAGTAACCTGTCATGGTTTCTGTGACGTAATTACATTTTTGTCATTCAGTAAGGGTTTTTGGGATTTTATTCTAACTCAGGATGAAAACACAAGCAGTTTGATTATAAAAAAACTTTTCAATATGTTACTTTAGTACTGTCAAATTAAATTCAAATATAGGAGACACCTGATGTACTACATTTTCTGGAATGGCCCGGCTACAAAACTGGGCCATTCCTGCCAATCCACCTTGGACCAAATCTGCGGCCAAGCCATTCTCTAACTTCACGAGCGAAATGGGATGGACAACCATCTTGCTGAAAATGGTAGATTTTCGAGTTCATCATTGAAAAATGTATCCAGCATTTCTAAATAAGATAATCTATTGCACGTGTTATCAACGGTAATATACCGATAGAGGAGGCGTCTTATCGGTAATACCGATGTTTTTAACAAGAAATCGATTTTCTGACAAATTTTTACGAAATGTAATTTTTACTTATAATCTGATATAATCCCGAGAGCTTTAGCTCGAGGGTCTTATCTTTGATTATAAGTAAAAATTACATTGAGTGAAAATTTTCTTGGAAAATCGAGTTTCGAGTGAAAAACGAAGGTATGAAGATAAGAAACCGCCTCTAGAGGTGTATTTTATTGGATAATTTACTGAACATAAAAATGAAGGCCGTCTGATAAAGGTAAATATACAAGTTAGAGGTGTTTCTAATTTTTTATTTAAGTAAAAAAGCTACAAGCGTCTTTTCGAAAGCGTCTTTTCGAGCTAGCGGTAGTCTTATCGGGTAAGACGACCGTTACCAAGGTGGTTGCTATGAAAATGAGCGTTTTGATTGGTTCAATAAAAGTGAGGTGAATTATCAACGGCAATATACCGATAGAGGAGGCGTCTTATCAACAGTAATATACCGATAGAGGAGGCGTCTTATCGGTAATACCGATGTTTTTAACAAGAAATCGATTTTCTGACAAATTTTTACGAAATGTAATTTTTACTTATAATCTGATATGATCCCGAGAGCTTTAGCTCGAGGGTCTTATCTTTGATTATAAGTAAAAATTACATTGAGTGAAAATTTTCTTGGAAAATCGAGTTTCGAGTGAAAAACGAAGGTATGAAGATAAGAAACCGCCTCTAGAGGTGTATTTTATTGGATAATTTACTGAACATAAAAATGAAGGCCGTCTGATAAAGGTAAATATACAAGTTAGAGGTGTTACTAATTTTTTATTTAAGTAAAAAAGCTACAAGCGTCTTTTCGAAAGCGTCTTTTCGAGCTAGCGGTAGTCTTATCGGGTAAGACGACCGTTACCAAGGTGGTTGCTATGAAAATGAGCGTTTTGATTGGTTCAATAAAAGTGAGGTGAATTATCGGTAATACCGATGTTTTTAACAAGAAATCGATTTTCTGACAAATTTTTACGAAATGTAATTTTTACTTATAATCTGATATGATCCCGAGAGCTTTAGCTCGAGGGTCTTATCTTTGATTATAAGTAAAAATTACATTGAGTGAAAATTTTCTTGGAAAATCGAGTTTCGAGTGAAAAACGAAGGTATGAAGATAAGAAACCGCCTCTAGAGGTGTATTTTATTAGATAATTTACTGAACATAAAAATGAAGGCCGTCTGATAAAGGTAAATATACAAGTTAGAGGTGTTACTAATTTTTTATTTAAGTAAAAAAGCTACAAGCGTCTTTTCGAAAGCGTCTTTTCGAGCTAGCGGTAGTCTTATCGGGTAAGACGACCGTTACCAAGGTGGTTGCTATGAAAATGAGCGTTTTGATTGGTTCAATAAAAGTGAGGTGAATTATCAAAAAAATATGGCCCTATGATGCCATGGATGGATATCGCGCACCACACGTTCACTTTTGTGAAATATTGTCTTCTCGTCATAATTCTAAATTCGGGGTTTTCTAAAGACCAGTACCTAACGTGCTGGGTTGCAACGGTTCCATTGGTAGAAAATGTACTTTCATCCGAAAACATGATACATTTATAAAAATCAACATTTCCACTTAAAATTTTGTCTCCTATCCACAAGCAAAAATCAAGTCGTTTCGCGTCATCTCCCTCTTCCAATCTTTGATTAAAGTGCGGTTTATACGGATACAATTTATTTGCTTTAAGGATCTTCTGAATTTGACTTTTTTTCACAACTTCCAACTGAGTAACACGATTTCTAAGGGACGTCATAGGATTTTCTTCAACAGATTGAAGAACTAAGACTGTAGCAGCATCATCATTGTCTTATTTCTTCTTTTTTTTTGAGATCCAAAACCGAACCAGTTCTCTGGAACTTTTTTATTAACTTGCAGATTGTCATCCTAGTTATTGGGATTCCTACAAATTTCTCGGTAAATTGTTCCATGACGTAGCAGTATGAAACTTGACCATCCCCATAACATTGTATTATAAAAACTCTTTGTTCAGTAGATAGCATTTCTACTTAAATAATAACTTCATTAAATAAAGACATTGACGACAAGTACCTATCACCTTCAGTGTCATTATTATTTTAACTAGGTTCACCAGTCAGAGGTGTGCCAGCGAATACTTTTTGGGAAATAATTTTTACATAGGTAAACCTTTTAATGAATTGTTCTACTTCGGTTTGTTGTCTAGAAAATCAATTATTAAGAGTGGATTTTTTTCGTATCTTTCAAAATAAAGTATGTTTACTCTTAAGCAAAATAACATTTTTGCCGTTTTTACCCACCCTGTATAAAAAAATTGAAGTTTCTTATGATGAATCGTTTTTTTTTAGACAAGCAAAAACGTTTATTAAGAGTGACTTTTTTTCGTATCTTTCAGTTTTTAGCCCATATTTTGTCTTCCTATTTTATTTTATTTTATATACTTATTCAATATTCAACCATATTGATCACTGAAGCTGCGAAATAAGGACGCGCCTGTAGGCAGCAACTGTTGGGTTTAGGTTAGTTCGCTATTTAAAAAGTTGCTAGGGAGTTAACAGATCATAATATACTCGCCCAACGATAGGGAATTCCCGAGGGAATTCCTCTGTTCGGTCGTTAGGGTAACCGGTAACTAGGGGTTTAGATCCCAAGTCCTGTAAACAAGAAATTTGAAAATAATATTATTTATTTATGGAATAAAACACAAAGTCTGCTCAACTAATTAAATGAAACAAGTTCATATTAAAATCCCATTCATGTTTCGAAGGCATAAACCTTCATCTTCAGTGGTTACCAAATTTGGTACGACTCCACCATGATGGTCGTACCCTATTTCAATTTCCCAGTCAAATTTGGGTTTTTTAATAAGTTTAAAATAAAATAAAATTTAATTTGAATTCATTTTATTTACAAATTTTTTACTTTTATTAGTCAAAATGTATTAGTTATTTAATTAACGTTACATATGTTTTCTTAAAAAAATTAAAAAATTTTCTGTAACATAAGTTTAAAAATTTAACAATGTCATTGGTCTCTTCATAAATTAATAACATCGTAATAATAACCCACTGAAGATGAAGGTTTATGCCTTCGAAACATGTATGGGATTTTAATATGAACTTGTTTCATTAAATTAGTGGAGCAGACTTTGTGTTTTATTCCATAAATAAAATATTACTCCACTGTGAGATGGACTACTTCCATAAAAATAATATTATTTGTTGATTAGGATTACGAAATTGTCTATTAATGAAAAGTATACTTTAACAGTTTGGTCAGGTGTGACAATCAATTCGTATAATATGTCCTATTATTATTCGCAGCGTCAAGCCTTTGTTTGATTTTTTTTTCCAAAATTTTGCTGCTCAGGGAAATGACAGCCAGCCCCCTCCCCCCTTTCCTCGCTACGCTACTGAAAAAGCAATTGATACTTTAGGATAATTATTAACTAAGTGGTTTATGTTTTATTTTTCAATAATTATTTCGAGCATTAGGTATTATTAATTTACAATCTTGATTGGTGTTATTTGATGTTAATCCTGATAAAACAAATTCCTCGACAAATTTAATTAAGAACTAAACGGATCCCAATAAATGTTTTAAAATAAATCGTAAAAAATTAAAGAAACACCGTGCATTTTCCGTTGGAAATTTCTAGGAAAAAAGGCAAGCAGGAAAAAACAGGAAATTCTCTCGGAAACAATTATTAACACTGTGTATCTAAAATATCTTATGATACAATATCTGCTGTTTACACTATTTGTCATCTTACCAGTACTACAATAAAATTAAAAATACGCACCACACGCTCATAATATTATATACATTGACGTAGAGAAGCATGCGGATATAATTACAAACACGCTCCACTTTATGGAATAACACTGTGACACGCTAATTTTATTTTTATTTCTCACCTATTTTCAAATTTTGTATAATACAGGGCGGACAAAAAAGCTCTGCAGATGTCTCTAGGGTTTTGATTTTACAGAATAAAGGTACACGTTTTATTATTTTCAATGGTGTTTCATTAATATTGCGCAAAAATTCAGGATGCGTTTCCCTTCTTAGAAATATGAAAAAAGTTGGTATAAATGTCCAGAAACCTGAACTAACCTAAACAAAAAGTATGTAGGGTGGTTGCGCTAGTAAGCTGAACTAACCTCTAGTAGTCGGCCAAAAATGACTTTAATCACTTATAATTTGAAGTTTGCGCGAGTTTAGCTATATTTCTTACATTTACAATATTTCTTTATTATAAGTCGAATCTTACCGAACCGTAAATTGGCGCAAAACATTAGGTGTTTGTTATTGTGTCTCCAAAAACAGTTTACAAAAGCCAGTGAAGATAAAACAGGGAAATTTTAAAGGTAAGTCAAACTAATTCTATACTATAGCTATGTTTACCGGAGTAAGATTTTTTGAAAGAATATATGTTTAAATAACTAGTAGGTAACCAAATACCAAATATATTCATTTTTATTTTTAGGTACAAAAATAATATGGCCGGTTACTGGCATTAAATTATTATAAAGTTTTTTTTTATTTACTATTTTTTACGGTCGTCGGCGTATCAGAGGCCATCTTGAACCGCTCATCGACCGTACGGTTTTTAATCGTGCGGCCTACCGACTGGGGAGTGTGAAACGGCACCTTCATCCTACGAGATATCCGATCTCATCCGGCCTGTCCGGCGTGAATAGGATGGTATTGATGTCGATTTATTTTACACTCTTCCCTAAGACAAGAGTACGCGGTGTTTCCCAAGCGGTCACCCATCCAAGTACTAACCGCGCTCGACACCGCTTAACTTCGGTGATCTGACGGGAACCATTTCCATTTTAAAATTCTTTATTTCCTATAATTTTACATCACTAACTTACAACTAAAATATCCTAACTTAGTCTAATTACATGAACTAAAACTAACTAGTCTATTTACAATGCTTTGGGCGCATATGACGGGAACCGGTGCTTTAAGTGTCGCTAGGCCCTTGCCCTATTATAAAGTGCTAGTGGTCGGTCACAGTGGTCGACTACTGGCAAAGTCATAAATGAATGAATGTGCTAGTACTCGGCCAGAAGATATTTTGAGCTGTAAAAGCACTTTATTCTAACGAAAAAATGTTTTCTTTACATTATAGACGATGCCACGTATAAGCCAAACAGAAAGTTCTATAGATATTCTCAAGAGTAATTAGAAAAAGCTGTAGATTCTATGAGAAATAAAGTTAAAATTCGAGAAACTTGCCGAAACTATGGTATACCACGTGCAACTCTGCAGGACCGGCTCGCAGGTCGCGTCGCCAGCAATAAGCCTCGGCGAATGGGCACTAAATTCATACTTTTTAAAAAGTTCTGCTTACTGAAAAAATAATATTAGACTATTCAAACTTGAGATAGTAAGTATGTACAGTCTGGTCAAAAAGTAATAAAATCAAAATTGACCTACGAGAAAAGTACCCTTAATTTTAATTTTAGAGCAAAATGGAATAAGAAGATGTTGATTGGCATTAAAAATTATATCTGTTTCTACTTTACTCTCTAGACTATCATTGAAAATAAATTTGACATTTCAAAAAATATCATTTTTTGAAATGATTTATAATTAATAATTGTATTTATTATGCAATTCAAGCTAATAAACATTTATCAATTATTTTTATTCCAAACGTAACCTTTGATTCTTTATCCTTGTTTTGTAGTAATTTTATGACGCATTTAAATAATTGATAGAAACATGATAATTTATTTTGGAAAAATACAATTATAATAATAAACATTAAAATATGAATTTAAACAAAAATATTCATTAACTTTCCCTTACTCTACAGGGTTATCCAACCAAGACTAGACAAGGCGATTTTTTGACTTTTCCTGTACTTTTATAAAAAAACTGAAATAGCCATCTTAAGTCATTTTCTCCCGCGAATTCGAATATCTTCAGCAAAAAACAATTGAACATCAAACAAAAGTACTAGGGGTCACTTTGATATTTTTTTAAATGGGATGCCGTATTTTTAATGAGCTTATCCGATTTCTCATATAAATTTTGATCTAAAATGTTGGATTTTTAATTCAAAAACGCCTTTTTTCTTCAGTTTTAAATTCGGAAAATGTTCGTCTACCGTAAAAATTAAAAAAAAAATAAAAATTAAAAATCCAACATTTTAGATCAAAATTTATATGAGAAATCGGATAAACTCATTAAAAATACGGCATCCCATTTAAAAAAATATCAAAGTGACCCCTAGTACTTTTGTTTGATGTTCAATTGTTTTTTGCTGAAGATATTCGAATTCGCGGGAGAAAATGACTTAAGATGGCTATTTCAGTTTTTTTATAAAAGTACAGGAAAAGTCAAAAAATCGCCTTGTCTAGTCTTGGTTGGATAACCCTGTACATTTGCCTCGACATATCCTCCCTCCATTTCAATACATTTAGCCGTTCTTGCAGGAAATTCCCTTAAAACATTTTTAATCATGGAAGGAGTTATATTTGTAATTGTCTCTTTAATCACCCTCTCTACATGGTCAACATTTTGAAATAGCCTTTGTAGGTATACAATCTGTTTTAAGTAGCCCCACAAGAAATAATCGAGGGGGCTCAAGTCCGGAGACCTAGCGGGCCAAAAAAGGTCAGAATATTTGTCGATAACTTTTCCATTAAAATGGGTATTGAAGTATTGTCTTACATTTCTCCTACTGTGGCATGGTGCATCATCTTGTTGGTACCATATCCGTAGTCTATCGAGTATGTGAAGTCCATGAATAAAATTAAAAAACGTTCACCATTTAAGTTTTGTCGAAAAACAAAGGTCCTATTATTCTATTTTTGTAAATTCCGCACCACACATTTGTTTTAAAAATGAGTACTAATCACGTGTCTGTATAGTGAAATTTGGATTAACGTCACTCCACCAACGACAATTTTGTGAACTTACAGTCCCGTTCGAGGTAAAGGTTGCTTCGTCGGTAAAAATTATATCTCTTGTCATGAAAGGGTTATCTTCTAACTCTCCTTGTATTAAAAAACAAAATTCTAAGCGTCGCTCAAAATCACCTGGCTTCAAGGTATGTATAAATTATGGTTTGTAAGGCCGAAATTTGTTTTTATTTAATATGTTTGAAATCGTAGGTTTCCCTACATCATTTGGTAATGTTGTTGACCTTTTTCGCAATGACCTTTTAGGATCTTCTACCACAGACAACATTACTTGGTTCACAGCTTCATTAATTGCAACCCTTGGTCTACGTTTCTTATTGTAATTATTTTCCACACATCCAAAGGTCTTGAATTTAGTCACTATGTTCCCTACTGTTGTAAAAGCAGGGTTGGGCAAAATTTGATTTTTATTAAAAAAATCAAAAATCATTGATTTTTTTGATTATTTTGATTTCTTTGATTTTTTTGATTTTTATTGATTTTATTAAAAATTTAACATTTTTCTCTCTTTTCAAATTAATACAAACTATTTTAATGTCGGTCTAACAATATAATAGGTCTAAATTCCACCTAAAATATTGTCAGAACGCGCTTCTTGCAAGAAAATTCCTGTCGCGACTTGATTCTTTCCCGATTTATAAATTGCCGTGGCCCAATATGTCTCGCGTATTTTGATGTTGATTGTTCAAAATCTTTAAGTTTATTTTCAATAATAGTTTACTAAGAGTGGAAACAGCTATAATTTTTAATGCTAATCAACATTTTCTTATTCCATTTTGCTCTAAAATTAAAATTAAGGGTAAGTACTTTTCTTGTACGTCAATTTTGATTTTTTTACTTTTTGATCATCCTGTACATACTATCTCAAGTTTGAATAGTCTAATATTATTTTTTTCAGTAAACAGAACTTTTTATAAAGAGTAACTTTTTTTCGTAAAATTAATATTAAAAAAGTTTCCCAGAACGTAAGCGGACACACTGTATAAGCACATAAGTAGTCATCAATAATTATTGTACATGCAAGAGAGCCGATGCCGACGTCCACCTCCCCAACCGATGCTTTTTAAAAATATAAATACCCTAAGTCAATTCAAAAAACAAAACGTCCGAAAGCTGGACCCTTCCACAACTGGCATTTCGTCCAATGTTCGGAAAACATATTACATGAAGAAGGATAGAGTACGAAATGAGAAAGAATAAGTAAAGAAAAGGGGTGAGTTTAAACGAAAAAAAAGCGAAATGGTTAATAATGCTGATAAAAAGAGAGACCCAACGAAAGAAGCGAGATTGTAGAAGAATGCTTTGAAAGAAATATTGTGCTGAATGTGAAGATGAACTAGATAGCGATGCAGAAGCAGAAGGTGCATGATAAGAATGTTGGATGTGACTAGGGTCCCAGGTGGTTTCACTTAGAAGCTTGCAGGAAGGTCATATAAAGAGGTGCGAGGTCCAGATTATAACTGCGATTTTTGCGAATACTTTTTTAACTTTACCTATACTTTTAAAAAATGTGTTTGCATAAAATTTTATGTATTCTTATTAAGTGATTTTTTATCAAAAGAGAAAGCGGCAGTGGCATTATGTGCATAGCGATATGGAAATAAATGTCATTTATTTTTTTATTATTCTTTTTCTCGAAATCGGTTGCTCGTATAGAGACTTCGAGAGCGACTTCTACCAAATATGCTATTTTTTACGTAAAAATGAGATAGGCATCTATTTCTTTTCGATTAAAAATGTAAACCGACAGGAAACATAACACAGTCTGATCGATGCCATTTCTCATATGAACAGGAAAATGTGAATTTTTCATTATCAAAATTTGACTACCAAGAAATAAATTTAAAAATGCAATAAAATTAAATATGTTAACTAGGCACTGATACATTGTATCCCATGCATTGTATATATTCAATTAAAGTCACTGATATTAATTAAATTACCTGAATTTTATTTTTAACAACATATTTCAAATTATTTCTAAAAGCGTTATAAGGGCAGCGATTACGCTCGGGAGTTAGTCCAAGTATTTTTTATTCTCCCGTGTGTACTTATTAGGGTAGTTCAGGTTAGGTAATCTACTGGGTGTTTTACGGTATTTTGAAACATTGTAAATGGTTATAAGATAAAAATTAATGGTACGTCGACACTGTGAGCAACTTCAATTATACTTTTTTGTATCTAAAGGGGACATTACGTTGGGAGAATTGTTTTGAGTAAGCATGGTTCGTTATATTAGGAATTAAAATGTATAAATCTCGTGTAAATGGTGAGAATACCAACAAAAACAAACCACGATATAAAAATATTAGAAATCTAGGTTTGAATGAATCAGAAATAGGTACTCATATTTTTTTCAGGTTAATTGACTGAAATTACCTAATAATTCAGAATTCCCCAGACTTGCGCTTACAATTGCAATAAAAATAGGTCCGGTATTTCTCGCAATCGCAATAAAAATTGAAACAGCTGACTACTAAACTCGCTTTGCGCATGCTCGCAATAAAGACCATGCAATTATTTATTGCAGCAATAAATAAAAAATCCCCAACTGTAATACGGCCTTAATATCGGATTATGTTGAAAGTACCAAACAAATATTTTGATTTTTTTTAAAGGAATATATGTTCTTATTATTCTTATAACTGATAGCTGAAACAAATACAGGTAATTTATTTTTTATCAGTGACTTTATAGTACCTGGATCAGGCCAGTTTTCTTTTGTGGTGCGGACCCATATAGGCTGCATCAGCATAGATCTAGCCTATTTTAAGCTTAAACACGGTCCTGGGTCTGGGTATATATGTTCACAACTCACAACCCTGTAAGTACCTTATTCCCATAAGTTTAGTAGAAATAACTTTGATCTGTTTATTGAAAACATTAATGGCTTTTCAAGGTTTGGTGTAGGTACCTATGGAACTCTTATAGGTATTTAAAAATTTTATTAATGAGGTAAAACATACGTTCGAAAGCAACTTATATTACAAAGAAATAAATATGATACAGTATTATTTTATTCCATAGCAAGCAAACTGTTGCTACTCGCGATAATATTGTTCAGGTTTACATATTTAGCAATATAAAAATTACGATAGTTAAACTACCTAGATATAATTTTGCGCAAGTTCCAACTAAGTAGCAGCAGAAACATAACCTCAACCTCATGCAACAAAAAACATAGTTTAGAGTAAATTATAGCGAATAGCGGAAATTAAAAAAAATTATAAAATAAATAAATACCTATTTTTTGCAAAATAAACCAAAAGCGAGTTTTTCAAATTTAAAGCACAAACAAAAAAGAAAACGTTTCAACTTCGTACATAATTTTAAACTTTCGCGCCTATTTTCTAACGCAAAACATAGGCAACACACAATGCAAATAATTCAAAATTTTACAAAATTTCACACACGGAAAACTTTACCTATGCATTCGATTAGAAAACACAACTTTTTCGTAAAAAGTCATCCACGAGGGCCGAACTTTTGCACGACACACGCGGTTTACGAAAACGAACTGCTGGCCTTCGTAAAACTTCGTTGGCGCAACAAATCTATTCGGATGCTTTCGCTGCATTATGCTGGTGGAAGCGTTTCATTGATGTTGCCAATTCTCGTCGTTTTATCAATGGAATTGTTTAATTCTTAGTAGTATTTTTTTAATTCAATCAATTTTTGATATTTCATTAATTCGTCTCGTTTTCTCTTCATCAATCAATCACTTTGATAATACGGTATTTCAGTAGTTTTATCAAAACGAATATCGTTCTGAAAGTTCTGGAAAATAACTTAAAAGTTTGGTAGCCCATTTTGGGTTTAATCGTTGTAATTGGTTTAAACCCATGCATCGACAAATAAATATGCTCACCCATATAAAATTCAATCCATACAAAATTTTGATCAAATTTAATGAATGGTAACTTATTTTTCTGTACCTGGATTAAACATTTTTGTTAATTGTAGGTAGGTATATAGACGTATTTGTTTTAATTAATTTCCTAAATAAGAGTATACCTATATATATTTACCTTACCTACCTACCTACATGTTTAAATATAGACGGAAATAAAAGTGTATGTTATGTGATTGCATAAACTTGTAGCACCCTGTACCCTGGGAAGTCGCGCATAAGGCCTGTAACTTTTGAATTACCTTATATATGGAAAAGTGACCTTTATGAAAGTTGTTCAGTAAATTATTCCCCATATTTCTACCTGCATGAATTATTTCTGTTATATCTAGTTTGGTTGCCATAGAACTTACTTTTTTTAAATGGAACACCCTGCATATGATTGCATATTTGGATTCTACTGGGAAAACTCTGAATTTTTTGTATTTGAAATTTTTATTTATTTAAAATTGTAACAAACTTTATAATAACAAACTAAATAGCCTAGAAAATTGAACAACTTAACATTGAAATAATAAACAAGTGAAACCTTTCCAGTGGATCAGATGTTCAAAATGACCACCATTTTCTGCTAAGCAGAGCGCCAGTCGATCCCTGAACCCGTCTACAAGGTTTAAAAGAAAGTCCTCTGGAATGGCCGAATTTCAGCACTAATTCTGACTTTTAAAGATTCTAAGTCATTTGGAATGACTTTGTTCTTGTTCTTTAAGTGTCTCCACAAAAATAACTCGAGCGGGGTTAAGTCCGGTGATCGTGCTGGCCAGTCAATAGCACCCCTTCTGTTTATCCAACATCCTGGAAATGTATGGTCTAACATTTGCCGCATAATGCGCAGGTCCTCCATCTTGCTGGAACCATACCTGTTCGTTTATTCCATTATTTACACCCGGTAAAACCATTCTGCAAGAAGAAAGTACCTATGTGATTCCTGAGGAGGTTTCAGATATTTTTCGTCATTCAAATTACCGTCTATGAAAAAAGATTCCACAATATGTCTACCAACTATGCCCACCCAAACATTAACTTTTTCGAGCCTCTGAGTGTGACCTTCTTGAAACCAGTGAGTATTCTCAGCAGACCAATAACGATAATTGTGTCTATTAACAATGTCATTTAAATGAAAAGTAGCTTCATCCGAGAAAATGATATTTGTTGCGAAGTTATTATCGTTATTGCATCTTTCATCATCATGCAGCTCACATTCAGTTTTTTTTTTATCAAAATCATCCTCGTTTAACTCGTGCACCAACTTTATCTTGTAGGGATGCAACTTCTCCTGCTTAAACAAATTTTTCACTGACTGATGAGACACATTAAAATCCATTGCCATTGGCCTGGATGATATTGTTGGATTTTCGTGTATTGGAAGCATGATATCCAGAGCCTTGTCTCCCCGGTTGCTGTTTTATATCGACCTGATCTAGCGGATTTCCTAACACTGCCTGTTTCTCGAAATTTCTTTACCGCTTGATACACCGTTGACTGATTTATTGGAGGCCTATTTGGATATAATTCATTGAAAAGTTGACAAACCTGATCTTATGATCTCTTCATATTTCCGTAACCGCTCATTATTAAAATTTCAACTCGTTGTGTCTCATTCAGATGAACCATAGTGTAAAACAAAGTAGAAATCATACAACAGAAAATTACACAGGAACTCAAAATTGACACCTCTTAGGTCGCTGTCATGAAAATACCTTGACTCAACTGGTGTGTATTAGGTAGGAATAATTATAATTAGGAAGTTTTTCATTTTTGAGCTGTCATTATCTCGGAAACGCTTGCAGATAGGTGAAAATTTGAAATAAAAAATAATTCAAAGTTTTCCTAGTAGAATACAAATATGCAATCATATGCAGGGTGTTCAATTTAAAAAAAGTAAGTTGGTCTCTATGGCAACCAAACCAGAAATGACAGAAAAAATTAATGTAGGTTTAAATGTGGAGAATAATTTACTGATGCTGACCATAATAACATTATGCGCTGTTAGGTTAAGATGAAACTGAACTATCAACCCTCGAAGCTCACCACTGAACATTTAAACCTTTACCTAAACTTCACTTACTTTTCAAGTACCTATATAAACCCAGTTTTAATTTATAGTTAGAATAGAGTGGTGGTTTTTTAGTAGGAGTGGCAGAGCTGCAGCACTACCTAAAATAATTATTATTATATTTTTTAAATTACCATTCTACAATAATATGTATTTTTAATAGTTCTGTACGTACGAACTCGTCGGCTATGTTAATTCACACACTTCGTTGTCGCTGCACGGCACGCGCGTCATACAATCGTTTGCAAACAAAATTTCAACGTCATTTCTAACAAATCTCAGCGGTGGTATGGAAATTTAGCCTTGGGCTGGCCAATCAAAGTGCCATAATTTCTTGAGATTCGTCCTGCACTTGTTGGCGCCGGGTGGATGTATTCTTGGACCGAGATTACTATTTTTGATGGTTCACCACATCCAAAAAATAGTTTTGGTTTTATTGATGATATGCGAATTAAAGTGCAAAATGCTAGAATAGTAATTTTCAATTTACCTTGCTAAAAAATTAAAACTGGACGTTAATTAATTACATTACATATATAATATTAAAACATAATTTTTCTTGTTTTAATCAGTATGGTAAGTAAATACCGTTTTACTGTATCTAGTTCGAGGGTAGGCATTTGCAAAACATAAAAAATGTTGCTTTCTATCATATCTTTTAAAAAATGTCGTTCACTTCTGAATAGATTTGTATGCAGCACTGCCTAATTCTAAAATCACGAGCCGCCACTGGTTACATAAAATTACACAACAATAAAATGAATGAATTAATTAAGATCGGGTGATCTCGGAGGCCAATTCCGATAAAAATATCATGGCACAATGACTAAAAAGCAAACAGGAATAACTTTTTCAATAGTGTAAAAAGCCTCCGGTATTGCCAAACTCTCAACCAAATTGCAGTGCCTTAGTAGGAATGTCCGTGTTCAAAAATTACCATTTGATGAGAAAATATATCTCGATCTCGAAAGTGGGACAGAAAAATTGTTAAGAAACTAAAATAAAACAATATACAGGGTAATTTGTTTAAAATTCTGAAGTTGCTGTCACTTTCAGTATTAACCGGAAAACATCGTATCATCCAAAATATTTTAAAACCGTAATTTAGCTCCAGAGATACCTACCTAGACACTTCTAATACCTATGCCACTTTATTTGGGGCACACAGTATATTTTATTACCTTTTTGATTGAATTATTTTCATCACATACTGATTATTTTATTCATTCACATTTATTTATTATTGACTTTACGTTGGAAAAGTTGTTAATAGTAATATTAGCCAATAATTGCTGCGTGCTTTAAAATGTACAGAAAGTTTAGTTAAAACATTGGCAACGTCGCTTTTGGCCTCACAATGATTCACACGTGGTAAATGACAAGTTCAGATCCAGGGTCCATGCAGGCCTGAAAACAACGAAGACAAAATCAAATCATCAGGTATGCATGCATGAATGGGTAAATACAGGGTATAGGGTTTAGGCATGGAAACTGTGGTTTAGGGGAATAAATGGAAAACATTTTGAGCTTCAAATTTATTTATTATTTTATATTTACAAAATGTTAGGATACACAATACTCTTTGCACCAAAGAGGATAGGACACTTTGCACTCTTTTGAAGAAAAAGGCTAGACATCAGCGTCATGGACGTACATTTAAAATAGTGTAGAGAAAAAAATTCAATTGCTGTCTAGTTTAACAGTCTATAATTTTACTTTAAAAAATATTTTTTCTGTAATCGGTCGGTCAAAAATGTGACATTTTTGACGCAATTGCAGGTTGCAGGTCTCAAAACACCCTACTCTATTACTATTATGATCACTGACGATAATTGCTTTATCGTCAGTGATTATGATAGTCTGTTGCTGAGAAACGATCTAAAAATAATATTAGAAAGTTACTTTAGTATTAGTAGTAAAGCTGGATTTATAGTTTGACGGTCGCTGGTAAAGTAAGCGCCACAAATATAACATTATTGTTTACATTTTTGTTTTCTATAGAAACTTCAGCAAAAAATGCCACCTCTACGCGGCATGCATTGCGACAAATGTGAGGTTTCGGCGAGTGCATTACTTAGAACTTAAAAGCCAGATGCCGCCGAGTATAATACGATTTCGTGCAGACATGAGCTCGCCCGCATCTATCTCTTTTTAACGTAGTATAGATAAGAACAGAGCTAAGCCGTATCAGCGCTTCGCTACTAGCGATTAAAAATACTGGTAATAGGTCCAGTTTTACATGGGGATATTAATTTCTAACTGATTCAGCCAGAGAAGCGGAATATGGGCTTTGAAGGCCAATAGAATATTTATAAGAGGAAACTAGATAGAAATTTCTTAGGGTCCACGTCGACTCTTAAAGTTTAACCGGGGGTGTTGTCAGGGACGCGCCAAGTATTTTCGGCGTCGTCGTGCGAAATAATGATAGGCCCCTTTAACCAATATTATAATATTCCCTAATAATAATAACCCTTCTCTCATAGTTGATATCGTTAAAATTTTTGAAGATACTCTATACTTTTTAGTACTAATGTCTATATTTATTTGTGACAAACAGAAAGTACACCAAAAATATTAATAAGACACGAAACAACAGTAACAAAACAAAAACAGTATCAAAGTTACAAAACATTAATTCAAAATATTAAAAAAAAATAAAGAAATAAAATAGCGATTGTTATAGATAATACATGATCACGATACATGATGGAGAGGTCTTACAAAAATTGGACTTTTCTAGCTTTACTTTTTGAAATTTAATTAACAAGATTTTCCATTTTAAGATGCTTTAAGAAGTCAGACTCTATAGAAATGATAGCTAGATTTTCTAACCGCTCTTGGCCCATTCTAGATCGTAAATAATTTTTAATCAACTTTAATTTAGAGAATGACCTTCGGCTGTAGCTACAGAAACTGGAATGGTTAATTATATGCGCAATGCAATCGTAATGTTTGGAAATGAGTGGGTTAGGTTATTTATTGCAATGTAATTAAGTGTTTCTACTACAGACGTCGCGTTTTTGTCGCCATTTTGCAAAAATTGTAATTCATGTAAAAGTAATGTTCCGTCTATATCTTTCTCGTTTCGATCTTTGTCAGTTAAGGTTTCTTCCAGTTTTTTACAAAATTAAATTGATCTTGGCCAGAATATTTGCCGAAATCCTCAACATTCCACAAAAAATTAAAAACATCAGAATGACACGATAATAGCTTACCTAAATCTTTCATGTACGTATAAAAAAGTAAGGTCTAGCATTCCGAAAAAGTAATTTACTTTGAATTTAATTGCTTAATTTTCAATCGGCTGGTCGTCAAATTCGTAAGAAAATTGTTTTTTAATCTTTCGTGGCCTTAACATTTGCGGATATAAATTTTGCATCAACTTCTAAGCAAGAAGCTAGTTCTTTGGCATCTACTAATAAGTCAATGAAGCCCTTGTCAGATCGATATTGTTCATTCATTGAGGTTATTTAAAGTTTCGCAAGCCTGGGAAATATTAAATGTTTTTGATTGCACAATCTTAGTAACAACATCCACTTTACTTAGAATATTGTACCACAAGACTACCATACACACAAACTTATGATTTTTAGATAAAAACAAAACTTCTGGCTTCCTCCACAAATGATATATATTTAAAAAATTAAATTTCTTTATAGCGATTGTCCCTACATGTTTATCTATATTACCTACTCCACTGTAAGTATGGACTACTTCTTCAAATTTAAATCTGCTGGTCAAGTTATAATTTTTAATTTTTTTATCTTGGGAGGTAGCTAGATGTTTTGCAGTATTGTCAAAATTATTTCCGGATAAAATTTTATAAAGAGCATTGTAAATTTTGCCCAACTAAAATCTTCGAGGGGTATTGCGTCAATTCTGTCAGACCATCTAGTATATGACAAAGGATTTAATGTCAGACTTGAAATGTTACTTTTCAAAACACACCACCGATTGGTTGAGGCAAAAGATTATATAATTCTTGAACAGTTGAAAAAAAATGTATACTAGAAATATTGGATTTTAGAGCATCGTTTATGACAAGGTTCAAACTGTGGTTACAACAAGGTACAAACATTGCTCGTGGATTAATGTCTAAAATTCTTTTTTGTACACCTTGATGTTTACCCTTCATATTTAAACCATTATCATAACCTTGGCCGCGCATATTATAAATGTCTAAACCATAATTCTCTAAAGTTTTTAGTAAAAAGTTGGTTAAACCTTCACCTGTTGTATCACTTATAGGACGAAATGTTAAAAAACGTTCTTCGACACTAAAATTATTGTTTTTTAAATTAACGTATCTTAGGCAAACAGAAATCTGCTCCTGGCGGCTCACATCAGGAGTACAACAATCAAGTAATATAGAAAAATACTTTGCTTCTTCAACTTCGTTTAAAATATTATTTCTTATATTGTCACCTATTAATTTAATGGTTTCGTTTTGAATTTTATCTCCAAGGTAAACTGGAATATTTTTTTGAGATCTATTAATATGCACGACTGGATCAAATTTTGCTATCATTTCTATACATTTTAAAAAATTTCCATTATTTCTTTCAAATAGTGTGTCACTAGGACCACGAAAAGCCAAGTTTTGTTCAGCTAAAAATCGAATAGCATAAGTTATACTTTCAATGAGAATGACACTGTGCCAATGTTTAGTTTCACTTTTTAATAAATTTTGCATTTCCGAATCAACGGCTCGATTAGTTTTTAATCTTTCTAGTAAATCTGACCAGGCACGTAAATTTTGAAAATGAGATTTACTTTTTTCGTGGATTTTCAAATGTTCGCTTAAATGATGCCAATCATTGAAACCGTCTTGGTTATTTAATTTAGTGTTTTTAAAAGTAAATAAATGGATTGTTGGGGTTGGGGTCATTGAATACTTTACAGCAGAAGCAGAAAACTGCATTTTTTTCAATAGAATATAGCAACCAATGACGCTGAACCTTTTCACCATTTAACAAAATTCGAGTAAAATATATATCGGAGAACTTACGTCCACTTTTGTCTTTAGGGTACCTACATAGTTTTATCTTGATTTGAACCTTTTTCGACAAGTTCTCGAACCAGGATTGGAGACAATAGACTCGGTCAAAGACCTGGATCGTTAGAAAGGGGCGCTTCTTCGGATAATTCGTCTTGCTTACTCGAGCATGATGGTACCGACACTGACTGAAACGTATCAGGATCTAATTCTTTTGGATCTTCATCCTCATTAGCCGGCTTTTCTAATTCTGATGGCAAGTTTAATTTTGTTGCATGTAGAAAATTACTGTTATCAGAAGCAGTATCTTGTGTGGTCTTTCGAAAAAAGTTACTAACTTTGAAATTGGTTTTCTCCAAGTCTTCCTCCCGTTTTCGCTTGTTAAGCAAGTTTTGGTAACTAGACAATTTCTTTTTTTCTTCTCTGGCCATCTAAATAAAATAAATAAGAAATATTAAACACTAAGCCTTATTTGTTTCATAAACAAAAGTTATTAAAAATAAAAACAATTATTTGCATCCCTGTTAATTAATTTACTTAATCACTTACTTACCTTATTTGTAATTATTTTTCATAATTGCGGTAGATACGTAATAGCAAATAAGGCATTCTATACGTCTTATGCGCTTATCAAGACCAGAATGAAAAATTAACCTTACCATTGGTACTGGTCGCCGACCGGCGCCGGCGGTCGGTGTTGGTGGATAATGCATTTTCACCACCGGTATTCATAGATAATTTTTTTAGTTTTATGTTAATTTGTGTTGAAGGCCTGGCGCCTCTAAGGCCTTGGCGCCGTCGTGCGCCTCACGACCTTGCCCATATGGACGGCGCGTCCCTGGATATTGTCGCTTTCTTTGATACATTTTTTGCTGGAGTTTTTATACAGATATTTAAATGTAAACAATAATGCTATATTACATTACCCTTTATTTAAATTGAAATATTTTAAATAAGGTTTTCTGATAATTACTTTACGTGCCTTTTAAAACAAATTAAACAAAGTGACGCTCTTCCTCATCGTATTTTTTGTTACATTATTTGGTTTTATGTATACTTATTTCCGCTAATGTATACCTGCCTATATTGTTAAGTCATGGGTGCAAGAAGAAACATTTTTCGGGGTTAGGTTTGGTGTTCGGTGTTTAATATTCATTATATTTTATCAAATATTAAAAAAATGTAGTGGTTGTACTTACGTTGATTTTTCATTATCATCTGAATTTTAAACCCCAAAACCCAGGGCTACGCCTATGTGTTCTGGTAGTCTAATGGAAGGTTCATTAATAATTCCGTAAACATGCTTTGGCACCCTAGGTCAAGGACGGTTTTAGCTTTTTAACCTGGGGGGAAGGTATCTAAAAACCTATTTTACAAATAGAGATGCGCCTAATAAAACACATTTAGTTGAAAAAGTATACATCTTAAACTTCAACATTCAAAAACTAAATTATAAACCTCTCAAAGAAATTAAAATAAATAACAAACAAAGAAACATAAACATAAATGAACATAAAAAAATCTTAACACACCAGAGATAGCTACGAAGTGACTTGCACGTACAGAAAAAAAAAGAAACATAAATAAAATTATTATGATATAAAGATCTTTCAGCTAAAGCAACGGAAACAGGAAAGGTGAGTAAAATTTCAAAATTCATGTGGGGGGGTGCGTGTCATTCTTCATTCTGATGATGCTTTTCCAAACATCTGTTTTATCCCGGTTCTTTCACACGTCTTGGGGGGAGGGGGCATTGCTTGCCTCTCCACCACCGTAGATTCACCCCTGGTAGGTATAGTAAATCTAAAAATATATTTATTTTTCAGACAGTTTAACCAGCAGATAAATCCAAATCATTTAAATGCAACTGTATATGCGTTGCAATTCAAATATTGTCTATTTGATACAGCAGGTAAGTCAATATTTAATAACGCTATAAAAAGATCTGTGCCAATAAAAAAATGAACATTTTAAATTAACATGCAATATACAGGGGGTTACGTAGGAAATGTTCTGCATTTATTTTAATGGGTGATTCTGATTTTAACTTTAAGTTTTTCACTTTCATACAAATACATACAGGGTGGTCCAACGAAAACTTAACACCTCGATTTTCCTGCTTTAGAATGAAAACGTGGAAAATCGCTCGGACCTGTCGATTTCTGATTCGAGGGAGAACTTTTCCGCTTTTTTCATCTCCGTAACTTCAACCCCCGAACGGAGGTGAGCACAACCCCCTGATTTTGAATAGGGATGAGGGATGTTGCGATACCTCACTTTGAAGATCTTATCGAGTACTATCTGACCCTAAAATTTCGCTTCAAAATTTTCATCTTTAACGAAATGACAGCTAAAATAGTGGAAGACTACTTACTTTTGTGATTAGTTTATTAAATGCTGAAAATGGCCACCATTTACTTGCATGCAGTAAAGAACGCTGGTATATGAGTAGAGAATGTGGAATTTACCTCGAGGATATTACTCTTATCAGAAGCATTTGAATTATTTATTTATTTGTTAATTTCTTTGTCCAAAGAAGTAGACGGACCATGTTTTTGATTTACCTTAGTCTATTGTGAATTTTTAAGAACGTTAAAACTGTGTCAAAGCGATTGTAACTTTGTAGTAGAATTAAAATGGTGTATTCCGTAGAAGAAAGGGTGAAAATTATAAAATTATTTTTTAGAAATAACGACTCTGCGCGAGCAACAGCGGCTTTATTTAATGAACGATATTCTGAAAAAAATGTATCCGCTGGTTACGTTGTGCAACTGGTTGCCAAATTTGACGCTACTGGTTCAGTCGGAAACAAAAAGAGGTTGTATGAAAGAGACGAAGCGAGGGAAGTGGCTGTCTTAGGTCAAGTAACAATGGATCCGACCCTTAGTACTAGGAAATTGTCCGATGTATCTGGTGTTTCACGCAAAACAATTATGAGAATACTTAAACAACATAAGTTCCATCCTTTTAAGATACGACTGGTTCAGGACAACTTCAGGAACTGAATGAGGATGATTTCGATCGCCGACTCCAGTTCTGTGAAGTGGTCAGTGGAATTATTAACAATAATCCTAACTAAGTACATGTTCAATATCTGTTTCTCGGATGAGTGTTCATTTTACCTTAATGGCATTGTAAACAGGCATAACTGTCGGTATTGGTCAGATGAAAATCCAAGATTATTTCGTGAAGTGCATACTCAGCATCCCCAAAAGTTAAATGTTTGGGCGGGTATTTATGGAAATTACATAATCGGCCCTTTTTTTATACCCGGTAATATCACTGGCCAAATTTATTTAGAACTATTAGAGAACGCTATTTATCCAGCCCTCGTTCAAGTATTGGAGAATGAAGAAGACCATGTAACGATCATTTTTCAACAAGATGGCGCACCACCTCATTTCGCTCAACCTGTGTGTCAGTTCTTAGATGAAAATTTTCCTCAGGCCTGGATTGGAAGAAGGGGACATATTGAGTGGCCACCCAGATCACCTGATCTGGCTCCACTGGACTTTTTTCTATGGGGTCACCTGAAATCTAAGATTTACGCTACCCAGCCTGAGTCACTGGATGATTTGCGAATTCGGATCATTAATGAATGCCGTCAAATTACACCAGAAATGTTGAGTAATGTACGTGGACGTTTTGAGCAAAATTTATTTTACTGCATGGAAGTGAATGGTGGCCATTTTCAGCATTTCATATATCTCATCACAAAAGTAAGTAGTCTTCCACTATTTTAGCTGCCATTTCGTTAAAGATGAAAATTTTGAAGCGAAATTTTAGGGTCAGATAGTATTCAATAAGATCTTCAAAATGAGGTATCGCAACACCCCTCATCTCTATTCAAAATCAGGGGGTTGTGCTCACCCCCGTTCGGGGTTGAAGTTACGGAGACGAAAAAAGCGGAAAAGCTATTCCCCCTCGAATCAGAAATCGACGGGTCCGAGCGATTTTCCACATTTTCATTTTAAAGCAGGAAAATCGAGGTGTTAAGTTTTCGTTGGACCACCCTGTATGTATATAAGTAGGTATGTACTAAAATACTTACTTTTCAATATACAGAGCGTACTAGAGTTTATTTTTCGATAACAACCAAATATCTCGAAAACACTTTGAGATAGCCACTGTTTGGGAAGCACGTTTTCTAATAATTATTAAAGTAATAAACATAAATTAATCTGTCAATGTCGCAACGACGTCTGCGAATCGGCAACGCTGCAATAAAGGAAAACGCCACCTGTGATGTTTTAATTATATTTTACTGGCAAAACCGCCAAATGTTTAGCCTATGATCAAAAATCATTTTATCCTGCAGTATTCTATTTCTCGGAAAACAGCAAGTCTTCTGTAAACATAAAAACGTGCTATATTCTAAACTAAATAATATTAAATTTACGTCTACGAAAACCGTTAATCGCAGGTTTGGAATAGGTTTGCCGCTTCAAGAATAAATATACAGGGTAGCGCACCAAAAACTTTCCACCCAGGTTTATTTTTGTGTTAATAAATAAATCAAAATTCGCTCGAATACGGGAACCTTAGTTCTCAGAGGGACATCTTTTTTTGCCATTTTCACCCCCCTGCTTGAACCCCTACGACGGGGTGGCTTTCACCCTTAAACTCCTAAATAGAAAGGAGGGTCGAGTGATACCTTATTTTAAAGGGAATTCAATTGCCTTCCCAACGCGACCTTGCTCGTTTATATCGAGTGAATAGTTCCTGAGAAATAGGTCTAAAAAGAAAAGAAAATTTAAAAGTAATAAAATTTATTACCGCTTGTATCAATCAAGTAAATCTTGAAAATGTCCACCTCCAACCTCCATGCAATTATTAAGGCACTGTTCAAAATGTTCGTGAACATTGTGGAGCATTGCGGGAGTTATTTGTCGTCACTCGTCCACTATTCGTTGTCGCAAGTCTTCCAAAGAATTGGGTTGGGTTGCATAAATTTTAGACTTTAAATGTCCCCATATAAAAAAGTTCAGTGGCGTCAAATCAGAAGATTATGCAGGCCATTCAATAGGACCTCTTCTTCCAATCCATTTTCCTGGAGAATTTTCATCCAGAAACCCACAATTTATTTTTAACATTTGTTTTTCCGATGAATGCACTTCTTTTCTTCACGGTACTGTCAATCGACAGAATTGCAGGTGTTGGTCGGATTCCAACCCTAGAATTTGTAAAGAACTGCATACTCAACATCCCGAAAAATTAAATGTGTGGGCTGGAATTTTTGGGGACCGTATTATTGAGCCGTATTTTATACCTAGAAATTTAACAGGTGAAATGTACCTGAACCTGTTGGAAGCCACTATTAACCCTGCTTTAACGAATGCCATAGAAGAAAATAACCGTTATCGGCCAGAAAATATTTACTTTCAGCAAGACGGAGCACCCCCGCATTGTGCGTTTCCTGTTAGACAGTTTCTGGATGAAAATTTTCCAGGAAAGTGGATTGGAAGAAGAGGTCCTATTGAATGGCCTGCAAGATCTCCTGATTTGACGCCACTGGACTTTTTTTTGTGGGGACATTTAAAGTCTAAAATTTATGCAACCCAACCCAATTCTCTGGAAGACTTGCGACAACGAATAGTGTACGAGTGCCGACAAATAACTCCCGCAATGCTCCATAATGTTCGCGAACATTTTGAACAGTGCCTTTACAATTGCATGGAGGTTGAAGGTGGACATTTTCAACATTTACTTGATTGATACAAGCGGTAATAAACTTTATTACTTTTAAATTTTCTTTTTTTTTGCCCTTTTTCTCAGGAACTATTTACTCGATTTAAACGAGCAAGGTCGCGTTGGGAAGGCAATTGAACTCCCTTTAAAATAAGGTATCACTCGACTCCCCTTCCTATTTAAGATTTTAAGTGTGAAAGCCACTCCGTCGTAGGGGTTCAAGCAGGGGGGGTGAAAGTAGCAAAAAATATGTCCCCCTGAGAACTGAGGTCCTCGTGTTCGAGCGAATTTTGATTTATTTATTAACAAGAAAATAAACCTGGGTGGAAAGTTTTAGGTGCGCCACCCTATATATTAGTTTCTGTGATATTTTAACCGACAACGGGAAAACATCAGTTGAATGCTTTAACGGTCGCTTTTCGTTGGTTGGTCAATAGGGTCTACGTGACCACATGTGAGTGGTGGACCTCCGAGACTAGAGCTCTATAGCGCCGTAAACAATCCAGTGTCCTGTTAGACTACAACTTGGAAACAAATAATCCGCTTTTAAAAAATGAGGCACCAAAAGACTGCTAATGAAAAGGGCTTTCAAGCGGACTATCACTCAATGGGCGGCGGAACTTTCGGCCCCATATTGGGTAAGGTACCTGCTAGAAATTTTAGGTCAAGTAATCTTGCAAGAACTTTCGGCCCCAAACATTGCGGGTAATGCGAATTGAACCAAAAAAGTGGATTAGATGCCGTGTTAGCGCTGTTTAACCAATATAAGTCTATAAAACCGCATTAGCCGAGTTACAGGTCAAAAATTAAGTTAGTTCAGGTTAGTTGCATTTTCATTTTATAAATGATTCAAAACACAAAAGATCATAAAAAAATTAAAATGTTATAACGTTAGACCATTGGGGCCGAAAATGCCTGTAATAAAAACATGACCCTTCCATCCCGGGGCCGAAAGTTCCTGTCAAAATCGGGCTGCTACCTGGCCGGGGCCGAAATTTCCTACGCCCCACTCAATACCCCTTACCATTTGAAATTTTTTATGTGCCTTTCGCCCCTCGTTAGGGGTTGAAACTACAGAGTCGCAAATACGTGTAAAACATGTCCCCCAATAAATCTAAGTTGACGTGTTTTTTTGTTAAATTCTTCTTCAAGTATTTTAAAAGTTATTCCGGTGGCTAGTTTTGAAATGAAAGCCCTGTATGCAATTAGCGGTACATCGTCGCTTGTTGTCCTATTTGAAACTTTTAGAGAGAGATAGGCTTTCCCCGCTTGATTTTACTGGAACGCACTTAAGTAACATCTCGTATAGAATTTTCTCTTTAACCTAACCTAACCACTACCCCAGAGTACCCACTACATTATCTCGTAAAAAACAACACAATTTCAACATAACAAAATCACAGAAAATGGCTGTGTAGTTTTCTGTGACGATATTATTGCATATTAATGCAAGCACCGTGACCATTTTGTCAAGAATAGTACCTACAATTTTTTTTCTATGATAAGGCACAGCACTGCAGGATTAATACCTTATGGTACTCTGAGAGCGGTGCATGTACGCAGGAAACGATTCACGTTGGTCTTGAATCGTTAAAAAGGAGATTGTACTGCTCGTTGGGGAACACGGTTTCAGGGAGGTCGTTCCAGAGTGATGACGTTCTCCAGATGAAAGAATGTTTAAACACTGTCGTTCTAGGGACACTAAACTGTACGGGTGGGCTGCAGTAGCTCGTCGTGTATTTCTACCATACACCGCTCTGCTGGGTGGAATCAAGCGGGCAACCTTAGTTGAGCACTTGCCATAAAAATATTTGTAAAATAGGCTTAAGTCGCCAACCTGCCTTCGATGCTCAAGACTTTCCAGGTTCTTTTTTGAATAGAATCTGACAATATCAGGGTATGTTTAGGAGCAGAGACCCAAATATGCGAACAGTACTTCAGCGATGGTCGAATTTGGGATTTATAGAGCATCAAAAGTTGTTGGGGTGTATAGAGGTTTTTATTTCGAAAAAGTATTTCAAGCTTCTGCGAGGCTGCTCTATTAGCAATGGCCGCAGCGTGACTATGCCAAGACATATAATTATCCAAATTGACGCCCAATAAATGAATCGATGAAGCCAAGGGAATCAAGTGTCCCACCATGACTATATCCAGTTCCTCAACATTAACTTTTACCGTTAAATTTCTACTTGGTTACTGTCACCCCAAGGTTTTTCCAGGTCTTTGTTGAGTGTGAGACCTCTCCGAGCATTCAAAGTGCCTATAAGATAAAACAGCTGTGCTGTCATCAGCGAAGCTATACAGGGTGCTGATAAAGTCTGGAATAATCGATTTTTCTAGAAAACGCAAAAGTTTTTCGAAAAACGCTCGGACCCGTCGATTTTATTTTATTCCTTGAATTTTTTTTACGTTCTTCAATATTATACCGGATGCGCCAAAAACGCTAGGAAAGTGTCAACTTCACTTTTTCAAATAGAACACCCCTTTTTTTCTCCAATATTCAGATTCCCCTCTAAACTCTAGACAAGTTTCATATAACATGTTGTATGGCAAAAGTCAACAGGAATTGAAATACAGGGCCCTCAATAAAAATCAAGGTATAATTTTAAGGTCTAGGTATTTACCTTTTTGCCGGTTTCTACATAATACCTTAGTGACGTAAATGTCAAAACATTTAATATTTACTCCAAAGTTACCCATAAAAATGTTTCTAACGGAAGCTGAGAGAATCGAAATATTAATAATAGTAGGATGTGGAGATCGAAAGAGAACACAAATAGAAGTTTGTGAGTATTTTAATGATAAATATCCAAATAGAGAACACATAAATCAGGCAACTGTTTCCAAAATTGTTAAGAAGTATAATGAAGTTGGGCACGTTACGGATAAACCTAGAAGTGGACGACCTAAAATTTCCGACGATGTCAAACTTGATATTCTAGTTTCGTTGGAAGAGAGACTACATTCGAGCACAAGAAGCGTTTCTCAAAATTTTGAAAATATCCACGATTCAACGGTGGCAAAGTTCCTGAAAAAGGAAAAATGGCACGCAGATAAATGTCAAGGAGTGCAGGAACTTTTGGGCGGCGACCCTGACAGAAGGAATGAGTTCTGTGAAATTCTCATGGATAATTACTTGATTAACGATGCATTATTTCCGAGTACACTGTTAAAAGTAATTAGTAATTTTACGTTAAATTACGGTTTAATTATGTTACAACCGTAATTTCACGTAATTTTACTACATCGATTGTATTTCTACATAAACTTGCCGAAAAATTACATACATAGTCGTAAAATTACACATGAAAATTACATTAAAATTCAAGTATTTTGACGGAAAATAAACAGGAATATGACGTAAGTTTATATGTAAAGGTAATTAAGCCTTTACGTAAAATGACCACTAAAATTCGGAAAAGTAGGTTTAACAATATGTATTTTTACTATATCGTTAGAGTAAATTTACAAAATATTTCAGCTAAATAACGAAAAATTTATGTATTTTTACTACTTCTTTATTGTATTATTAATACGTTTTTCTGTTTATAATGTAAAATTACAGAATACTATATGTATTTTTTAGTAAATTTTCAGTGAATTTTCCAAGAAATTTTCTGTAATTTTTCTTTTGTTATTTATTGTATTATTTATGAATGAAATAAAAAACAATTTAAATATTTTTTTTATTAAAAACTTTATTAAAAATATAAAACAAAACCGTATTTTATTCAGGTAGAACTGTTACCATAAATCTAGTTAACAGAATACAAACAAAACTGTCTTTTCTTTTTTAGGTACTTATATAGGTATACTAAGTATCCCAACCTCGTTATTCATCGTAGTGCTTTAAGCCAAGCTTATCTAAAATTGATGTGATAGAGTGACACTTTCACTTCATTCCTGACGTTCATAGCACAGCCATGATAAATATATCGATTTTTGATAAACTGGGCTTCAAACACTAAGGGGGTAAGAGTCGTAAAACCTATAAAATACAAACAGTTTTTCTTACGTATATAGGTACCTACTTTACTTAAAATTCGAGTTATAGGTAAAGTACCTACAAACAGAACACTTATTTCTAACTAGGATACTTATATTAAAAAAACATATATTTCAAACAAACAGAAATATTTTTTTTTACACCTTTGGTGTATTTAATGCCATACCTATACTGGGTTTCCTATAGAGGAGACCCCCTTGTACAAGGTTTTCATTTATATTTTGGAAACCACCATTTTTTCATGTGAAGTTATATTAAAAAAATGGCTTTGCAAAGCTAAAAATAAAATATATAACTGGTTTTTTATGTATATTATATTTTATGTATATTAAAGAATAATTTAGTTTAAGATTGCCTTAAAAACCAAATGCCAAATATCTTTGTTTTGAAACCGTAATTTAAGCCTCTTCATTCTAGGTGGCTGTCAAAAAATAAATAAGAACCCTATTACATAATATATACAGTTTGGTGATGAACTGACAGTTATTACAAAAATAAATATAGAATGCCTGACATCGGTCTACTACTCTAAAAAAACGAATTTTTAAGAAAATTATTACAAATCTCTTAATTTTCTCATTAAAGTGAATACCCTTAATTTAGAACATTGTTTAAAACTTTTTAATTTGGCAATTTTCGACCCTGAATCAGGGTGAATTTTGAAGACCTGAACCTGATATTTGCATTTTGGTCGAGCACAAATAGATACCATTCGAGGCACATTTCGATGCAAATATTGATGACTGTAATATTTTTGAAAAAAAATACATATACAATTTTACAATAAGAACAAATCAATATAAAATTACTTACCTTGAATTTTGTAGATGCAATATTTATCAAACATTGATCGCCGTGTCTGGTCGATTAACAGTTTACACTTTACACACAATGGTATTTCACTCAGTTAACAATCCAAAATTCTGCTTATTAATGAATAAAAGTAATTTTAATACCCTTTAAACATTAAAAATACTTAAAAATGTATCACACGATACTACAAAACGACTAAACTAGCAGTAAAGATCGAAGACTGCAAACGCTATGGCAAACAAAACAACAGCGAACATGTAGATGCGTGAAGCCACAAGATTTACAGTGTCGTGTGGTAAAATTAGGAGATTTGCCGAAAAATTACGGTAAATTACGGGTATTATTCCAAAACTAAGTCAATTTCACTAATAAGGTAGTGATTTTACATATTTTACCGTATTAATACAGTACACGGTACGATATTTACGACACTATTGAGTGAAAATACACTGTTTTAGTAAAATATCGTTTAATACAACGTATGTTATTTTATTGTGTAAAAATTCTTTAAAAATAATAATTTTTTTAGGCATGTTTAATGTCATTTTCACCCTATTTTTAACAGTGTAACATATTTTTTTCCGATGAGGCGACTTTTTTCTTGGATGGCATGGTAAATCGTCAAAATTGCCGGTACTGGTCCAGCGAAAATCCCCATTGGTTCCGAGAAATTCATACCCAGCGGCCGAGAAAAATTAATGTATGGGCAGGAATAATTCGGGATACTGTTATAGGACCCTATTTTTTTGAGGAAAATTTGACTGGCCAAAGATATTTGCAGTTTCTTGAAGAAGACCTCGCTCCAGCGTTGATTGCCTTTCCCGATCGGAACATTCCTGAATCACATGATACAACTGTCTGGTTTCAGCAGCATGGTGCACCAGCCCACTATTCGGCCGAAGTCCGTAGATACCTGAATGAGTTGTTTCATCATCATTGGATAGGTCGACGGGGTCAAATAGAGTGGCCTGCGAGGTCCCCCGACTTAACGCCATTGGACTTCTTTCTGTGGGGCTATATTAAGGAAAGGGTTTACAAAAATAAACAGAAGATATTGATGTTCTCAAAACCCGTATAACAGCAACCATAAGACAAATTACCCCAGAAATTGTACATAATGTACAGTTAGAATTTATTGAGAGATTGGGACATTGTAGAGCCGTAAATGGACACCATTTTCAACACTTACTCAAATAATATTTTAGATTGTTCACTGTATTACCAATTTTTTGTTAAAATTTGTTTCCTAGCCTAAGTATTTGTCATGGAAAACAAGCTTTAAAATTATACCTTGATTTTTATTGGGGGCCCTGTATTTCAATTCCTGTTGACTTTAGCCATACAACATGTTATATGAAACTTGTCTACAGTTTAGAGAGGAATCTGATCATTGGAGAAAAAAAGGGGTATTCTATTTGATAAAGTGAAGTAGACACTTGCCTAGCGTTTTTGGCGCATCCGGTATAATATTGAAGAACGTCAAAAAATTTTAAAGTATAAAATAAAATCGACGGGTCCGAGCGTTTTTCGAAAAACTTTTGCGTCTTCAAGAAAAATCGATTATTTCAGACTTTATTAGCACCCTGTGTATAGGATTTTTAGTTTTTTCCAAAAGATCGTTAATGTATATTAAAAAGAGGGTGGATGACAATATAGTATATTGAGGGACTCCGGCGTTGATGTTAAATGTGTCTGAGAGAAATCTGTCTATCGCCACTTTCAGAGAACGGTCTTTAAGAAAACATGACAGGTATTAACAAAATTGAATCGTCATTCCGTATGCTCTCACTTTAGTTAGGAGCCCCTCATGCCATACTCGGTCAAAGGCCTTGGAAATGTCCGCCCAGGACTCCCCATGATGTTCTATTGCGTTGTTCCAAACGTAAGTAACATAAGCGAGAACGTCTCCTGTTGATCTAGATTAACGGAATCCATATGGAATCACTAGGGTGCAAAACACTAGCTTTTATACAAACCTCTTGTTCAAAACCATTCGAATAAAATGCAAAATTTATTTATATTAACTATATTCAACAAATACATACATATTTTATCAATAAGTTAAGGTTATTGCTGTATATGAACTGTATTGATGACCTTTTAAATTATACTCTAATTTAATTTTTAAATAACATGTCACAAGATATGATATTAAAAAAAATTTAATCAACATCAGTTCAAATACTTGGTCGTGCAAAATGATTTGTTCGTATTAATGTTTCAATTCGTTATTTATAAAATAAGTGTTCCAGCATTGTCAGGTTAAATAAATATATTAAAACGATGTGTAACAAAAATATTATGTCATATCATAATAATAATGAGTAGTTTAGATTTAATGTTAACAATTATTATGCTTAAAATATTTTTATTGTAGTCTGCAAAAATGTCTACGGCAACTGTGGAAGCCAACAAGGCTGCACTAAGACAAGAAATAGCTGATAGAATATCTAAATTAACCTCACAGGAAATACAAAAACAGTCAAAAATAGTGTTTGATAAGGTAAGTCAGGATGAAAAATTTAAAATTAGCTTTACCAATAATATTGAATGATAATCACATAATTAATGCGGCCCAGAGATTGACTATTTTCTTCCTGCCTGGAAGGGTAATTCTTTAGTTGGCAGTAGTCCGTCTTGTACACAAATGTCTGTAGTTAATACTTAACCGAATCCCAAATTTTGTCAACGGAAGATGTGGCTTTCCTCAAACTATCTGCTATTAAAGTTGTCAGCAGCTATTTTCTAACAAATTAAAATTTTGAAAAATACATCATGTTATTATTGATAGATACTACAGAGTGCCCAAGAATCAGATAAGGAGGGCCTCTATGCGAATCTCGGTTATGGTAAGAGATACAACTTTGATTAAATAGAGAAAAAGTTGTACAACAAAGGGACTAATAATACGACACACCAAAAGGTTGGGTAAGATGTTTAAATTTTGAGTCTTTAATTTTACTTTTTCCTGCGTGAATATTAAAGTTAGAGCAAAACTGACAAAATATTTTTTAAATTAGCTTAAAGATTGTATCACAATTTTTTTTATGACCTTTTGTTTCCAAGCAATCACATCAACTTTATTTTTTCTAATACGGCCCTGATTTTATATTGCTAAATTTTAAGAGCATTTTTTATTCTTAATTCAAAGATGATAAAAAACTCGATAAAAAAGCTTCGACCGGGCTTCAAAGAGACCGGCATTATAATCGGGGTTGTCAGAACTTTTTGAAAAAATTCTTTAAGTTTTTATTATTAAAAGTGTTTTTTTATGTCAGTATTTAATTGATAGTCCGTAACTCTCTTTGAAAGCTAGTTTGCAAATGTACTTTAAAGCCAGAAATTTTTAATGTCAAAGAAAGAAGGAACAACAAGCCACTCATGAATATTATAACAATTTTTTTAGTACTTATTATTTATACAAAAATAATTTAAATCAAACTAAAAGAAATTTCACTGTTGTTAAACAAAAAAAATAAATAACTAACAAACCTTTATGTTCCTCCTACACCCACGAAAACTATGTAGAAATGGCAATACCCTGGCGATAGTCCGTCGACGCCCATATGCAATTTAAAGCACATTTAAAGTGCGAACTATTTTTTCCGGATGGGAAGATTAATAGAGCAGCATATAAATACAAATTTATATGCTATAGACAAGAACAGCAAATACTTAAAGGTTCTCCCAATTGGGTGATCCCTTATCAGCTTTAAAATCGCTTAATGTTTGAGGTATGCGATATTGGGAATCGGACAGCGGCGTGACTGGTTGAAACGATTTACTGTAATTTACATATTTCATTTTCTGCTATAACTATGTGGTTTCAAACAAGTAACTTTTTACTTGGTACCTATATATTATTATATCAGTGTGGCTTTTTGGCGACAATTTTAAACATAAGGTCAAGGTGAATTATCACAGGAATATGAGTCGGTGCCAGAGTCGGCTATCGATAGCGAAATAAGTCAGGAATTAAGCAACAAAGATTTACATGCTCAATGTCAACGCATTATTTTAAATATGTACGCGTGTTTAAAAAAAGAAAATCCGGGAAAACCTGAAAATGCGCTTTGTACAAGAAGGTACTTGTAATGAATTAACATAACTTGGGTTTATAAGAATTTATAACATAATTAATATGGGGACTGTAACCGGTCATTCCATAAAGCGTAAACCAATAAATCAAAATTTCAAAACGGCTGACAACTCTACAAGGGATTTTATTTTGCGGACTATTTACAACTTTTACGAGGATAATATAGTGCCAACTTTAGAACTGGTTCGCGATAAACTGCGAGGTTACCCTGATTATAAGTACCAATCTTTAGAAACATTGCGTGGTGTTTTATTAAAATGTGACTTTAAACATAAAAAATTACATGAATCCGATAAAAGTATACTTTATTCAGACGAAACTTAGTTCGATACTTATGATGTTGTTAAGTATGGTTGGGAAGATAGTACAGATTGTACTTTTGGTACACCGTGTTTGAGAGAAAAACGCGTTATCATGCCGGAAGTAAAGATGGATTTGTACCTAATGTGTTGATCTTGTCAGCAAAGAATACCACTCAGAAATCGATCTCCAACTTTAAGCGCAGTTGTCCTTGATATTATTCGGCAGATAATAACGAAATGAGTAGCGATGTATGAAAAAATTGCGTAGCTCATGTTATAAAAACAGAAAATGGATATTCTGTTTCACCGCCTATAGCGCCAGTAGTAATCCAAGCTGGAAACGATTCTACTTCTGAAAGTTCTGACTATTTCAGTCATTAATTTAAAATTACTTATGTTTGTTTAAGATGTATCTTAAGGGGGGTTGCAGCCCGGCAGCCCCCCCCCCTGGTTGCGCCACTGCTCCTGGCGGTCCTGGCTGAACAAGGACAATTTTTTTAAATTGTTTTCGGCAAAATAAGCATTTTTTTTTACCGAAACACCATTTTAAAAATATTAAATTCATGTGTTCTTTGCAGGCGAAGTCACGGGTACAAACCTCTTATCGATATTAACTATAATGAACAAGCTATAATCATCATGTTAAAATTTTTCAACAATCCGCATTTTAAGTATTTGGTAGAAGCGACGCCTATGATGGTCACCAGTTTAATGCTTTTTTGTGCCATCAAATTAAGCTTAGAACAACTATACTACACATATAGTTTAATTATGTTTCGAGCCTTTTTACCATATTATTTCTGAAATTTTCAAGATATACTGGGTGTCCCAACGTTATTTATACACGAAATATCTTCTTCCCTGTTCATGATATAAAAAAAGTTTCAAGAGAAATAGTTTTTGGTTTAAAGAACTACTTTTACTGGGAGTACATTTATGTATACAGGGTGCCTCAAAAATACAATTTTTAATATCAACTTTACTTTTTTAAATAGGACACCCTATATTTTATATCAAATATTGCTTCTTCAATCAATTCTTTATCAAAAATCTATGATATGTTCTATGCCTAATGTGGTCCGTTTCCTAGATAATAGTAAGATTAAATTAGTATCAAAACTTTAAAAATGCTTTGAAATATTAGGTAAACAATAATTACCTATTACTATAGTAACAAACTAGTGACATTTTAAAATAAATTTTGATATTTCTAACAGTGATATAAATTTTTAACTAGAAGATAAGAGGTCAAAGTAGTAAGTAGTTTTTATAACTATGCCATCACTTTTTACTCCGAACGAATATGTTGACATGCTGTTAATCTACGGCGAGTGCAAGAAAAGATCGCGGGATGCACAACGGTTATACAGGGAGCGGTTTCCAGATCATCCAACACCATCGCTTTGCACTTTTGCAAATGTGGAAAGAAAAATGCGAACGGGTTCTTTTCCTACCTCGAGGGGTTCCCAACATGCTCGACCAGTAAGAAACGAAACTAACATAATAAATGTCCTTGCACTCATAGTACTAAACCCTCATGTGTCAGTAAGAGGCATATCAGAAGAAACGGGTATTAGCAAGACTTCAGTGCAGCGAATTCTAATTAACAACGGATACCACCTCTTTTAAGTTCATCTGGTACAAGCTCTATGGCCTAATGATTATGAAATACGATTGGAATTCATCGCCTTTTTAACTACACAGTTAAATGAGGATCCACGGTTTCTGGAAAAAATTATGTGGAGTGATGAATCGCGATTCCACAATAACGGAATCGTGAATCGTCATAACATTCATTATTGGTCGGTTGAAAATCCACATTGGGTTCGGGAAACTCATTTCCAAAATATCTGGGGAGTAAATGTGTGGTGTGGTCTCTTTAATGGACGATTAATTGGGCCACACTTTTATGAAGGTACATTAAACGGTCAAAGGTATTTAAATTTTTAATCGAGGTCTTACCTACGCTTTTGGAAGAAGTTCCCATAAACGAACGTTTTAATATCTGGCTTCAACAAGATGGTGCTTCGCCACATAACTCCCGGATTGTATCAGATTATTTAGACAATAATTATGGGAGAAACTGGATTGGGAATCGAGGACCTGTCAGGTGGCCAGCACGATCGCCGGATTTAACACCTTTAGATTTTTATTTGTGGGGATATTTAAAGCAGGTAGTTTACACTGAAAAACCAAACAATTTGGAGGATTTAAAAAATAAAATTTCATGCGCCTGTAGAAAAGTTCCAGCAGAAGTTATAAGGTCTGCCTGCACTACGGAACTCCTCAAAAGATACGAGATATGTCAGTCCGAACATGGTCGTCACTTTGAGCATCTCTTATAATATCATTGTTATTTTTTTTTATGTTCATTTTAAATGTATTTTAATTAATAAACACATCAGAAAATTGTATTTGTAATTATCTCGAAGACGGACAACATTATGCATAAAACATATTATACATTTTTGATAAAGAATTCATTCAAGAAGCAATCATCATCATCATAGTCACAATGTCTTAGCAGACATGTTGTGAACTCGTAAAATGAAATGTTCTAAGTCTGAGCTGGAGGGTTGCCTAAACGAAGGTTGTCAATTGCTCTAGAAATTGTATTTCGCCATCTTTCACGATTATTTGTCAATTCGGTCGCTCTTGTGACGCTAGTATTTAGCAATTGTTTTGTCGCATCCACCCAGCGTGTAGGAGAACGGCCACGACGCCGTCCTCCCGGAGCATGACCCTGGACAACAAGTTTTTCCATATTATCACTTCTATGGATATGGCCGAAGAACGTCAGGATACGCGTCAAGACAATGGAAGATAGTCGCTTTGGATTTCCGAGTTCACTCAATATAGAAACATTAGTTCGGTGGGCTGTATAAGGAACTCTTAGCATTCTTCTCCAAGCCCACATTTCGAAAGCATCTATGCGGTGGCGGTCTGCCTTTCTCACAGTCCAAGTTTCAGAGCCATACATAAATATGGAAAAGAAAAGAGACTGAACCAGCGACATTTTGGTGGCTTTGGTGACATTATTATCACGCCATATTCTAGTCAGTTTAGTCATAGCTGACCGTGCTTGTTGAATGCGCCGTCGGATTTCAACCTCACAATTATATATTTGACATAAAATATAGGGTGTCCTATTTAAAAAAGTAAAGTTGATATTAATAATTGTACTTTTAAGGCACCCTGTATACTTAAATGTACTTCCAGTAAAAGTAGTTCTTTAAACCAAGAACTATTTCTCTTGAAACTATTTTTATATAATGAACAGGGAAGAAGATATTTCGTGTATAAATAGAGTTGGGACACCCTGTATATAGCATGGGTAAATATACAGGGTGTTACTTAATAATAAGCCGTAATTCCAGGGGCCGAGCCGTAGGCTAGGTCTACGGTTTCACGAGGGGGAAATGCCATTCCATACGAGTTATAGACTATACTTTCGCTAACACTATCGGAGAAAAAATAATTTATTATGTTATAAAATCAATATTTTGTAATACAACTAACCTACCTTAAATAATCAAGCGCTGTCAAAGTCGAATGTATAACCTGACGGTGTTTCCCCATGCATTTTAAATGACCGAATTGAAAATCTACTTGGCTTCGACAAGGTGATACAGAATGATTCCATTCGGTACTAGTGTATTAGAATGAAGCCATTCTATAACACTTTTTTAGTTAAGAATATGTTGTTTCTAAAATAGTGTTAGAGAAACATTATTAATTAAGGCTAATAGTTGATCCATGTAATTATAGCTCTCCTATGCCCTATGTATCATTTAATCGCCTAGTTAAAAGTAGTACTACAAATGCATCAACTTATTGTTGGTTTAACCATACCATAAACATGTACTAGCAAAAATACTTTATCCTTGAACTTACTCAATGGTTTATGCATTTTTGTACATTGAAATTTGGTTACCACTATCAACCAACGTTTACGTACCAGCGAGCAAATTAAAAAGTCTAATGTCTGGGCAGACAGTATTTACCTGAGAAAAGACTATTAAATTTATCTTCACGAAAAATACGTATTAACATGCGACGAATATCTACACTATAGCTAAAAAATTGTCATTGCAATGCCATGCATTTAATTTCAGAGAAATTCTGTTGCCATACTTATAGTTTAATTTTTTTTGGGAATAACAAAAAAAAATAACTGCCATAAAATATTGGCAATCTTTTAATAATAATAATAATAAAAATAATATTCCTTTGTTTATTGGATGTTTATTTCTATATCATTAACTTTTACATTCTTCTGATTTCAGCTGACAAAACTACCAGTTTTTAATACAAGTAAAAGAGTGTCAATTTTTTTGAGTACAGCATCTGAAATTGATACTGAACCACTAGTTCGAAAGATTTTTGAACAAGAAAAGAAATGCTATGTGCCGAGGTAAGTAAATACCAGAGAAAATGATATACCAGGTGATGCATGGCTTAGTTCAACATAGGAAATCCCATGTAAATATTGAGGTGGCTAAATATTGGCTCCCCTGAACATTGTAGAGACAAATTGAATCATAATTTTTTGAAGAGGCCTATACAATAAACTTATGTGCCAAAATTGAATGAATTTTAATATGCCAATCCTAACTTATTCAATTAAATGTGATGGCAAAATTACAAAATTGTCATAGTTTAGGTAATAGACAGCAAACACCAGCAAATATTTTCTATTACGCTATTGTCAAAAATTGACGTAAAGCTGGACATAACGAATAAAGATTATTTCACATTAAAAACACATTTTCGTTTCACCAAACCGGCAGTCACACATCCAAAATAAAAGACACCATTATGTTTTTCTTACTAAGCCTTTAATTTAACATACCATACCTAAAACTACAGATTTTTACAAAAACATTAATTAATTGGATGTTCAAACAACCCTTCATTAACAGCTTAACAATATCCTAACCGATCATAAAATTCATTTGTAAGTTTAGTGAGTTGATATTGAGAAATTCTGTCACATTTTAACAAAATACAGTTTTTTAGCTGGCCTAGATTTTCAAATTTCACATCTTTATAAATAAAATTTTTTAAGTGACCCCATAAAAAGAAGTCGCTTGGCGAAAGGTCAGGAGACCTGTCTGGCCTAAGGATTAGATGCCGTTCGCCAATAATATTTCCGTTGAAAATATTTTGCAAGTATTCCCTAACCATGAGAGATTTATGGGAAGGACAACCATCCATTTGATACCAGATCTTCTGATTTTCGCGTACAACTTTTTCTAGTGCGGGTTCAATTCGATTATGTAGTAAGTCCAAACAGGTTACTACTGTAAGGTTGCCTTCCATAAAAAAATGATTCAATATAATGTGATGTGCTACAATTCTCGTCCAAACATTTATTTTTTGTGGATATTGCGTCCAAGTATGAACAAGACTATGTTCATTTTCTTGCCTCCAATACCGGCAATTTTGAACATTTGGTTCGTTGTTGAGGGTGAATGTACATTCATCGGTAAAACAAATATTTTTCAAAAAATCTCTATTATTATGTGCTCTTTCGATTACCTCAAAACAGAATACCATTCTCCGTTATTCATCACCTTGCCGTAGCTCTTGATGTTTTTCATACTTGTAAGGAAAATATTAATTTTTTTAAAGTGCGCAACACTGTGGTTTGATGTTTTCCTACGGCTTGCCCAAGGATCCTCGACCCTCGTGCTAATCATTTTATTTTTCTCCACGTGCAGTAAAATATCAAAATCTCTATTATCCCGTTCTTCAGCTCTGTTGACATTCTGAGTTGAGCGATTACAGTTATTTATTACAGTGTCCTTAAAAACAAATTTACTAATAATAAGTGTAATTAATAAAATGGAAGGGATAGGTTGTCAGGGAATTGAACTAAAAACATTTTAGACACTGCTCTTAAAGTGTTTCCTGTATAATACTACTTAATCATAGTTACTTTTTCCTTAATGGGATAGCTCATATTTAGCTATAATTAAAGCGCCTTCAATGAAAATGTTGTCACTGACAAGCACGTATCCAGGGGGGGGGGCCGAGGGGCCCGGGCCCCCCCGAAATCCCGAAATTTGAAAATAATGATTTAAGTTTTAATGTGTGATTCGCTTTGCTCTGAATTAATTAAAATAAGTCCACATTTTTGAATGATTTTCGTCCTTGAGCCCCCCCCCCCCCCCCGAAACGAATTTCTGGATACGGGCCTGGTCACTGACGCTTCTTTTCGTTTTGTCAATACCAAATAATAATTTGCTGGTGTTTGCTGTATTACCTAAACTATGAAAATTTCAAAATTATGCTATCACATTTAATTGAATAAGTTATGATTGGCTTATTAAAATTTATTCAATTTCTTCCTCAAATTCAATTTATTGGCACATGGGTTTATTATATCGGCCTCTTCAAAACATTATAATACAAATTTTCCTATGTTCAGCTTAGCCATGCATCACCCGGTATAGCTGATCTAATCGAAAAATTAAAAGCTCTTGATAGATGCCAACTTTTATATACTAACGGCCGAGGGGGAAACCACTTATCCAATTTTGTACACCAAAAATTCTAAAATTCTAAAAAATTCTAAAAAATTCTAAAAAAATTCTAATAAATTCTGAAGCTTTATAAAAAATTCTGATTATTTTTTGGAACCAATTTTTTATCTGTATTTTTATCTTCTGTATCATTTTTACGTTAATAATGTGTCAAAAATATGCAGGGTGTTTCAGAAGTACGGTATATAACTTAAGGAGGTAATTCATTATCAAATTTTAAAAGAAAAAGTTCATATGAGCTTGTGCCCAGAGTTGCCCCGTTTTTGATATACAGGGTGTTTTTTCAAAAAAATGTGCCATGTGCCAAAACATTTAGACGGCTCCATGCAAGATCGAGTGAAACTGGGAGTTTTAAACGTAGTACGGAACTTCCTGACAGACCTGCAACAATAACCACGCCTGAATTAGAAGAGGCTATACTTCGTTCCTTCCTCTAACTAGTGCCAGGAAGGTAGCAGTGCAACTTCAAACAAGTGCATCAACTGTTTGGAGGGTTTTGCATCTTTATCAACTATACCTATACCATATTCAACATGTGCAAGCTCTGCTTCCCCGTGATTTTAAGCCAAGGTTTGATTTCAGTAGGTGCTGCATACAGTAGCACATAACAACACTTTTTTACTGAACATTTTATTTACTTACGAGGCCTCTTTTTCAAGAGAAGCCATAATGGATTTTCATAATGAACATTCCTGGGCGGACGATAATCCTCATAAAATTAGAGAAAGTCGTTTTCAGCAACAATTTTCGGTGAATGTATGGGCAGAGATCATTGGCGACTATCTTATTGGACCATACTTTTTATCACCTCGATCTACAAATAAGAACTAATATGTGGCTCATGCACGACGGCACCCCAGCTCATTTTAGTCTAGTTGCTCGTCAATGCATCGACAAGACTTTTCCTAATTGCTGGATTAGACGCGCTGGTCCCCAAGATTGGCCAGCTCGCAGTCCCGACTTGAATCCTCTAGACTATTCTTTATGGGGTCACTTAAAGTCTCGTGTCTATACAAGACACCAAGTTGCGATGCGGTACGAAATAATGCAGGCATTTTTGAACTTCTAAGAGAATCAATGGTGAGACGATTGCAATCGTGCGTTTCATCAGAAAGTGACCATTTTCAACATTTGCTTTGATTAACTGTTTAAACTGCGTTTTTTTTATATCATTATTTAAAAAAATTATTTTATTTTTAATTTAAATGTTTTAATTAACTTTAAAATACATGGGTAGGTTTTATTTTTTCTCTCGAATATGAAGCAAAATACGAAAAGAATTCAGGGAGCAAAGAAGTTGTATTATTAGTTGGTAAATTCGAGAGAAAATATTAAAATTAGGAAAATGTCAGTGGCGTACATTTTTTGTCAACAATATTCGTTAAGGTGCTCCCCGGGACGCCACTGAACTTAATACATTTAATTTAGTTAGGGCTAATTAATCCCCTTATCATTATGTACAACGGTACCAAATTTCAATAAAATCGGGACAAGGATATTTAAAAAAATTATAAGAAAATGATTTTTTTTAAACTTTAACACCCTGTATATCAAAGACGGGACAACTCCGGACACATGCTCATATGAACTTTTTCTCTTAGAATATCATAAGGAATCGCCTCCTTGAGTTACGTACCAAGCTTCTGAAACACCCTGTATTTATCCGACCTGTGTTTACCCTTTTTTTCCCTCATAGAGTAATCAAATAAGTGATGATTTTTTAAGAAGTCGTACTACATTATTTGGTAAGCTTACTCTTAGATAAGATTGGGTAGATAAAGGATGCGATCAGTTATATCCACTTTTTGATCTGGATAATATTCAAGCCAATATTGTCATCTGAAAGGTTTTCTTTCTTGCACAGGTACTAAATTGTTGGGACGTATATTTTTTCTAATGTCTGTAGCGCTTTCTTATTGCGATAAATATTGTATTGTTTTTTCCGGTTTTATCGGAAAAAAAAACAAGATTTTATTAATATCCAGAGACCATTCAGTTCATCAACATTCGTAAACCTGAAATCGTAATCGCAGCGTGCGTTTCGCTAGCTACTGCTCAAATAAACAAATATGCCGTTGTAGAAAGTAGTAGAGGGAAGAAATTTTTATACATTATGCATGCTTTTGAGCATGCGCATAAGTAAACAATTCTAAATAAATTCTGATAATTCTAAGAAATGCTAATAAATTCTAAAAAATTCTATCAGCTTGTCCACCAAAATTCTAAGCTTACGGCTTAAGAAAGTTTTTCTTTTTATCTGCCAAATGTGAGAACATACTCCAAGGTGTGTTCACTGGATAAAAAAAAAGATCAATTAGTATATTTTTTTATTATTAGGTATAGTAAAGCTGGCATGCAAATGGTCAGACTACAGTCTATAGAAGACTGGGAAAATTTGCCTATGACTAAATGGAATATTAAACAACCGTTGCTAAAAGACGTGAGAGAGGATGCAATTGAAACAGGTAAATAGGATATTATTCAGCATTAAGTACCATAAAAAACTTGAACCTAAATTTAATATTACACAGAAGACCTTTTAGCGGGTTAGTTTGTAGTTCGAACCTTATTGTGGGTTAGCTATATCCCGTTTTATTTGATCAATAGCAGTTTTATGATCTATCCATGCAAATTTAAGGGAACAGCGAGGAATCATTTTGTAGACCTTTCCCCTACTTACTTTTGTAATGCTGCGCTACCCCTCTCTTTGTAATTTACTTAGTCTTTTTGCCTGGTATAGTCCGACACAAGTTAAATGGTCATGATTTTACCTGCTTTGTAACATCCGGGTGGCTTACCCCCCCCCCCCCCCCATAAAGCAATTAAGGGCTGGTTTATAAGCCTTTCTCAGTAACAGGGAGGTATTATGTTTTTATTTTGATAATGTACGTATTTTAGGTATAATTAATTATACCTGTCGACACATTAGAAATTGTCGAATTATTATTAAATCATTTGAAAATACCAATCATAAGCAGCAAAAATGAGGTATTGCAAGAGTTTCTTAGCCAACATTGCCTCTATTTTGAAGATAATTGGTGGAAGCCTTAAAACTGTATGCCCTAGATTTTTTGCATAATTATCACGGAAGTATTCCTTTTGTAGTTTTAAACTTTGTAAAACCCCAATTAATTGCCTTTTGGTGTAATCTTCCTGAAAATAAATGTCATTATCATACATGTAGTTTTGGATTGTTGCTTTTGTGTTATTTGAGGAGGCAGTCTTGGTCAACTGCTTACTATGGTAGCTTGCATTGTCCATTACAATTACGCTATTCGGAGGTATATTTGGAATCAGCTTGTTTTTAAACCAATCTTCAAATAAATCAGCTGTGGCGTCCTCATGGTAATCCAGTGAAGAATCTTTAATGTTTTTTGCAAAAAACTAGTTAAGGTACTAAAAACCAAATCATATGATAAAATATATTGCGTAGGTGGGCTATAAAAGCATCCGGTAACATACCTCTTAGATTGCCCCCCCTAACATTGCGATTTGAATCCTACAGAAATGATATGGTCCGAATTAAAAAACAAAGTTAGACGCAATAATGTAAAACCAAAAATGTCCGCTAATGTAAATAAGTAAATAAATACATTTTATTTCATGAGACCAATGTTTACATTGGTATAGAAAAAGTCAATAATTTCAGCCACAAACAACTGTGGAAGAACGACTATTTAAATTTATAAATACAAAATATAATATACTAAATTACAGTTAAGATAATGAAATGAAATATGAAATGAAATGAAATGAAATATATTACATAATTTAGATAAATTACAATGTAAATAACAATTGGTTATCAAAGTACACCTAACTGTAATGTCCGTGTGTGTACTTTACTTTAGGCGCAAGATTAAGTTTATATAATATAAGAATGCAACTAGTGTATAATAGTAGTTTACATGTATAATATATGCATAGAATGCAGCAAACAAATGAGATAAATAAACCCTTCCATATAGGTAACGAAAGGTATGAAATCACCAAAAATGCAACAACAAAAGATACTGTTTTAATTAGAGTGTTAAAATTTACGTTTAATCAAATGTTAGAATTTTTATAAAATCAGCTTCTTTTGTTCTGATAACCTGCTTAATTTTCTTACTAAAGAGAGAGATGCTATTTATACGCCTTATTTCAATCGGCAACAAATTGTAAACTTTAGTGGCAAAATAATTAAGAAATCTCTGTGTGGTGGTCTTCGCGAGGCACACTCAGGTCCTGCCGAGTATTGCTTCTAGTTTCATACGTAAAAATTGACTTTCTTAGTACTGGGTTTTTGTAAGTAAATAAAATTACTGATTTGACATAAAGTTGAGGAACACTAAATACATTTGCCTCTTTAAACAATAAATCAGATGGATATCCTTTTTGCTTTTGTAGAAGAACCTTTAAGACAAATTTTTGAGTGGTGTTTAAAACATTCATGTTTGAGGGAAAAGTTCCACCCCAAATCAAAATGCCGTAACTAATCATAGACTCAGCCAAAACGATATACAACGTCCGTAATACCTTTGTAGACATAACATTTCTAACGCTATAGAACTTCCAGGCAAGTTTACGAATTTTAGCATTTAATTGCTTAATATGTTCCTCCCACCTCATATTTTGATTAACAATTATACCTAAGTATTTTATTTTATTGATTTTACTTATAGCTGTAGTGCATTGGCAATTTTGTTTATTATTTTGATTAATTAATTAATACTCACTAACATTATACAAAACACGAGAAATTAATAAATTACATACACTTCTCTTAAAAAGTACTTTGCTCGCTATGTTTTTGATTTCCCTAGGCAACTTGTTGTAGAGTTTTGTTCCCATGTATAATGGGCTCTTCTCAAATGATGTCATGGTGTGCGCCGGTACAACAAAGTTCATATTGTTACGCGTCTCATAATTATGAACAATTTCCATGGATAAAAAACTATTTAGATTATTTTTTTTTACGTACATACGAACTTCTAAAATGTATAAACTCGGCAAAGCAAGCAGTTTAAGCGCTTTAAATAGCCTCCGGCATGAGTGACGACAAGACACTTCCATCATACTTCTTATAGCTTTCTTTTGGATTAAAAACACTCTATTTAAATTCGATGGAGAGGAACCCCAAAATAAAATTCCACTTTTCACTCGAGAAACAAATAATTGAAATATTAATAAAACTCGTGAATTAATACCAGAGAGCAGTTTGAGAGCGTGCGTTAATCATGTACCGGGTGTACCACTAAGAATGGCTGTCGGCCGTATTTCAGAAAGTGTTAGTCGTATGGCTTGCGGAAAAGAAATATATTAGGTAAAGTGGTCATGAGAATTTGCTGGAAATTATTTTCAAGTTTCTCAGACTGGCGCTAGAGGGCGCAACAGTAACGGTAAATATGAATCACGAAGTTTTCTCAAAAGTCGCCCAGTTAAGGTATCCCGAAAATAACATTTTTGTATATTTCGAAGATTTATTAATAAAATTCACCTATAGAACGTGTTTGTCACTTTTCAAATAAAGTGCTAGGGGAAAGTTGAACATTATTTGTAATAAATGCTGATAACTCCGGTCTGGCTTAACATAATTTAGTAAACTTAGTTTTGTTAAAAAGGGCTTTTCTCACTCTATATATCATCTTATGAACTACACACATATTGTTTTACACTAGGCGCTAGGGGGCGCTGTTTTACGACTTCACAAGCAATGCGCGTTTTTTCGATAATTGTAAATATTATAGTGTATTTAATTTTACCTGATTACGAGGATGATTAAAAGTCTAAGAAGTCAGCGAAAACCGCAAGTTAATATATTTTCAATCCGGAGATATCACCAACAATAATCATAATTACGGAACATTATGATTTTATTTTCAAGTTGCCATTGTAAAGGTTTTTTTAAGAGTCAAGTAGGCCTTGGAAAAACAATATATGAAGGTACGTATGTTTCAAGCAAATATATCGTTACGACAATAATTCTCAGTGGCACCCTAAATGTTCAAATTGTCGCCCATCGTTCTGTATACACGACTCCAATCTCTCCCTAGTTGATGATACTGCAGTTTCCACCTCTGCCATATTGATACGGCGGCTGCTGTCCATTATCCTTTCTATCATGTTTTCCCTTGTGGTGGGTCTGGTAACGAAAACAAGGTCCTTCAATCTCCCCCATAGATAAAAATCTAGGCATGTTAAGTCAGGTGATCTAAAATAGAAATTACCACTTTCATTAACAGTATCACAATATATCCTATAATATTACCTGGCAGGCCACGGAAATATACTCCCTCTTCCTATCCACCTTGCAGAAAATGTGTCGTCAAGAAATTGACGAACGTTTGCCGCAAAATGTGCAGGACATCCATCGTTCTGCGAATATCCAAGGGCACATCTTCGAGAAGAATTAGGAGCTCGTAATTTAAAAAATGTAAATATCTTGGCTCAGTAAGCGACTCATTAAATACAAACGGTCCAATTATTCTGCCACCCAAAATGCCGCATCAGACATTGACACTTCATCTTCCTTGATGCTGCACCTCCCGCATCCAATGGGGATTATCCCGCGACCAATAATGCATATTATGGCGGTTTGCTCCTCCATTACTATGAAAAGTAGCTTCATCAGTCCATTAATTCTGGAGAGGAGATTTCTATCTTGCAATATCATATTGAGCAACCAATAGCAATGATCCAATCTTCTATCATAATCTTGCGGGGTCAAAGCCTGGTGGAGCACAATATGGTAGGGATGTAGCCTAAAGAAAAACAAAATACTTATAACATTGACTAGAAAACTATTAAGAGAAATATTGGCATTATTCTAAACTATTTAAGAGTTATAACATATAGATATAATTACTTACCTTTCTTCTAATAAAATCCTATGCACAGTAGAGCGAGTAACGCCCAAGTCTCTAACAATTAATCTAATACTAATTTTTGGATTAAATTCCACATATGCCAAAACATTTACAATGTTTGCCTCGGTTCGACCTCGGCGGCGTCTGCGATATACAGGGCGACGAATACTTCCAGCAGTACGAAAACGGCTAGCTAAACGATTAAACATTCTACTGTCGTATCGGCGCCTTTGAGGGTATCGTACTGCGTAAACCCGTTCAGCAATTGTTGCATTTCCCAAACATTCAAAATACACCGCAATGATGTCAACCGCTTCTTCAAGTAACAGAGGCATTTTGAAAATCAAATACGAGACGACACTGTTGGTACGACAAAAATTTTGACGTAATAATGAAAGGTGACACGCGTGCACAGTTTTAATTCATATTTTGTTTTTCGAAGGCCTATTTGACTCTTAAAAAACCTTTACAATGACAACTTGAAAATAAAATCATAATGTTCAGAAATTATGATTATTGTTGTTGATATCTCCGGATTGAAAATAGATATTAACTTGCGGTTTTCGCTGACTTCTTAAACTTTTAATCATCCTTGTAATCAGGTGAAATTGAATATACTATTATATTTACAATTATGGAAAAAACGCGCAATGTTTGTGAAGGTGTAAGACAGCGCCCCCTAGCGCCTAGTGTAAAACACATATTGCCGTAGTTCATAAGACGAAATATAGAGTGAGAAAAGCCCTTTTTAACAACACTAAGTTTACTAAATTATGTTAAGCCAGACCGGAGTTATCAGCATTTATTACAAATAATGTTCAACCTTCCCCCACCACTTTATTCGAAAAGTGACGAAGAAGTTCTATAGGTGAATTTTATTAATAAATCTTCGAAATATACAAAATTGTTATTTTCGGGATACCTTAACTAGGCGACTTTTGAGGAAACGTCGTGACTCATATTTTCCGTTACTGTTGCGCCCTCTAGCGCCAGTCTGAGAAACTTGAAAATAATTTCCAGTTATTATTTATCATGACCACTTTACCTAATGTATTTTTTTTCCGCAAGCCATACGACTAACACTTTCTGAGATGCGGCCGACAGCCATTCTTAGTGGGACACCCGGTAATTGAAGTCGAAAATAATTATAAAAAATTTTGGGTAAACATAAAACCGCTAATTATATTAGTGGATGATAGTGTTAGTACAGATTCAAACTATTGAGATTACTCATTTTACTCATACGATTTTATACAGGGCGTTCCACGTAGAAGTTCCGCATTTTCAACCCGGTAATTACACAAATGTCAAAAAAGCCTTTGCCATTCGTTTTCAAACAAAAAAAATTATTCCGATATCTCAAAAACTTAAGAAAATAAAGAAGGGTAGAACTTCTACGTATGGCACCCTGTATAATAAAAATTATATATTACGGCTTACTACTTTTACGCATATTAATAATTTACGTCAGAGTCAGCGATACACAATAAATTTTTGTACATATTATACAAACATTGTTTTAATCTTTCTACCACCCTGGACCGAAATAGTTTATTTGCCAAAAGCAGGTATAAAGTATAAATGCGTTAGTTAGTCATGACCATTTATCGTGTGTCGTACTATACTTTAAGCAGCAGCACAAGGGTTGTTGGCAATATTTACAATTTTTCCTCCCTTTTCTAATGAATATACTTAAATCCTGAAAAGCCAATAGCACGGTTAAAACATTTCTTTTCCACTCTGTGCATCTAACACGTGATATCCAGTTTAAAGTAAGAAATAATATAAACTTAACATTCTACGTAGTCTAACATATCAAATTACGATGTGTATTATTAAAAAATGGCAGAGCAAAATATCAATTTGATTGAGCAAGTCAAAACACATTTTAACTAGGTAAAAAAAATTTATAAAATTTAATTTAAAAACAAATCGGTTTCTGCTAGTAACTGAATTGATTCTTCTTCTTCTTTGTATGCCTATCCGGGTCGGATGCTGGCGACCATCTGAATGATCATAATTTTGTTGACTGCTTCCCTGAACAGTCCCGTGGTTGACTTTCCGAACCAGACTCTTAGGTTTTTCAACCATGAGATTCTCCTTCTTCCTGGTCCTCTGCTCCCGTAAACTTTACCTTGTAGGATGCATTGGAGGAGATGGTATCGATTTTCATTGCGCAGTATGTGCCCAAGATATTCTAATTTCCTGCATTTAACGGTGTAAAGGACCTCACGTTCTTTCCCCAGGCGTCGTAGGATTTCTTCATTGGTCACCCTCTGCGTCCACGACACTCTCAGCATCCTTCGATACAGCCACATTTCGAAGGCTTCCAGCTTCCTCTCAGTAGCAGCAGTCAGTGTCCAAGCCTCTACTCCGTAGTACAAAACAGAAAAGACGTAGCATCTTAACAACCTGATCTTGAGGTTTATGTTCAAGTCATGGCTCTTGAAGCACTTTGTCATTTGATTGAACACTGCTCTGGCCTTCTCTATCCTGCATCTGATTTCCTGTGAATGGTCCCACTCTTCATTAACACAGGTACCCAGGTATGTGTATTTTTGTACTCTTTCCACACGTTTTCCATTTATAATTAGGTGGTCATCCGGGATATTTCTTTTACTGATGATCATTAATTTGGTTTTGTCAACATTTATATCAAGACCATATTGCTGACTGATCAGTGTGATTTGTGTCATCAGGTTTTGCAGATCGTCTAGGTTATCTGTGAACACGACGGTGTCATCTGCATATCTTATGTTGTTCAGCCTCTGTCCATTCAGGTTCACCCCCGCCTCGCTATTCTCCAGCGCCTCACGAAAGATGTACTCGGAGTATATGTTGAACAACAGTGGAGACAATATGCAACCCTGTCGAACTCCTCTAGCAATTCTGACTGGCTCTGTGTGGCTGTCCTGTACTCGGACGGTGGCCTTCTGATTCCAATACAGGTTCGCGATGATCCTAAGGTCTTTGTCATCCAGTCCGATTTTCTTCAGTATCTCTATTAGCTTTGTGTGCCGGACTCTATCGAATGCCTTTTGATAGTCTATAAAGCAGGCATACACGTCACAGTTCATGTCTCTGCACCTCTGGAACAACACCTGCACACTAAACACTGCCTCACGAGTGCCGAGCGCGCTTCTAAAGCCAAACTGGGTGGGGCTTAATTCGTCTTCACATATCCGATAGATTCTCCTGTGAATGACTTTCAGAAACAATTTCAACAAATGACTCATTAAGCTTATTGTTCTGTATTCTTGGCATTTTTTGGCCCCAGGCTTCTTGGGCAAGGTGATAAATTCCGATTCGAGCCATGCCCGTGGTATATCTCCCGTATCATAAATGTGGTTGAAGATCGTCGTCAACCATTCAATGTGATTGTCGTCCAGCAGTTTGATGAACTCCGCCTGCATCCCGTCAGGCCCTGGCGCTTTACCCTCTTTGAGTCCATCAATCGCAGCTTGTACTTCCTTTCTCAATATCACCGGTCCCGTATTATCATCAATTTGTGGTGATGGTGGTCTTTCGTCATGGAAAAGTTCCTTGATGTAGGCTTCCCACGTGTCCTTGATCTTTGCTTTTTCAATAATAAGCTCGCCGTTTCGGTCCATCAAACTGTTCCCTGATTTTGATTTTGTCTTTCCTGTTAGTTCCTTGATTTTGCGGTGTAGATTGAAACTGTCGTACTTTGCGCTGAGGGCTTCTATTTCATTACATTTAAGTTCCAGTTCTCTCTGTTTTGCTTCTCTGATCTTTCTTCTAATGGATTTGTCGAGTTCTTTGTATAGTACAGGTTTATTCTTGTTTTTTCGCCTTTGTTTCATCATTTCAAGGATTTCACTGGTCATCCAGGGTTTTCGTTTTAATTTTTCGGGTTGTAATAGCGTAGTTTTGAGGTTCTGCACACTTTCACATAGTTCCTGAATCTCCACACTCACATCTTCATGTACCAGGTGTTCGTTGTTTTTGTGATGTTCATTCAGCTTCTTCCTTACCTGTATCGCCACTGCAGAGTCTTTTAGTTTTCGCAAATCGTAGCGTCTTATCATTCTTTTGTGTACCTTCTTTAGCCGTAGTTTAAAAACACCCACCACTGGATTGTGATCCGATTGTATGTCTGCTCCCGGATACGTTTTTACTGAGGTAAATGCGTTCCTATATCTACTGTTGATCAAGATATAGTCAATCTGATTTCTGACTATAGCATCTTCCCTGTCTGCCGGTGAACTCCAAGTGTATATTCTCCTCGGGGGTAATTGGAAGAAGGTGTTTGTGACTACTAGCTTTTGTTCCTCCACAAATATGCTAAGCAGCTCTCCTCTGTCGTTTCTTTCTCCTAGACCCCAGGGGCCTATATGATTTCCTGAACATCCGCGTCCCACTTTGGCATTGAAATCACCCATGACCAAGTTGACATCTTGTTTTGGGAGTTTTCGAAGTACAGCCGTAATGTTCTCGTAAAATTGCTCCACTTCTTCTTCGCTGTGGTCTCTTGTGGGTGCGTATACCTGAATTATGTTTATTCTTGCAGGTTTTGCTTCGATTTGTAGTAGCAGAAGTCGTTCGGATATTGGTACAAAGTTGGTGACACACGTCGCTACGTTCTTACTCACTATAATTCCTACCCCGTATTTGTGTTCATTATTAGTTGGTCCAGAGTAGTATATCCTATGTTGGTTGATGTCGCACTGCCCCGCTCCTGGCCATCTTGTTTGGCTGACACCAAGAATACTGATCCGCATTCTCTCCATTTCCTGGATTGCGTTGTTAATTTTACCAGGTTGAGCCAACGTTCTTACATTCCACGTTCCCATTCTCACCTCTCCGTCTTTCTCAGCCTTATTCTTAATAATGTTCACAACTGTCCCCCCCGGAGATCCGACTGGGGGACTTGAAACTCCGGTATATTTATTTATGAACTTCATCATGATGGCTATACTAGGGACTATCCGTAGATCTTTACTGCAGTGGTTTCCCGTTGCCTTCTACAGTCTAATGCCGTTGACTGTCCACAGTTCCTCCGCCTTTAGGGCCAATTTCTTAACCCTAGGACAATAGAGTGCCCTATCATTTTCTAGTTCCTCCACCCGAAGCTGTTGACCAGAAAATGGGGGATTACTTATACCGGTAATCATTCGGTCGACAGAGCCTCGTCAGTTTCTAGCAGGGTGCACCACGTGCAGGTGAGGTTGTCATTTGGGTCAGCTATATGTATGCTGTCACCCCTTACACCCCTGAATTGATTAGGTATTATTTATTCTTTCTTCAATTCTTTGTCGTATTTATAGCTAAGAATACCCCCTATTAACGTCAGATAAAACTAAGGTTCTTTGTTTTTAAGGGGAAAAAACATGGCGCAAGTTACATCTCGGGACAATTAGGTCACCTCAGTTCCATTAAAAATTTGAGATTTAAAATAAACTTAAAAACATCTTTTGTCATTTGTCTTTTGGGATTAAGTGAATAAACAAAAGCTCCCAAGCACTTCCAGAAATTAAACTGGCGTCATTGCTTTTGGACAAAGGAATATGCGTTCTTCTCGAATCTTCTCAGCCAATGGCGAATTTTGTTTGTAACTTCATTTCTTTGTTAAAACTATTTGGATTTTTACCATCGATAGTAGATTTACAAATTGAATGAAACTTTAAAATTTTTCCTTTTTGTGGATCATTACACTTTGCCTTTAATTTTAGGTGGACTAGATCTCATTATTTGTCCAGGAGTAGCATTTACAAAAAATGGTGACCGCTTGGGACATGGTGGCGGATATTATGATTCATATATTACGCATTTGAAGCAAATTCAAGAAATACCCCCTGCAACAGTAGCTGTTGCTTTTAAGGAACAGATTGTAGACACCATTCCACTTACTCCGAAAGACGTTTTAATAGACTTGGTTTTATTTGACGAGTAAAAAATGGTTTAATATAGCATAAGTAGAGGAAAACTAAGAGTTCTGGATCAGGTGGTGCTGGTGGTGCTGGTGGTGCAACTAACCCGGGTGGTTCGGTGGTGCGTTTTATGATCTAACCCGGGTGGTTCGGTGGTGCGTTTTATGATCTAACCCGGGTGGTTCGGTGGTGCGTTTTATGACCTAACCCGGGTGGTTCGGTGGTGCTGTTTACAAAATAACCCGAAATTAAACCCGACTTTTTACGACCTAACCCGGATGCTTTCATGAGGCGGCTTCTTATCTAACCCTAACTTGATCCTTAATATTTATGAACTGACCCGAGTTAAAACCCGACTTTTTACGACCTAACCCGGATGCTTTCGTGAGGCGGCTTCTCATCTAACCCTAATTTGAACCTGAATATTTATGATCTGACCTGAGATAAAACCCGACTTTTTACGACCTAACCCGGATGCTTTCATGAGGCGGCTTCTCATCTAACCCTAACTTGAACCTGAATATTTATGAACTGACCCGAGATAAAACCCGACCTTTTATGATTTAACCTTAGTGCAAACGCCGCTGTTAAAGCGATATAGTAAAAAAAACTCGATTAAAATTTTATCTTGTTCGCTAGACCAATTAATTTCCAAATATTATAATTAAAACATACAATCACTACACTGGCGCACAGTCAAAAATCGTGCTTGCACTATCCCAACGTACAGAGCGTCCGCTTCAGAAAATACGGTGCCGTATTTTTTGCGCCGAACGCTCTGGAGGAACACACTCCGATTTGCAAGTACATACACGCTTTGTCGCGGCAAAGCTCGCCGTCAAATTACGGCCACTCTTTTGCGGTACCGCTTTGTAGGAAACCAAAGCTTTAGTGAAACGCCGCTGCCCCAGAACTCTGTCCATATTCCTCTACTGTGTTAATTTATGCGGGTAATAAAACCGACAAGGGTCGGATCAGCCTGCATACTTATAGAGGTAAAAAACCGCTTTAGAATGTTTTTGGTATATCTTTTTTAGATAATTTTGGGGGAAATAATTTGCCTGAGATGCCAATTAAAAAAGCCTACATTTAATTGTATTTTAGATTCTTGAATTTTGTACATGGATTAAAAATCTACTATTTCTTGAAATTGTATACATTATGTTAGATAATTATTAATATAATGTTATTAAGACTTTGTAAATATCTGTAAAAACTGTTCTAAATCGTGTCATTTCTGAAAATTGTATACTGAGTGATTAGAATTTAGTAAAAAATTAAAAAAATGTTTTAATGTTATTAAGACCTGTAAAAATTTGTAAAACTGTACAGAATTGTATTATTTTCTGAAAATGATATACTGAGTGTTTAGAATTTAGTAAAAATTAAAAAAATGTTTTAAATTTGTTAAATCATGTGAAATCTTGTATAAAATGACTAGAACCGTTCTTAATCATGTCATTTCTGAAAATTGTATACTGAGCGTTTAGAATTTAGTAAAAAATTAAAAAAAATGTTTTAACGTTATTAAGCCCTGTGAAACTTTGTAAAAAATGACTAAAACAGTCGCAAATCGTCCTATTTTCTTAAAAGTGTATACTGAGTGTTTAGAATTTAGTAAAAATTAAAAAAAATGTTTTAAATTTGTTAAATCATGTGAAATCTTGTATAAAATGACTAGAACCGTTCTTAATCATGACATTTCTGAAAATTGTATACTGAGTGTTTAGAATTTAGTAAAAAATTAAAAAAAATGTTTTAACGTTATTAAGCCCTGTGAAACTTTGTAAAAAATGACTAAAACAGTCGCAAATCGTCCTATTTTCTTAAAAGTGTATACTGAGTGTTTAGAATTTAGTAAAAATTAAAAAAAATGTTTTAACGTTATTAAGCCCTGTGAAACTTTGTAAAAAATGACTAAAACAGTCGCAAATCGTCCTATTTTCTTAAAAGTGTATACTGAGTGTTTAGAATTTAGTAAAAATTAAAAAAAATGTTTTAAATTTGTTAAATCATGTGAAATCTTGTATAAAATGACTAGAACCGTTCTTAATCATGTCATTTCTGAAAATTGTATACTGAGTGTTTAGAATTTAGTAAAAAATTAAAAAAAATGTTTTAACGTTATTAAGCCCTGTGAAACTTTGTAAAAAATGACTAAAACAGTCGCAAATCGTCCTATTTTCTTAAAAGTGTATACTGAGTGTTTAGAATTTAGTAAAAATTAAAAAAAATGTTTTAAATTTGTTAAATCATGCGAAATCTTGTATAAAATGACTAGAACCGTTCTTAATCATGGCATTTCTGAAAATTGTATACTGAGTGTTTAGAATTTAGTAAAAAATTAAAAAAAATGTTTTAACGTTATTAAGCCCTGTGAAACTTTGTAAAAAATGACTAAAACAGTCGCAAATCGTCCTATTTTCTGAAAATGCTATACTGAGTGTTTAGAATTTAGTAAAAATTAAAAAAAAATGTTTTAAATTTGTTAAATCATGTGAAATCTTGTATAAAATGACTAGAACCGTTCTTAATCATGACATTTCTGAAAATTGTATACTGAGTGTTAAGTATTTTAGTTGAAAATAAGATCATAAATCATCTATACAAAACAAGCGCCCCTTATGGATTTGAACGAAAATCATAGATTCGACTATTTTCATGAAAAATAAATCTAAGTACGGAATAATGCAGGAAGATTATCTATTTTCTTGGTTTAGAAAGTGATGTAGTTAAGATTTATAACTTAGGAATAAATAAATTATTATTAATCTTTTCGACCTATTTCTCTTGCATATTTAATTTCTTTGATAGTAAGAACTAATCTTTTTATTTTACAAAGTAAAAAAAAAAAGCTAAAGATCGGCGTTGTCAGTCAGGTATAAGAACTGATTTAACACGATGGTTTTTGTACAAACGTTCACATACAATTGTATGCTTTTTAACCGATTGTGTCGGAAAAAATGACGATTTATAGATTAGATATTTAGACGAAGAGCTAACCTTCTCAATAAAGTATTGATTATTGCCCTGCTAGCTAGACAACACTTTTTATGTTAGTCAAAAAAAAAATTTTTTTTTTTCGGACGCTATTACAGATTTCATCGTTAACTAACAAACATTAAGACCAAAAAATTAGCGTGCAAGATGAAATGTATAGGTTCACTTCATTTCTACATTATTTTACAACTCTCAATCGCATTAAAAACAAGATCGAATAAAAAATAACTTATGACATATGGACGAAAAATGTTTTTCGGGCTATTTAGGTTAGCGACCGCATTACGTCTGAAATACCACATTTTTCGAGCTTATAACATAATTTACTATTTTAACGTTAAAATAGGGGAAATGATGTATCAAAATGGATACTTTTTTTTTGTCGGTCACGAGATTATAGTTTCTTTTAAAATGAACTCTAATATTTACAACACAAAATATCCTTTAAACCACATTAGTTTAAAACTCGTCTGTCGCTTTCCCTCTATTGTGAGTTTGATTAAAGTATAGCGTAGTATATATTTAGATGAATTTCGCAAATGTTGAATACTTTCAAAACTGAAAAAGCCGCCCTTTGCAATAAATATCTCCGTAGAGTTAGGTACCCTGCAGATTAAGGGTATTTCAGCGGATAATCATATACAAATTCAAAGATTTTGTCTATTTTAATGGATTAACAAACAATATCTATAGGATGACTTTACTGATAAAAAAAAAAATAACAAAAATCCATAAAGTCTAGGCTCACATGAAATTCCATAAAGAGCAGCTGCATAGCCTTATCACATCAAACTATATTTTTATTTCGTTCTATTGTCAAAAGTCTGTGTTTAGGAGATTATCGTTCATTTTAAAATGAACTCTAATATGTACATCACCATAAACTACCTCTTAAGCCGTCGTAAAAATACACTTTTCGATTTACCTCTATATTGATTTTCTAATATTAAATATCTACAATAGTCGAAATTCGCTCGCTAATACCTATGTATGCAAGGTTTCTTCAAAAAATGACAATTTTGTTGTTTAATGGCTTGAAAAAATGGAAAAAAGGAGGTTTTTGCATCCATTTATTTCCAGATGAGTGTTAAAAATACTTATAAAACTCGGTATACCGAAGATCAAACATTAATGAGAGGGTTGAGTCCTGTTTGCCAAATCCTGATTTTTAATTTGACGTTGGCAACGATACAATTTTTTAACATTTATCATAAGAGGCGTATATTTTTGGAGCTTAGATCTACCAGTTTATCCACGCCCCATTTATTGTTAGTGCTTTAGTAATTTTACTTTCCAATTATTTTTTACCAAAACGCATAGTTGAAACAGTGTCTATATCAGACGATATAATAAATTTTAAGGATTAATTTGCTTACAAATACACTTTAATTTATTTAGGCTAAAGCAGCCAGACATATACTGGAACTACGAAAACCCTATTACAATTTGGTTGCCTAGAGAAAATTTTGTAAAAAACATAGCTTTCTACACAAATGCTTGCACATTATGTACCTATCATTTTAAGATACCTGGCGACATCAATGTAAGCATTGACATAATGACGCAAGATATAGATAGGTACTAGAATATTCAAGATTTCTATTAACGATACACTTCAGCATACATGTGAGATGTCATTAATGTCTACGGAAGGCAACAGACATACCAGCTATTTTTTACATGGGATTCCATAGACTTGGACGCTTCTTGTTTAGAAATATTTGATGTCATCTTGAGGAGTTCCGTATTGAAGCATCAAACCTACCTGCCAAATAATTGACGAAATATGGGATATCATAAAATATGCCCCCCATCGAACTAAATGATCCTATAAACCAGCTTCACAGACCGTAATTTGTGATGCTAACACGATTAATACGCAATAGAACAAGATTAAGAAACAAAATTTAAAGTAGCTCTTTATCACACGAAAATAATTAAATAATTTACGGTTACAGAACAATAATTATTTTAAAAAGCTGTATAACTAAATATATTATGTTATTAGGAATATTCTGTCTAAAGTAACAGCTAATCTTAGTCGAAAATGAGATCGTATTATTGATTGTTGAATTCGTTAGGTATGAAATAAAATTAGAGATTTCGTCTATTTTTTCACGATTAAAAAAGAATACCTCTATTTAGCTAAAAATGAAACGATTACAGTGGTAGATTAATTCACTTTACCAAGCATGTAAACTACTAATTTTGCAATAAATATCTTCTATATTTCTAGGTAGGTTTACTCGAAAATGTGGGGCTATTTTCATCAAAAATCCCGATACGAAATTGAAAAATTTGCCTATTTTTGTCGGTTTACAAAGTGATAGTGGAATATTGGTTTGATCAAAGAACAATAATTATTTTAAAAATGTTGTATAATTAACTAAATGTCGGTGTTATCAGGCAGGCAAGAAGTTATTTATCTGAATCTTATTTGTACCATTAGCGTTTATATACAAATGTTAGTGGTTTTCAAAAATTGATATCTCGGAAATTATTAGGTTTAGACTTATAATACGCTTATTAAAAAATAATAACTACGTTATGCAAAATTCAAAAATATTATAAGATGTAGGGTATCCCAGTAACTTAACCAAATATTTTCGGTCTTCGTAAAGCTTTACACGTTTCTTCAGCGTACCAAACATTCACTTTTTTTAAATATTGACATCGGATTAGGATTCTGAACATAGGATTAACATCACTCCAATAGTGAACATGTTGCGTTGTCACAGTTCCATTCGTTGAAAAGTAAACAAAACCGTTTGAGCTACGTGGGGAATAAATAAAGTTGGCTTGTTGAAAAATTTTAATATTTATTAAGGTAAAAGACTATAAATATATCGATACAACACTTTGGCATTTCTAATACTACAAACATGAATATCTAAAATGTGATATTTACAACCGTCAACTCTCTCTCCCTTCTCTAATTTTGGTACACCAATGCTGTCTTCTAAGTTTATAATATATGGCGTCCTGCAGTTTAATTCCGAAAATGTTTTAACTAAAAATTCCTCTTTAACACATCCTTTAACGTAAATAATGTCGGCGTCTATCAGATTGTTGGATATGATATTATGTAGTTCCTTGTAATCGGTATCACCATAATTATAAAGGATACCATGATGATTTCCAAATAGATATTTGACTTGTTTCTTGCAAGCCTTACTTAAGCTGTCGAATGGTTTAACTGGTTTAAAAAAGTAACTTTTCATACTATTCCCATCATAAATAGCCAATTCTTTCGCGCAAAATTCAGGTATGTTAAATCCTTGAATATCGACTACAACGAACTTCATTGTCTGAAGACTCAAATCAAACAAGTATATTTTCATATTTTTATCGCTCTTAAGTTCGATTTCAAAAGCACACCCCCACTTTTCGATAATTTCACAGTCTTAGCACATAGATCTTATATTTTTATTTACGATCAATTCATCTTTATTCGCCAATCGTCTCAAACGAGTCTGCTTTTGAAAGTAATATAGCCTTAGTATTCAGAAAATATTAATGATATCGGAGCCTAAAACATCCTTGACACTAAAAAATCATTGTGTTTCCTAACAAAACCCATCATCTTGTCTATTTAGCTTGCTTTCCTATTGTTTAGCAGGTTAAATAAAATTATTATTTCGCTCTTTTTGTCTGTACTGAATCGTTAGGGGAATACGTTTCTAGTTCTATAAGAGAGACAGTTAAAATTTATGTAAGCAATCAAAAATCCTTCACTATGAGCTACTTAGTTAAAATTTCATATTTCCTTCCTGGGTCAGGCAAAATTTGTGATGTGTCGGACAAAATTTATAAAAATACAAAAAAAAAAAATGCTGGATGCATTTTTAGCGTGACTTTCTATTTAATACCATCTTATTTCAAGGTATAATTCGGTTGTCAAAATGAGAATAAAATAATTTTCCCATGGTTTATGTCATCTTAAAAAAGTCAAAAGGTCATATTCTGTAGAGGGTCAGATACATTTAAATTTAAATATTTTCTCCAAGAAGAATTTTAAGATAGTATTATAGTAAATAAAAATTCTATACCTCCAATATTTCATGGAAACATATCGTGTTCTAGCGACATAACCCAAAAGTACCTCTATTCAGAAACGCATCGTACTTTTCTTGTCAATAATTGTCTCATTGTCCCATCCATTACATTATTATAATCTTAAAGCACCTGTTACCAGCATTATCTGTTTTTATGGTTTTCATAAAACATAGCGATTACCAATGAAAATTAAACGAAAACTTAATAAATAACTTTTTTTTTTTTCAACTGAAATAGACTGATTTTCGATGGAAAAATGTTACTTTTAACTAAAAATGAATATAAGACATATACGCAATGATATTTAGAATAAATCAATCTTTTCTAAAATTACTATGAAATATTCACAAAATCGTTTCGTTATAACCAAAGTAGCAAGGCTTGCAGATTTCGTATAGAGTTCAAACGCGATACTGAGATGATCTTTTTTTTTTTTATATTTTTGTAGGATAATGCACCACTACGTTGTAAGTACTTGAGAGAGGACTTTCTTGAAAAATCCTCAAATTTCTCTGCAATTTTGTTCCTTCTAGAGTTAAATTCACACAGAAAACCCCGTATTCTTATCTTTCAGGTTGGTATATTAAAAAGGGCTTATTAGTATGGTTTAGAAAACAAGCAATATTAATTAACGGATGTTTTTTCGTCGTATGAAGAGTTGAAAAATTTTTTTTTCCACTCCAATGGTTACGATGCAGAGAGTCGGGTTTCATCATAATCTTTCAGGGTAGCTCAGGTTTGATTGCATGTAGAGAGTCGGGTTTCATCATAATCTTTCAGGGTAGCTCAGGTTTGATTACATGTACTAAGGTTAGTGCTCCTTGCAATCGGTTTCAGGTTTGACGCGCCCCCCTCAGGTTTGTTCAGGTTTCTCAAACGTTTGAGAAACCTGAACAAACCTGAGGGGGGCGCGTCAAACCTGAAACCGATTGCAAGGAGCACTAACCTTAGTACATGTAATCAAACCTGAGCTACCCTGAAAGATTATGATGAAACCCGACTCTCTACATGCAATCAAACCTGAGCTACCCTGAAAGATTATGATGAAACCCGACTCTCTGCATCGTAACCATTGGAGTGGAAAAAAAAATTTTTCAACTCTTCATACGACGAAAAAACATCCGTTAATTAATATTGCTTGTTTTCTAAACCATACTAATAAGCCCTTTTTAATATACCAACCTGAAAGATAAGAATACGGGGTTTTCTGTGTGAATTTAACTCTAGAAGGAACAAAATTGCAGAGAAATTTGAGGATTTTTCAAGAAAGTCCTCTCTCAAGTACTTACAACGTAGTGGTGCATTATCCTACAAAAATATAAAAAAAAAAAAGATCATCTCAGTATCGCGTTTGAACTCTATACGAAATCTGCAAGCCTTGCTACTTTGGTTATAACGAAACGATTTTGTGAATATTTCATAGTAATTTTAGAAAAGATTGATTTATTCTAAATATCATTGCGTATATGTCTTATATTCATTTTTAGTTAAAAGTAACATTTTTCCATCGAAAATCAGTCTATTTCAGTTGAAAAAAAAAAAAGTTATTTATTAAGTTTTCGTTTAATTTTCATTGGTAATCGCTATGTTTTATGAAAACCATAAAAACAGATAATGCTGGTAACAGGTGCTTTAAGATTATAATAATGTAATGGATGGGACAATGAGACAATTATTGACAAGAAAAGTACGATGCGTTTCTGAATAGAGGTACTTTTGGGTTATGTCGCTAGAACACGATATGTTTCCATGAAATATTGGAGGTATAGAATTTTTATTTACTATAATACTATCTTAAAATTCTTCTTGGAGAAAATATTTAAATTTAAATGTATCTGACCCTCTACAGAATATGACCTTTTGACTTTTTTAAGATGACATAAACCATGGGAAAATTATTTTATTCTCATTTTGACAACCGAATTATACCTTGAAATAAGATGGTATTAAATAGAAAGTCACGCTAAAAATGCATCCAGCATTTTTTTTTTTTGTATTTTTATAAATTTTGTCCGACACATCACAAATTTTGCCTGACCCAGGAAGGAAATATGAAATTTTAACTAAGTAGCTCATAGTGAAGGATTTTTGATTGCTTACATAAATTTTAACTGTCTCTCTTATAGAACTAGAAACGTATTCCCCTAACGATTCAGTACAGACAAAAAGAGCGAAATAATAATTTTATTTAACCTGCTAAACAATAGGAAAGCAAGCTAAATAGACAAGATGATGGGTTTTGTTAGGAAACACAATGATTTTTTAGTGTCAAGGATGTTTTAGGCTCCGATATCATTAATATTTTCTGAATACTAAGGCTATATTACTTTCAAAAGCAGACTCGTTTGAGACGATTGGCGAATAAAGATGAATTGATCGTAAATAAAAATATAAGATCTATGTGCTAAGACTGTGAAATTATCGAAAAGTGGGGGTGTGCTTTTGAAATCGAACTTAAGAGCGATAAAAATATGAAAATATACTTGTTTGATTTGAGTCTTCAGACAATGAAGTTCGTTGTAGTCGATATTCAAGGATTTAACATACCTGAATTTTGCGCGAAAGAATTGGCTATTTATGATGGGAATAGTATGAAAAGTTACTTTTTTAAACCAGTTAAACCATTCGACAGCTTAAGTAAGGCTTGCAAGAAACAAGTCAAATATCTATTTGGAAATCATCATGGTATCCTTTATAATTATGGTGATACCGATTACAAGGAACTACATAATATCATATCCAACAATCTGATAGACGCCGACATTATTTACGTTAAAGGATGTGTTAAAGAGGAATTTTTAGTTAAAACATTTTCGGAATTAAACTGCAGGACGCCATATATTATAAACTTAGAAGACAGCATTGGTGTACCAAAATTAGAGAAGGGAGAGAGAGTTGACGGTTGTAAATATCACATTTTAGATATTCATGTTTGTAGTATTAGAAATGCCAAAGTGTTGTATCGATATATTTATAGTCTTTTACCTTAATAAATATTAAAATTTTTCAACAAGCCAACTTTATTTATTCCCCACGTAGCTCAAACGGTTTTGTTTACTTTTCAACGAATGGAACTGTGACAACGCAACATGTTCACTATTGGAGTGATGTTAATCCTATGTTCAGAATCCTAATCCGATGTCAATATTTAAAAAAAGTGAATGTTTGGTACGCTGAAGAAACGTGTAAAGCTTTACGAAGACCGAAAATATTTGGTTAAGTTACTGGGATACCCTACATCTTATAATATTTTTGAATTTTGCATAAAGTAGTTATTATTTTTTAATAAGCGTATTATAAGTCTAAACCTAATAATTTCCGAGATATCAATTTTTGAAAACCACTAACATTTGTATATAAACGCTAATGGTACAAATAAGATTCAGATAAATAACTTCTTGCCTGCCTGATAACACCGACATTTAGTTAATTATACAACATTTTTAAAATAATTATTGTTCTTTGATCAAACCAATATTCCACTATCACTTTGTAAACCGACAAAAATAGGCAAATTTTTCAATTTCGTATCGGGATTTTTGATGAAAATAGCCCCACATTTTCGAGTAAACCTACCTAGAAATATAGAAGATATTTATTGCAAAATTAGTAGTTTACATGCTTGGTAAAGTGAATTAATCTACCACTGTAATCGTTTCATTTTTAGCTAAATAGAGGTATTCTTTTTTAATCGTGAAAAAATAGACGAAATCTCTAATTTTATTTCATACCTAACGAATTCAACAATCAATAATACGATCTCATTTTCGACTAAGATTAGCTGTTACTTTAGACAGAATATTCCTAATAACATAATATATTTAGTTATACAGCTTTTTAAAATAATTATTGTTCTGTAACCGTAAATTATTTAATTATTTTCGTGTGATAAAGAGCTACTTTAAATTTTGTTTCTTAATCTTGTTCTATTGCGTATTAATCGTGTTAGCATCACAAATTACGGTCTGTGAAGCTGGTTTATAGGATCATTTAGTTCGATGGGGGGCATATTTTATGATATCCCATATTTCGTCAATTATTTGGCAGGTAGGTTTGATGCTTCAATACGGAACTCCTCAAGATGACATCAAATATTTCTAAACAAGAAGCGTCCAAGTCTATGGAATCCCATGTAAAAAATAGCTGGTATGTCTGTTGCCTTCCGTAGACATTAATGACATCTCACATGTATGCTGAAGTGTATCGTTAATAGAAATCTTGAATATTCTAGTACCTATCTATATCTTGCGTCATTATGTCAATGCTTACATTGATGTCGCCAGGTATCTTAAAATGATAGGTACATAATGTGCAAGCATTTGTGTAGAAAGCTATGTTTTTTACAAAATTTTCTCTAGGCAACCAAATTGTAATAGGGTTTTCGTAGTTCCAGTATATGTCTGGCTGCTTTAGCCTAAATAAATTAAAGTGTATTTGTAAGCAAATTAATCCTTAAAATTTATTATATCGTCTGATATAGACACTGTTTCAACTATGCGTTTTGGTAAAAAATAATTGGAAAGTAAAATTACTAAAGCACTAACAATAAATGGGGCGTGGATAAACTGGTAGATCTAAGCTCCAAAAATATACGCCTCTTATGATAAATGTTAAAAAATTGTATCGTTGCCAACGTCAAATTAAAAATCAGGATTTGGCAAACAGGACTCAACCCTCTCATTAATGTTTGATCTTCGGTATACCGAGTTTTATAAGTATTTTTAACACTCATCTGGAAATAAATGGATGCAAAAACCTCCTTTTTTCCATTTTTTCAAGCCATTAAACAACAAAATTGTCATTTTTTGAAGAAACCTTGCATACATAGGTATTAGCGAGCGAATTTCGACTATTGTAGATATTTAATATTAGAAAATCAATATAGAGGTAAATCGAAAAGTGTATTTTTACGACGGCTTAAGAGGTAGTTTATGGTGATGTACATATTAGAGTTCATTTTAAAATGAACGATAATCTCCTAAACACAGACTTTTGACAATAGAACGAAATAAAAATATAGTTTGATGTGATAAGGCTATGCAGCTGCTCTTTATGGAATTTCATGTGAGCCTAGACTTTATGGATTTTTGTTATTTTTTTTTTATCAGTAAAGTCATCCTATAGATATTGTTTGTTAATCCATTAAAATAGACAAAATCTTTGAATTTGTATATGATTATCCGCTGAAATACCCTTAATCTGCAGGGTACCTAACTCTACGGAGATATTTATTGCAAAGGGCGGCTTTTTCAGTTTTGAAAGTATTCAACATTTGCGAAATTCATCTAAATATATACTACGCTATACTTTAATCAAACTCACAATAGAGGGAAAGCGACAGACGAGTTTTAAACTAATGTGGTTTAAAGGATATTTTGTGTTGTAAATATTAGAGTTCATTTTAAAAGAAACTATAATCTCGTGACCGACAAAAAAAAAGTATCCATTTTGATACATCATTTCCCCTATTTTAACGTTAAAATAGTAAATTATGTTATAAGCTCGAAAAATGTGGTATTTCAGACGTAATGCGGTCGCTAACCTAAATAGCCCGAAAAACATTTTTCGTCCATATGTCATAAGTTATTTTTTATTCGATCTTGTTTTTAATGCGATTGAGAGTTGTAAAATAATGTAGAAATGAAGTGAACCTATACATTTCATCTTGCACGCTAATTTTTTGGTCTTAATGTTTGTTAGTTAACGATGAAATCTGTAATAGCGTCCGAAAAAAAAAAATTTTTTTTTTGACTAACATAAAAAGTGTTGTCTAGCTAGCAGGGCAATAATCAATACTTTATTGAGAAGGTTAGCTCTTCGTCTAAATATCTAATCTATAAATCGTCATTTTTTCCGACACAATCGGTTAAAAAGCATACAATTGTATGTGAACGTTTGTACAAAAACCATCGTGTTAAATCAGTTCTTATACCTGACTGACAACGCCGATCTTTAGCTTTTTTTTTTTACTTTGTAAAATAAAAAGATTAGTTCTTACTATCAAAGAAATTAAATATGCAAGAGAAATAGGTCGAAAAGATTAATAATAATTTATTTATTCCTAAGTTATAAATCTTAACTACATCACTTTCTAAACCAAGAAAATAGATAATCTTCCTGCATTATTCCGTACTTAGATTTATTTTTCATGAAAATAGTCGAATCTATGATTTTCGTTCAAATCCATAAGGGGCGCTTGTTTTGTATAGATGATTTATGATCTTATTTTCAACTAAAATACTTAACACTCAGTATACAATTTTCAGAAATGTCATGATTAAGAACGGTTCTAGTCATTTTATACAAGATTTCACATGATTTAACAAATTTAAAACATTTTTTTTTAATTTTTACTAAATTCTAAACACTCAGTATAGCATTTTCAGAAAATAGGACGATTTGCGACTGTTTTAGTCATTTTTTACAAAGTTTCACAGGGCTTAATAACGTTAAAACATTTTTTTAAATTTTTTACTAAATTCTAAACACTCAGTATACAATTTTCAGAAATGCCATGATTAAGAACGGTTCTAGTCATTTTATACAAGATTTCGCATGATTTAACAAATTTAAAACATTTTTTTTAATTTTTACTAAATTCTAAACACTCAGTATACACTTTTAAGAAAATAGGACGATTTGCGACTGTTTTAGTCATTTTTTACAAAGTTTCACAGGGCTTAATAACGTTAAAACATTTTTTTTAATTTTTTACTAAATTCTAAACACTCAGTATACAATTTTCAGAAATGACATGATTAAGAACGGTTCTAGTCATTTTATACAAGATTTCACATGATTTAACAAATTTAAAACATTTTTTTTAATTTTTACTAAATTCTAAACACTCAGTATACACTTTTAAGAAAATAGGACGATTTGCGACTGTTTTAGTCATTTTTTACAAAGTTTCACAGGGCTTAATAACGTTAAAACATTTTTTTTAATTTTTACTAAATTCTAAACACTCAGTATACACTTTTAAGAAAATAGGACGATTTGCGACTGTTTTAGTCATTTTTTACAAAGTTTCACAGGGCTTAATAACGTTAAAACATTTTTTTTAATTTTTTACTAAATTCTAAACACTCAGTATACAATTTTCAGAAATGTCATGATTAAGAACGGTTCTAGTCATTTTATACAAAGTTTCACAGGGCTTAACAAATTTAAAACATTTTTTTTAATTTTTACTAAATTCTAAACACTCAGTATACACTTTTAAGAAAATAGGACGATTTGCGACTGTTTTAGTCATTTTTTACAAAGTTTCACAGGGCTTAATAACGTTAAAACATTTTTTTTAATTTTTTACTAAATTCTAAACACTCAGTATACAATTTTCAGAAATGACATGATTAAGAACGGTTCTAGTCATTTTATACAAGATTTCACATGATTTAACAAATTTAAAACATTTTTTTTAATTTTTACTAAATTCTAAACACTCAGTATATCATTTTCAGAAAATAATACAATTCTGTACAGTTTTAGTCATTTTTACAAAGTTTCACAGGGCTTAATAACGTTAAAACATTTTTTTAATTTTTTTACCAAATTCTAAACACTCAGTATACAAGTTTCAGAAATGACAGGATTTAGAACAGTTTTTACAGATATTTACAAAGTCTTAATAACATTAAAATATTTTTTTTCTAATTATAATTGCTATTTTCATCTTTTTTATTCCTTAATTATCTAACATAATGTATACAATTTCAGGAAATAGTAGATTTTTAATCCATGTACAAAATTCAAGAATCTAAAATACAATTAAATGTAGGCTTTTTTTAATTGGCATCTCAGGCAAATTATTTCCCCCAAAATTATCTAAAAAAGATATACCAAAAACATTCTAAAGCGGTTTTTTACCTCTATAAGCATGCAGGCTGATCCGACCCTTGTCGGTTTTATTACCCGCATAAATTAACACAGTAGAGAGATATTGACAGAGCCGCCTCACGAAAGCACCCGGGTTAGCTCATAAACAGCACCACCGAACCATCCGGGTTAGATCATAAAACGCACCACCGAACCACTTGGGTTAGATCATAAAACGCACCACCAGCACCACTGGTCTCGTAAAACAGCACCACCAGCACCACTGGTCTCGTAAAACAGCACCACCAGCACCACTGGTCTCGTAAAACAGCACCACCGAACCACCCGGGTTAGGTCATAAAACGCACCACCGAACCGCCCGGGTTAGATCATAAAACAGCACCACCAGCACCACTGATCTCGTAAAACAGCACCACCAGCATCACTGGTCTCGTAAAACAGCACCACCGAACCACCCGGGTTAGGTCATAAAACGCACCACCGAACCACCCGGGTTAGATCATAAAACGCACCACCGAACCACCCGGGTTAGATCATAAAACGCACCACCGCACCACTTGGGTTAGATCGTAAAACGCACCACCGCACCACCTGGGTTAGTTGCACCACCAGCACCACCTGGCCCAGAACTCTTAGTTTTCCTCTACTAGCATATTGTTTTTTTTTATTTTTATCCTTTAGAAAAATATTTAGTAAGTACTCAATAAAATTAATTACAATACTGAGTATCAGGGTTCTCTTCAATTAATTGCCAACAGCAAACCCACAGATATCCTATACAGGGTGTCCCGAAATTAAGGGCCAATACTTTACCACAATATTCTCCGACTAAAAATAATAGAATTTTTTCTTGTGGACATATATGCAGAAATGTTTGTTAAGGGAGCTACCCCCCCTCAAATGAGGAACCCTGAAATCGTATTTTTTTTAATATTTTCGAACCCGTTCATAATTAAATTTTGAAATTAGGTATGGTTATAAACTTTTAACAAAAAATCAGTTTCTGAAATCAGAATTTCAAAAATGTGGTCATAGGCGTCACATACCGGGGTGGTTAAGGGTTAAAATAATTCCATTTCTTCAACTAGTCGTTTTTTTACTATTTTCTTAATAATTATGAAATTCAAAAGTATTCTGCGTAAAAAAGGTACCCTTAGTTCACCTTGATAGGACTTTTTTTGAGTAAAATCGTTTTAAAAAAATCACGTCTATAAAGGAGATAATTAATAAGAGTTATAATCAAAGTGCAATTTGTGAATAGAATGCCATGGATTAAAATTGATATTTATTTCCTTTCACATTTCTGTGTCAGATATTGTCTGCTGTTATTACTGTTGTGAAATTAGACACAATAAATAAGAAAATGCAACAGTTTTCAAATCACGAGCTTACCGATATCCATTTTGTATACGGATATTGTAATAGACGTTTCCTTGCTGCGGTACAGGAATATCGCAGACGCTTTCCGCAACGGAGACTTCCTGGACGCAAAGTAGTTCAGAGGGTTCATAGAAATTTGATAGAGAATGGTTCGTTTGAACGCCTTCGTGGGCAAGGACGACCTAGGGGGGACTATGATTTGGAAAATTCAGTTCAACAAATAGTAGATAATCCTCAAGTTGGACTCAGACCATTGGCTACAGAAGTACAGAAGTCAACATCCCGAATTCAATTGTAATGCGTTTTACTTTACCATATTACTTTACCTAATTATAACGAATATTTATTTTAGATAGGAAGAATGACTCAGATGCAAGGTCTTCACCCATATCATTACCAGAGGGTCTAAGAGCTGTTGCCTAGAGATTTCCCACCCAGAATCGAGTTATGTCGGTGGATTTTAGGATATCAAAATTTGCTAATCAAAATTTTGTGGTCTGATGAGGCAACAGTTAGTAGAACTAAAGTGTTTAATACTCGTAACACACACTTTTGGCACGATGAAAATCCAAGAGCAGTCCGAAGAACTAATTTTTAATATAGGTTCTTCGCCAATTTGTGGGCGGGAAAATTAGGAAATCAGTTAGTTGGTCCACTTGAAATGCCCAATAATTTAACCAGCGAGAGATATTTGGTCTTTCTTCAAAGTCAGTTAGCAGGACTGTTGGACGAAGTACCCTTAAGAACTAGGTTGGGGATGTATTTCCAACACGACGGTGCCCCTGCCCATTTTGGACGGCCTATTCGTAACTGGTTAGATGAGAATTATCCTGAAAGGTGGATTGGCAGAGGTGGACCAGTATCCTGGCCAGCGAGATCGCCGGACTTAAATCCACTCGATCATTATTTTTGGGGTCAAATGTGCAACATAGTTTATGCAACGGAACTGTAAGTCCTATCAAGGTGAACTAAGGGTATCTTTTTTTCGCAGAATACTTTGAAATTTCATAATTTTTAAGAAAATAATAAGAAAAAACGACTGGTTGAAAGAATGGAATTATTTTAACCCTTAACCACCCCGGTATGTGACGCCTATGACTACATTTTTGAAATTCTGATTTCAGAAACTGATTTATCGTTAAAAGTTTATAACCATACCTAATGTCAAAATTTAATTATGAACGGGTTCGAAAATATTAAAAAAAATACGATTTCAGGGTTCCTCCTTTGAGGGGGGGGGGGGTAGCTCCCTTAACAAACATTTCTGCATATAATATGTCCACATGAAAAAATTCTATTATTTTTAGTCGGAGAATATGGTGGTAAAGTGACGCCTATGACTAAATTTTTGAAATTCTATATTCAGAAACTGATTTATCGTTAAAAGTTTATAACCATACCTAATTTAAAAATTTAATTATGAACAGGTTCAAAAATATAAAAAAAAACGATTTCAGGGTTCCTCGTTCAAGTCAGTGGCGTAGCCACAGGGGGGCGAAGGGGGGCGGTCGCTCCCCCGCCCTCCTTGGCCTGGCGCCCCTTTACTACTTAAAAAATAATTCTTAAAAAACAAGATCGGTATTATTTTATTTTTAGTAAAGAAGAACGATGGAAATAAACTTAATAAAAACGATTCTGAGAGCGTCCCATCACATTAAATTTATTTTTTTTTATAAAGCGGATTTTAACTTCATTTGGGGTTAGACCCCTGTTTCCTAAGGAGCATGAAGAAGGTGAATTCCTACGAAATTTAGGCGTGGTCCCAAAAATTTCTTGCCTGCGGCGCTTTACCTCCGGAATCTGCGCCCCTGCGGTACTTTGCCCCTGCCCCAAAATGCTGGCTACGCCACTGTCAAGGGGTAGCTTATCAAGCATTTCTACACTTATGCCCATTTGAAAAAATTCTATTATTTTTAGACGGAGAATATGGTAGTAAATTATTGCCCCTTAATTTTGAGACACCCTGTATTTATAAAGCTGTTAGTATTACCATTAGTTTAAGGTTTTTTTTTAATATCTTTGAAAGTTCACGCATTTTTGCGGAACATTTGGTATTTTGCGGATTTTTCAGCGTTGGCAACTAACCGGCATGGTTCAAGCCAACCTTTATGAATCGTGTTTTATATTTTTTGCCTGAGTAGGCTCGCTTAATTTCATATTTCACTAGTAGGTTCCTGTACACTGCATAGTGTATACCGTCGCCTTCTACCAGTTGTACCCATTGATCAGTAGGTGGCGCTGGAGATTGCTGTTTGAGAAACACGTGTCAATATAAATCAAATCCAGAAACAAAACCTTATCTGTCTCCAGCGCAAAAGATCATGCTAATTTTAAAGAAATAGTCAACTAGTTACAACATACAGTTGCAAGTCGGCAAAGAGCAACAAAGAAAATCACCTTTTATACTTCTGCTTTTTACAAATATATTCCGCTTAGAAACTAACAACACAAGCTAACGGTTTCAATAGGTGGTCGGAATCGGGGTATTTTACTAAATAAACTCACAACGTTAAATTCAGTTCTAGGAAATATTAATTTCTCTAATATCCCAACATCCAACAACGAATCTATAAATAATCTCAACGCGGCATCAAGTAAACGTATGCAAATTAGCTCCTTTGGTATAACGCCGACTTACCACACGGTTACTATCTTATCTGAATATTTGAGCTAATTTCTTATTGGCATACGTAATTTACCAAGTTAAACGAATGTCCACTCATTTCCAGAAGTGAAATTTAATTTTAATGTGGAAAATACAAAACATTTTAAGTTGAGGAGGTATTCTAGTGAATCTGGCAGTGTACCAACCAGCCTATACTTTGGCGATATAGGTAGTAAACTAATGGGCAGCAAGCTAGCAACCCTTGTACGTTCAATTGTGTTTATATATTTTTGGTAAAGCCTGTCCAGAGATATAAGAAAGTTACATTTTGCCTTTGAATGAGATTATCCAAGGGTGGCCATCCAAGGGTGGCCATAAACAAACAATGAATGAATGAATAAATGCAGGTAAATTATGGTCCGTACTTAAAAATGTCTTAAAGTATAATGGAAATCCGGAAGACGTAATTTCATTATTAAAGTAATAGTTTGGTGATTTTAAACCGATTTTTACCTGATTCAAAATGAGAGGGTTAATCCCATAAAACAAATTATGTTCTAAAGACTGTATATATAGCCACTCTAGTTAGTTTTAAGCTTAGCAATTATTCTTACTTCGTGTGCAATACAGCGTTTGTTTAATCGTGTGTGAGTCATGGAAAATATGTGCGAGCCCAATGTATCTCAGGAGATAACCCGTCTAAAAGCAGAAAACACTTTTCTGTGGAAACTAAGGAAGTTATAAACAATGTTTATTCAATTCTCATTGAACGTGCGGTCAGCAAACAAGCAAAAATTGTAAATAATCCCATTTTAGCCAGGAAAAAAAGAACCGATACTGGCAATTTCTCGAAGGTAGATGGAAGTGATCAAGATACTAATACGGCGTAAAATTTACAAGTCATACGAGGAACAAAGCGTGCCTACATTAGATAGTTTAATTAAGAGGCTTGAAAAATATGAAACCGGCGTTAAATGTGGCAGAACAACGTTATGGAAGTCTATCCAACACATGAGTTTTAGATTTAAAAAAATTAACAAAAGACAAGTTTTAATGGAATCCAGTAGAACTCGGGAATGGCGATCCGAATATCTACAAAATATTAGGATTTACAGAGATCAGCAAAGGCCGATTATTTACTTGGATGAAACCTGGTTCGACACATATGATACCCCGGAAAAGGGTTGGGTTGACTCAAGCGGCAAGTGTAAAACAAGCGCGCCATCAAAAAGATGTAAACGAATTACGATTTTGCATGCTGGATCTAAAGACGGATGGATTCCAAATGGACTTTTTCTGTCTGCAAAAAACATTAAAGATTCTTCTCTGGAATACCATGAGGACACCACTGCTGATTTATTTGAAGATTGGTTTAAAAACAAGCTAATTCCAGATATACCTCCGAATAGCGTAATTGTAATGGACAATGCAAGCTACCATAGTAGGCAGTTGACCAAGACTCCCTCCTCAAATGACACAAAAGCAACAATCCAAAGCTACATGTATGATAATGACATTTATTTTCCGGAAGATTACACCAAAAGGCAATTAATTGAGGTTTTACAAAGTTTAAAACTACAAAAGGAATACTAATGTGATAATTATGCAAAAAATCTAGGGCGTACAGTTTTAAGGCTTCCATCATACCCATTGTATGTTTAATCTCATCGAACGTGTTTGGTACTAACTGAAATTTGCCATTCGTCGTAACCTTATTTGCCCTACTATTAACTCTAGTGAACCTACTTGAGCTTATAGAAACTAAAGTTCGTAACATCCCTTCATAAAGTTGGGCAAATTCTGTTACACATGTTGAAAAAGTGGAAAAATCCTATATCCATATAAACAATATAGCACAAATAATATTTAGAACAGGTGATGATAGCGATAGTGATATTGATATATTAAGTAAATAATTATTATAAGTACCGGATAATTTGTATATTTTTGTAATCATAAATATAATTTTTAGTAATAACATAACTTGTAATTTCACATTTAAACATAAATAAAATATTATTTAATGCCTTACTTATTTTTATTACAAGCCATGATTAAATTCTAAGCAGAATACGGACCTGTTCGGCCATAATTCAATTTTTCAGCAGGCCCGGGTCTTTCCTAATAGGGATCAGTTAGTCACTTTTTTATATCTCTGAACAGACTTTATCCAGTCGTTGTTTTCTTGTTCTTGTTGTCTCAATAAAACAAGCATGTCTGATACTTTTTATAATTTTATATTGCTTGAAAACTACGAAGAATACAATCACAACACAGGATATCATTAAAAGAAACAAAGAAACACTTAATAGAAAAGTAACAGCTATCTGATTGTCTTACAAAGTTCTGAGAAAATATATATGTATGTATATTTCCATAGTTTTTAGATATTTAACATTAATCTACAGAAAAACTTTAAAGCTTTATGCCTTCCAACTCGGTAGATCACCGCGACTTTAATTAGAATAAGAATATAATAACAGTCTGTACGTTTATTTCTACTTAATATAGGTGTCTATTCTAGGCCATTATGGGCTTATATACGGTTCAGTGGCCAGAGTTAATGACCATTTAAAAAGGCTTTTAACACAGGACTTCAAAATTCTTACAAAATTAATGGGTACTTGAAATTTGCATTACATATTATACAGGGTGTCCGGAAAATACGTGTACAACGTTTTGACGACAGACTCCTGACGTCAAAATAGGTCGATCTAAGCCGATTTAGTTATATCCAAAATTGTCTCGTTTAGCCGGTAAAGGGCGTCAAAGATTGGCAAAAATATTGGTTTTTCCTAAATTACGTTGAAACCTGCTAATCAATTTTAATGATATTTAGTATGTAGACTAATACTATAAAATGACGTTTGCTAGTAGTATTGGAAGTGTTATAAAAGTGATATAATACGTCAACATTTCTCCTGATTTTTTATATCAACGGCGTTATGACAACCCAGATATTTTTGTCGAGTGACTGAATATATTTGGAAGCTATTTTACCTCTTCAATATTTTTCGTTGGATGAGCTGTTTTGCCAGAAAAAAAATATTTACAATTACCTGCATACATCAATTATTAACAGTAATAATAAAACAAAGTACAACAAAGTTGGAAGTATGTATTGAAAATATTGTAAGAAGCTAAGTTAAACGAAAACATTACTTAAGCAAATGTGTAAAATGACCGCCATCTTGCTGAATACACTTATTAACACTCCTTAAAAAATGATATTGGACCCTATTTTATGTCTCAGGTTTATTAACATGGTTGCCTGCATTTAAAATCCGCGTCAATAAATCATGGCCTGTGTTTAACGGTGTCTGTTTTAATAGCGCCCCACAAAAAGAAGTCATACATATTTAACTCCGGAGAACGTGGTGGCCATTTTACTGGTGCATCATTGCCCCTTCCAATCCATCAGTTGGGATATTGAGGGTGTAAGTATTGCCGAACGGCAACGGAAAAATGGGGCGGGGCATCATCATGCATATACCACATTTCCCTCCGAAGTAAAAGGGGCACACATTTTTCAGAAGAATTGATAATGTGCCTTGCAAAAAATTCAAATAAATATTTCCATCTAACCTGTCTGGAATAACAATAGGACCAATAAGGTAGCGATCAATAATACCTGCCCAAATATTTAATTTAAATTGATGCTGATGATGTGCAACTTTAATGGCATGTGGATTTTCATCGGAATAAATATGTTCGTTGTGCAGATTGGTTACTCCAGATCTTGTAAAGTACGCCTCGTCAGTAAACAATATTTTTCTACAAAGATGTGGACCACGGATTATTTTGTTTCTAATAAATTGACAAAATGTAAGCCGCATGGGGGATCAGTCGGTAAAAGTTCCTGGACTTTTTGCACGTGATATGGATGTAACAACTGTTGTTTTAAAACCTCATTGACAATCGTTTTAGGAACATGTAACTCACGTTCTAAGCGACGGGTACTGGTACTTGGTTCTTCTTCAACCCTTTCCAGAATGTTCTCTTCTGTTTCCACAGTTCGAATTGTTCGCATAAGACCCCTGCCTTCAAATTTTTTCTCAAAGCTGCCCGTTTCCCGAAGATGACGCTCGATATTGGCAAATGTTTGGTGGTTTGGTATTCGACGGTTAGGAAATCTCTCTATGTAAACCCTAACACTCTGACGCCCATTTCCTTGACAAATGTCAACCTTCTCACAGAGTTCGTATAATTTTCCATGTTTAATGGTAAAATGAAGTTGTAATTCAAGAATGTTGATCGTATACTTTAGTCAATTTCATAGACTGGTGACAATTTGTCAATAATTGTCAAATTATTAAATGCTATAGCAACAAGGTCACTAGAAAAATTATTGTTACAGGTAATTTGATTTTAATTTTATTACTACTGTTAATAATTGATGTATGTAGGTAATTGTAAATATTTTTTTTTCTCTCTCAGTCACTCGACAAAAATATCTGGGTTGTCATAACGCCGTTGATATAAAAAATCAGGAGAAATGTTGACGTATTATATCACTTTTATAACACTTCCACTTATTTACAACCGATGACTATACTACCTACTAGAAAACGTCATTTTATAGTATTCGTCTACATACTAAAAATCATTAAAATCAATTAACAGGTTTTCACGTAATTTAGGAAAAACCAATATTTTTACAAATTTTTGACGCCCTTTACAGGCTAAACGAGACAATTTTGGATATAACTAAGTCGGATTAGATCGACCTATTTTGACGTCAGTAGTCTGTCGTCAAACGTTGTACACGTACTTTCCGGACACCCTGTCTATCTTGAAAACAAAATATTTAGTGGACCCTTGGTATAAATATAAATTCTTTCAAATCCCTTAAAGATTGAATTTATCTTCAACATTTTAGATAAAATAAATACTAATGAATAATGAAACAGTATATAGGTTACTCGAGTAACAACTTAACTTAACTGAACACCAGTTATATAGTTAAAAGAAATAGTAGAAAATAAATAAATATTTGTATCTATTCAATATGAAGGACATTTGTTTAGTTAAATTATTAGGTAGTTACTAACATTTGAATGATATTTATAATTTCTAATATTATTTATTCTTAACCCTTAAATTTCCTTTTTTCCTAATTTTTTAGTTTCTAATGGTAAAATTAATTTCATTTTATTTGAAGAAAAGCAACATTCTGGAATTTATTCTTTTTTAGGTGTTAGAGGATACCGGTTGTCGTGCCACTGGCGATATTTACAAAACCATAATGCCTATAGCTTTGCTTTTTTTTTAAGTGACTACAAAAACTTGCTGGAAACAAGATTTTACATATTTCTTGTCTTTCGCCTATTAGTTGGAGGGGGGGGGGGGGGATGCTGTTACTGCTATAATTTGAAACACTAAAAATTATTTACCCAACATATTATACGATAAGAATGAGAGCATTGGAATCTTGGAAACGGTAGGAATTACAATATTGGCTAAATTAAGAAAAAGTGATAAATTAACTATTTTAGACTTCAAAATGGTTTTCAATAAAAAAAAAAACAGAACCGCATTTAAAAAAAAAGTCGATGATGTTTTTTCGAAAACGAAACGTCATACTGAAACTCTATAAACGCTATCTTGTTCAGCTTAAAAAGTGACATCGAAAATTGAGATCAAAAAGCATTTTTCACTTTTTTATATCTGTTAAAATAATCTAAAAAATAAATAAAAAATATTAAAGCAAAATAGCTATTTTCCTAACAAGTGCAGAAAATCGATTTTTCCGCACGCAAATGCCGTTGACAGCACGACGCGTAGCGGAGTGGTGTCAAGCATTTAAGTGCGGAAAAATAGGTTTCTGCACGTGTTAGGAACAATAGTTTTTCTACTAGCGTGAGGAAACAAATTGAAAATAATTTAAAAAACGGAGTTTTTTTTTAAATTTTTATTACAATGAACAAAATTTTACAATATTAATTCGTTCATCTCTTCATCGGAAATCATTTTGCGTGCCGAAGAATTCAGCAAAACTCCAGTAGAAAAACTGATAAACTAGTTTAAATTTATAATATTCTGTTGACAGTGACATACAAATCAACAACTGGTTATATACACCATAGCAACTAAGATATTTCAAAGGTAATATGATGAACAGTGACTTCAAATCGTACAGCATTTAATTTAATTAAATTTAATTTCAAAATATAACAGTGCGGAAAAATCTTTGCCGCACGGTGCGGAAAAGTGGATTTTCCGCACTAAAACATGTGCGGAAAATGCGTTTTTCCGCACGCTAGTAGAAAAAATCCTTTATTTAAAAAGTATCGAAATCGGTTAAAGATAGTTTACTTTTGCAGACACTATGTAGAACGTATATAAATTGTGCAACTTTCTCCTAATTTAACCAGCATTGTAATTCCTACCGTTTCCTATAGATTCCAATGCTATCCCAATCTTATCTTGGATACCCTGTATATTATTCTGTTATTATCATTGCAATCATTAAAATGACCGCTAGATGACGTTTTTTTGCAACAAAGCTAAAATTGTCTTCTAAGAAAAATCAAGACTGTTGATTTATTGACAAAATATATGTTTATAGACTGTTGCTTAATGCGAGAGAGTAATAAATCATTTTTGAACTATAAAACCCAGTGGTCTTCGCGCCGTATTTCATAGGTGTAGTCCAATTATTATTATTGTACCTATTACTATTGTCAGGGATCCCGACTTTTACTTTCCGGCAGTTGTTGCAACACTTTGTTCTTGAAAATGGCTAGTGTTTCTGAATTTGTTGCCGAGAAACGGATAAGTAACACTACGCTTTCTAAAAATGAGAAAATAATTATTCTCAATGTGTTCAACGCTCTTCGCCACCAAGATTCGGAGTTGCAAAAATAGTTTAAATGCGTTCGAATATGATTGGAGTCGGACAGTCAACAATATACCGACTTGTGCACGAGGATAAACGCGGCCCCATTAGGTCACCAAAGAGAAGTACAGGAAGAAAAGAAACTGTAATAGATGGGATGAGAAGACTACCTACTTGAAAAATTGAAATACCTACTTTGAACAATATAATGTCGGAAAAAACTATGAAAAACTTTGAAAGAAATGAATTTTTGTCATGGAAAAATTCAAGATAGAACATCACCTTTAATAGAGAAAGACGAAATAATCTGCTTGCGATGATGATATTTGAGGGTAGTTAGACCATAGACATATAATATATATTTATATGTCTATGAGTTAGACAGTTTTGAAGGGTAAACAGGAATATCTATTATATAGACGAAACTTGGTTGAATGAAGGATATACCGTTGGTAAAATATGGCAGGATAAACATATAAAAAGCGCGAGGCAAGCTTTCATGAAAGGATGGTCTACTAGAATAAACCCACTCTCGGGAAAGGTAGAAGATTAATAATTAATTATATTGGTAGCAAAAATGGATTTGTCGATGGCGGCTTAATAGCATTTAAATCAAAACGAACTGGAGACTATCATGAAGACATGAACGCTGATGTCTTTGAAGAATACTTCCAGCGAATGCTAGATCTTATTCCTAATAGGTCTGTTATAGTCATGGATAATGCCCAGCTACCACTCAAGAAAATCCGAAAAATTAACAACGTCTTCTAAAAAAAAAAAAATACATTGAATTGGTGCGGGCGCAAGTAAGCGGGTTTGTAGCAAGGCATAACAGCACTTTTAAAATAAGAGACGTTGGAAACCTTTTGCAAGAGGGAATAAAGACAGTGGATTGTGAAAAATGGAGTAAGTGCGTCGAACATGTGATTGAAATAGAAGAAAGAATGTGGGAAGTTGATAACATGCTAGAAAACACTGTAGAGCCCCTGATTTTTCCTATGGACCCCAACGACGATAGTTCAACGGACTGCTGGGAACATGATGACTAAAGTTTAAAAATTAAGTTGTTGTATTTTACATAATAGATTTTTTTATAAAAATTAAGATTTATTCCATATTATCTGTTTTCATATTATTCTTACTTCTTATTCTTAATATCTCAATTATCTACCTGCCTCTATAATTGAATCGCTTATTTCAGAAACAACCCAAGTCACTTTTTGCTACTTTTCAGGAAATGAAAAAAACGTCTCATTGGTTTATAAAATAAAACTTTAATGTTAATTTATTTCAAAATGATAACTGTGCATAAGTTCGTCATAAGTTTATGAAAAATTAACCACATTTACTTGGTTTTCCTGTCTGAAATGGATTTTGAAAATTGTGACTTGGGTTCTTTCTGTACTAAATAAAAAATATTTTATGGTGGAAAAATCCTTTATTGTTAATTAACTAAAATACTGAACTGCATTTAAATTATTTTGTTTTCTTAGGTTGCTTAACTTTATAATTTTCAATAATATTAGTATAAAACATCTTGTTTTCTTCATCAACCCATCGTACCAGAAGTTTCAGGTGTCCTATTTTGGAAGCCAATATGGGAAAATTTTCTTTGTAGGCTTTCTCGTTCACCGGAAGTGTAAAATTGTTACAAGATTTGCTTGGAAGCTTAAGGTTGGAGAATGTTTGCCATGTGAAACCATTAACATACTCACATGCTTTGACCACTCCAGACTTTTCATGTACCAAATGATGGAATTTAGACACTGTAAATGCCACTTTTTTATTTCTTGGACTGTTTGTAGTTTCTAAGGAGATACATGACATTTTGTAGTGTTTTGGCCACCAGTCCTTAAAATTCAAAATATCTCCATTCATTACTTCTTTGACAGTAAAGGAATTTTTGGCACTAGACAATATTATAATTTCGGTGTATTGGTGAATATTATAAATCCTGTCATATTGTTTTAGTTTCCTTTTTATAACCCCAAAGACGCGATCACAGGGCAAGAACGAATGGCCCCTAACGGGATAAAACTGTTCGATTTTATTAAAACGTTTCGATTCTTGAAGTCCCATGCACATTCTTATTAGGGTGTGGTTCTTATTTTGTCCTGGACAGTTATCACAAAATAAGCGCAACTCAGTTGAACTACTCGAAATATGGTTTGTAATATAATCCAGCAAAAATGAGCAGACTTCATTCGGGCCCTTAGCTGCAGTTCCTTCATGATATACATAAAAAAACGATTTTTCTGTTTTTAAGTCAGTTATACAAAATACACTGACACTTAATTGCGACAAATAAAATAAATCCTGCACAGGGACTTCTGGAAGTTGTAAATTCTGCATATAATCAAACGCCAGGGCCGCTAAATCGTTGCGTTGCTTACATTCTTCCTTAGTTGATTTTAATGCATTATAAAATTTTTTGGCCCTTCTTTCATGTACCATTTTTTCGGCAGCAGCTACCCGTTTTGCTTCGTCTCCTAAAATAGGACTTCTAAGTTTAAGAGCGAGATCTTCACAAGTCACACAAGTATCGACTTGTGGTCTTCCAAAATGAAGTTGAAAATTTTCGTTAAAAAATTTTATGTAGTAACTGTATTTAACGGGCGAGTTAGGAAACTTTTTCTTAAATAGCTCAAACATTATTTTTACATTAAGTTTAGAGTCAAGATATTTAAATTCTCTTCCGGAATAGTGGGATTCTTTAACCGGAAAAGAAAGGATATGACTCCTGACTTCTTCTCGATAAATTTCATCTACTGCGTTTCCTTTGGTATTCTGGCCTCTTTTATCACTTGGCACATCGCCATGAACCAATAGCCCTTTCAATCTCTTGATTCTTTGTTTAGTAGCTCCGTGAATTTGTAGAAAAGCGCCTAAACAGACTTTAATTTTCTTTCCATTATGTAATACAAAATGACGGAAGGACTTCAACTTTTCACGACCAGTTCCCGTGCGCTTTCGTTTAGAACGAACATCAGTTACTTCTAGTAACCCCTGTAGAAATACATCTTGCATGTCCTTGCTTGGAATAGAATAAAATGTGGTAAAAATCTTTGTTCGGGCTTCGCAATTTATTTTTTCGAAGCACTTCATATGACATCTAAAACAAAATTTCGTGTTAAAATTATACAGCACATATTTCGTAGCGAAAAACTTACTTGCAAGGATTGCCCACAACTTTTCTTTGTACCGTATTGCCTTTATAATTAACATATTCTTCCCCTTTAACTCTTGCACTTTTTATTACATTCCTCTTATATTTTTTAGGATTTTTTTGGCCTTTTCGTCGTTTTTGAGGTGGTTCATCTAGACCCTCCATCTTACACACAACAATAAAAACAATAGAAATTTTAAGGTTATGTTATCTATATCGTTTATTTGAGAAACAACCCAAGTCGACGACTTGGGTTCTTTCTGTAATAAACAATACATTACATAGCGCTTGAAAACACATTTGCAAAATGCATACTTGAGTTCTTTCAGCACCAAACGACGCGTAAAATATTTAATAAAGTGAAGATGGGTCTAACTCAAAAATGTCAAAAAGTGACTTGGGTTGTTTCTGAAATAAGCGATTCAATTATAATCAAGTATAATTATTATTACACTTAATATTCTAATAAACTACCTGTAGTAACGCCGCTGTCACATTATTTTAATTCACCAAACTCGTCTTACTATTGTATGCTAATTAAGGTGACTCTAATTTAGGACCGATTCGGGGTGTGTAGGTCTAAAATACGGAATTTTTAAAAACAATCATTGCAATTTACCTGAAACTTACAATGCAACCTTTAAGTTGTCCATCCTGCTTAATAGGTCCTGTCATCGCAAATTTACATTTTATTCTCTGGCATTAAGCAACAGAGTATACACAACTTTTTCGGCGATAATTGGAGAACAAATAAAGTTATCCATATGCGGCTTTCCATAAAATGTAATTACTTTCACTTTCTCGAAGCTATACGCATTGTGGTTTCCTAGATATCGCCGGTTGCCAATCTTATCAGGACAACAGCTATGTAAAACACTCTGCGTATCTTATACTTATTTACATTATTTGATGGGTGCACTGTTATTCCGTAGTCTTTGCTGATATCGAAAGTACATGTTTCCCTCTCAAAATTAAGGGCGTAGTTTAGTAAATATAGCAGTTTTTCGATAAAACCCTGAAAATACCATAAACGATAAGTTTTGTATAAAAACGTAGACTTAAAGAATGACATAATTTGCTGGGTATAAATATTTTTAAAACGTACAACCATACTATAATGTGAAATGTTTTCAGAAAATGTATTTAAAAATCCACAATATTACTTTATCCAAAAAAATGTTGAAAATAAAAAAAAATGACAAAAATCAGTAATATTGACTTCATGTCCAATATACAATGTTTGACATAATAATAATAAATATCTAAAGCTTAAAGTTTTTACAGGCGCTTTAAATTATATCTACAGTATATTATTAGGCCATTTTCTACGAACCTTTTATTATTTACAGTTTCAAATAGGTATCAAAAGGTAATTATAGGCAAAAATAAAAAAGGTACCTAAATTAAGAAAAACTAGGTAGGTACCTTTACAGGGTGTTACTTAAGGGTGTGCTAATATTTAAGGGTGTGATTCATGGAACTATTTAAAGTCAAAATCTTTAGTGTATGCACTAAGCATCTTAACTACAGAGTGTCCAAGTGTTATTATACACTCCCCGACAAAACATTTTTCCAATCTTGGTGAAACTTTTAGCAAAGTGTAGACTTGTGTCTTGGAATATAAGCCTGAATTTTAGTTTTCAAGAAATACTGATGTCATGATCATTATACAGGCAGACACAAAAGTTACTATTTTATCCATAATTTCTTAACGCCCTTTGGAAAAATCGAGCTGTATAATAATTAAGCTTCATTATATAGTAGAGTCTCGATATAGTGAACTAATTATTGAACGACTTCATCACTCCACCGAGGGAGTGGCGGTTCCTCAGGGTAGGCCTCCTGAGGCCGCGCCTCACCCTCAATCTCCCAATCTCCTCTCAAAAAATACAAATATATTTTTTGTAAATTTATAAATTTTCAAATATATTCCATATGAAAAATAATTCTCATACTGCTTTACCGAGCGCCGCGCTAGAAGCGACTATTTTCATTCTGTAAACTTTGGCGACGTCGATGGGCGAGAGGCTAAATGATTTCAGCTTCACTGCTCCGAGTGTTCGTACCTATTTTGGCAAGCCTCATACGAAAATCTCAACGTCTACTGTTTGGTCTGTCTCTCTCTTACTCGGGGGTCATTTCGCGTTTGTTTCTCTCATTGAGGCTATAAGAACCTAGCTTGGCTGGTTGTTGATTGGCTGTTTAAATCCCATGTTTTAGTCTGCGAATTCTGTGATTACCCGGCGCCCGGCGTTATCGTAGCAGGTGTGTGAACTGTGTGTGTGTTTGGTGTTTGATTTAATTTAGGAAAATTACAAATTGTCATATTTTATTGGTTTATTTTATGTTAATATTGTTGTGACTGTGCAGGGTAGTCAGGATACAGGTGCGATGCAGGTAATGTAGAAGTGTTGGCAGTGTTTGTTTGGGCAATTTATAATTTCGTGTTCAGCAAATTAAGGTTATAGTTTCAAAATCCGGTAAGTTTTAAGATTTCTTCATTATGTTATTAATTATTAAACGCTAAATTTTATTGTTTTAAAAAAATATAAATCCTGTTCATGATATTATTCTCTCAGTCACTGAAACGCCATTTTAAAGGAGAAACGAAACGGAAAAAAGACAGATATTATGTAGTCGTCCGACACCAACAATTTCGGCGATATTCAACGATAAGAGGCAGGGTAAGCAATATTCCAGAGCTTTTCAGGTAACTTGGTACGAAACCTATAAGTGGCTGTGCGGAAGTATTATAAGGAAAGCTTATATTGTTGGCCTTGTATTTTATTATGCAGCGTAAAAAACAATTGGAGTTCAGAGGGTGGGTATTCTGATTTAAAAAAATTTTCACGGGCGGTAAAATCACACGAAAGTTCCAAGGAACATATTAAGAATTCTGTGGTGCTTACGAGAGTAGAGCAAAATAGAGACACAATAGCGGATGCACTGAGAGAATTTAATAATAAAATTATTTAAAATGAAAACGTGCGTAAAAATCGCTTATTATTAACTTATTTAGTTGATGTTACTGTACCGTTAGGAAAACAGGAGTTAGCATTTTGAGGCCACGGATTCATTGTGCAAAATTTAGTAATATTTTTACACGACAGTCTAAGACTATTCAAAATGAACTGATTGGTTGCATACATGAATATATTCAAGAACATATACAAAAAGAAATTAATGATACAGATTGTTGTTTTTTTGACGTAATAGCGGATGATAATAATATAGTACCGATATAACGGAAAAATCTCAGTGTTCGATAACAGTTAGGTATGTAACAAACGGACCTTTAAAAGAAAGATTTTTAGGATTTTTTGACGTCAGTGATGATAGAACAGCAGAGAGCCTTTTTCAGTTAATAATAAGTAGTTTAGAGCCTTATGACATTAAAGACAAATTGATCGCGCAGTGTTATGACGGTGCCAGTGTTATGGCGGGTGAAATAAATGGACTTCAAACAAAGTTAGATCTATCGCGCCTTTAGCTTTATTTACCCATTGCTGTGCTTACAGATTAAATCTAGTATTGCAACAGGGAACAAAACAGATAACTTAAAGTCGTATATTTTTTGCTACTTTATTAGGGATATCAAATTATTTTCACCAATCACCAAAACGGTCGTTTGCGCTTAAATAAATAGTTGGTAAAAGAATTCCGCGAGCTGTCGAAACGCGCTGGTATTCATGGTCTAAAATTTTAAATTTAGTGGCTAATGAATGGGATAATTTGATTTTAGTTTTTCAAAGTATCATTAATGATCCAAGTTCCGGATCAGAATCTATTAATGCCGCGAAAGGATTTCTTAAGCATTTTAATGATTTTTAATTTTGCCTTTTAACACAAATCTATAAGGAAATCTTTAGTTGCACCGATATATTGTTTCAAATGTTACAATCTAAACATTTAGATATAAATTATTGCTCCTCACAAATAAACTATGCCAAGTTAAGAATCAGTGAATTAAAAAACGAAGAACATTTTAAAATTTTTTTAACATTTCTAAAAATGCCACGGAGCTCCCAATTAACACACGTAGAAGTAGAGGTCAACCTTCTAGCGAATCCGATATTTTTACGAATTATGAACAATTATATTTCGAAATAATAGATTGCATAACTCTTCAGTTAGAGACGCGGTTCGCAAATTTAAATAACATAAACTTTCTTGCATTAGTTGACTCCACAAAATATGCGAAATATGTTAAATGCTTTCCCGAGAACTTACTAAATGGTTTAATAAAAAATTACCCAAGTATTTTTGACAAAGATAGGTTAAAAAATGAGCTTTTTGTTTTGTATAGGGATGGACAGTTTTTAAGTTTAGGTGTGAAAAAAAGTTTAGATATGTTATTTAAAAATTTTAAGACAATTTTTGTGGAAGCATATAAACTTTTTAATTTAGTTTTAACTATCCCTGCAACAAGTGTATCGGTCGAACGAAACTTCTCATGTCTCAAGCGAATTAAAACCTACCTGAGAAATACAATGACACAAGAACGGCTCTCCGGGTTAGCAATGATGTCAATAGAACAAGAGTTATTATCAAATCTCACTGCAGACTCACAATTTTCCGACCAAATAATAGATACATTTGCAACCCCTAAAGATAGGCACATAGATCATGCTCCCATAAAGACCGTTCGAATGAAAAAGGCCCCTGCTCCTTGGTTGAATTCTGCCATTTAAAAACTTATGTCTAGTAGGGATAAAGCGTACGACTCATTAAAAAAGATCGCACAAATATAAACTGGCTACGATATGAAGATCTTCGGAACTTTACTCTTGCAGCTCTAAAGAGGGAAAAGAGAGCTTACTTAAGGTTCAATGAAGAAATAGAGAGCAATGAGTTGTGGAAAAAATTAAGAAAGATAAACGCTACGCAAATCTCACATATACAGTGTCACCATTAAAGTCCGCACCATATGGAACTTTTTTTTATTAATGAGGTTAGTTAAAATTAAATTTGGGCAATCGTTTTTGCTTCAAATTAGACTAAAAATTATATAATCAAATGTCACCATCTGTCATTCGGTATCTGTCAAAAATTACATTTTAATCAAAAAATGCTGAAAAATGGCATTGTTTTACCGAATTTCAAAAAATTTTATTAGAAAAAGTTGTTTCTAGTACAATTCTTGGCCTAAATACAAAGTTTCAGTTTTGTAGCTCAAAGTTGATTTTTTTGCCATTTTTTCTAATTAACTTTTTTTTTATTTAATGTAAGTTCGCTTAATGGATATTAAACTATTTGCTTATACCATACTCAATATTTTATTTAGTTTGTATGAGCTTTTTTTTACTAGAATGCCATTTTTTTTCGAAATTTAAAATTAGAGGCAAAAAAATTTGACACAGGTGGTGCAAAGTTATCCTAATTTAAAAATTTTAACAGATAGACGTCAGATGTTTCGTTTTTCAAATGACAAATACATCTAAATATTTGATAAAAATTTTATTTTATACTTAAAACTATCATTATTATTAAAAGGAACAAAAAGGAACTTTAATCATTTTAAATAGGTAACACAAAAGCAATATAAATTTCACATTTCAGTGTGACGTCCTTCTCGCTCTATACAAACACCCGTCCGTCTATAAACGTCTTTGACAGCATTTTGTAAAAAGCTTGGTCTTATATCGGCACAACACTGTCTTATCGTTTGTTCCAAATGCTCGATCGATTCGAACGGTCGATTCTTATAAACTTTCTGCTTAAGATAACCCCACAGAAAAAAGTCTAGTGGGGTTATGTCAGGCGACCTGGGTGGCCAGTGACATTCTCTATCACGCCCTATAACTATGTTTTGAAATAATTGGTTTATGCGTTCTTTCACTGCTACAGTTTGATGTATGGGTGCACCATCAAGCTGATACCATAAGTTATGTCTATGGTGTAAGGGCATGTTATCCAAAACTTCGGTAATCTCGTTATCAAGAAAATTCAGGTACCTTTCACCAGTTAAGTTTACTCTAAAGAAGTATGGTCCAATAAGCTCATCTTTCAAAATTCCACACCAAACATTGGTTTTAAAATGATACTGATCGCGACATTCAATTGTGAAGTTAGGATTTTCTTGGGACCACCATCGGCAATTTTGTGAGCTCACGGTCCAATCGAAGAGAAAGTGGCTTCATCTGTCCATAATATCTTGTATGGAAAAAGAATATTCTCCTCATATTGTCCCTGATACCAAAACGAAAAATCAAGTCGAATATCAAAATCGCGTTCTTTTAATGTTTTTATAAACTTGGGTTTATATGCCCGAAATCGATTTTTCTGAAGAATTTTTCTAACGCTTTCCCTCTTGCACCCTGTTGAATCACTTATCTTGGTTACACTAGTTTGACCGTGGTCAATAACAGTTAAACAAACATCAAGTTGTGCTGCTTCATCGTATTTACTTGCCGCGTGAGGTTTCTTAAAATTATTTTGAACAGATCCAGTTTCTCTAAATTTTGACATTATTCTTGAAACAGTGCTATGCTGCAAATTTTTTTCTGGATGCCTCTCATTAAAAATGGCAGATACTTGCCGGTGAGGCATATTCTCTCCACAAATTAAGACAATTTCTATTTTTTCTTGAACGGACAACATTGGTGATAACACTGAAAACTATAACTTGCGAAAATATTCAAATTTATGACATTTCTTTTATTTATTCGGCACTCTAATTCGTTTTTTTTCCATAGCCTACTTATAAAATTCAAAATTGCCTTGATATTTTATTGTGGATAAAAAGAAAATGTGTCTAAATTTTGAACTAATCTGATATCTGGGAATTTTATTATAAGTTTTTTAAACTTCTTAGGTGTATGTACCTACTATCAAAAAAATGGAATATCTGACGTCTATCTGTTAAAATTTTTAAATTAGGATAACTTTGCACCACCTGTGTCAAATTTTTTTGCCTCTAATTTTAAATTTCGAAAAAAAAATGGCATTCTAGTAAAAAAAAGCTCATGCAAACTAAATAAAATATTGAGTATGGTATAAGCAAATAGTTTAATATCCATTAAGCGAACTTACATTAAATAAAAAAAAAGTTAATTAGAAAAAATGGCAAAAAAATCAACTTTGAGCTAGAAAACTGAAACTTTGTATTTAGGCCAAGAATTGTACTAGAAACAACTTTTTCTAATAAAATTTTTTGAAATTCGGTAAAACAATGCCATTTTTCAGCATTTTTTGATTAAAATGTAATTTTTGACAGATACCGAATGACAGATGGTGACATTTGATTATATAATTTTTAGTCTAATTTGAAGCAAAAACGATTGCCCAAATTTAATTTTAACTAACCTCATTAATAAAAAAAAGTTCCATATGGTGCGGACTTTAATGGTGACACTGTAGAATTGCCTTTTGAACGGCACAGAGAGATTGAATAATTATTTTCTTTCTGTATTTGATGATAATATAACTGCTGATGTAGTAACATTAGAATTTTATGACAATAATCTTTACGATCATCAAAACAGTTTTAACTTTTCAGCCATAGAACCTGCATAGCATAAAGTCCAACACATCCGGCTACGATGGTATAAGTTTGCAAATAGCTAGACTATGTACCTCCTTAACCATATCACGCATATATATATAATAAATTGCTGTTGAGAGAGGTTACTTTCCCAAAGCGTGGCATTGTGCGGTGGCGTGTCCTGTAGCGAGATGTAATTCTCCTGTGGACTATAAAGACTTCAAACCCATAAGCCTGCCAATTTTAAGTAAAATTTTAGAAAAAGTAGTACACATGCAACTTACTGAATATATCAACTCCCATAACTTAATGCCTAATAATCAATCTGGTTTTCGAAAGGGACATAGTGCCACTACTGCTTTATTAAAAATACTAGATGATATTATAACGATGGATGAGAGAAAGGCAAGTGTGCGTGTTTTGTTGGATCTGTCGAGAGCGTTCGACTCTGTGAATCATGAATTGTTGATCGCAAAGTTAAAATATTTTGGTTTGAATGATATTCCGCTTCAACTTTTTGACACATCGATCTCAGAGTGTAAGAGATGGTAATGGTATGTCGCGATTTGAGTTGGTCAGCTCCGGAGTGCACAAGGCTCAATCTTATGCCCGCTTTTGTTCCTGATATATATACCATGGACTCGTATAGCCAATTAAGCAATATATTCACTCATACGCCGACGATGCTCAGGTTTACTTTAGTTTTAAGCCCGATGATACCGACATTGCCCGTATTAACCTAAATCAAAGTTTGAAGCAAATAAGTAAATTTTGTTAGTGTCACAACCTTAAGCTTAATTCACAGAATATGGAACTAATGTTGTTCTGTCCTAAAAAAGATTATAACCCTCTCATTGCCGACCTCAACATAACTCTTGATAATCAAAAATTAGTTTTTGTTAAAAAGGCCAAAAATTTGGGGGTTGTGTTTGATAGGTTCAATGATCATGTTAATGGGTTGTTTAGAAGGGCATATTTGATATTTAAAAAACTCTACAGTAGTAAATATACTCATACTAAACTTCAAAACACGAAAAAATCTATATTCTTTTGCCTTTATTTTATTATAGCCTAATACTTTATTACCCATGCATGGACAAGGTTGTGAAAAAAAACCCTCAAACTTTACAAAATAATTGTGTCAGATATATACAGCGTGTCCAGAAAAGTTCTAGACATAGGGGAATTTTCTTTATTGTTGATTTTACGAAAAAAAGTTATTCTTTATAAAAAGTTCTGGTTGATGCGCAAATAATATTGACATATCAAAACTTAAGATATCATATACAGGGCGGCAAAAAAATATAGAAACACAGAATTACGTTGAGAGGGAAGTACCCTCAATTTTTATTTTAGAGCAAATTGTTATAAGAAAACTTTACTAAGGACTACAAAACGTGGTCAGATACAATTTTTCTTTGAAATATTTTAATTTACAGGGTACCATCGAAAACACGTTGAGCATTCATTACCTTTTGTTGGAAACCAATTACGTAAAAAAATAATGCGAGATTATGTTCTACCAGGAATATTAAAAACATTTAATTTCCTTAGATCAAAAATAAATTGTGAATGTGAATAATAAACAATATTTTAGCAATTACATGATAAAAGTGATCTAAAACAGTTTAAAGTGAAAAATTATGTCTCCACCCACATGCCACCCTTCTTTCTGCATGGAAAGTATAGTACGCCTTGTAATTTCTCTTACTGTCGCCCGTATCATATTGGGAGTGATTTCTTGGACACAGTTTGTTATTACTGCTTTAAGATGGTCAATATCCTGATGCCCATACACCATTTATTTTAATCGGCCCCATAAAAAGAAGTCCAGAGGTGTGATGTCAGGCGACCTGGCTGGCCAAGGAATATTTTAACGTCTGCCTATCCAACGGTGGGGAAATACTTCATTCAAATACCCAGTTACTGTGTTAGTATAGTTGGGGTCAAGCAAATATTTGACGCGTGACACTTCCACATTGTCATGGGTGTCAAATACGGCAGGCAACTCATAATATAAATGTTACTAATGGCTAATTTATATTATAATAATTACCACCCACTTGAAATATTTGTATCTTTATCCTTTTATATGACTAAAAAGAGACATACGTAAACCGAGTTACCTCAAGAAAAAAGAAGAGAAGAAGAAAGGAAAACACATGAATCGAACATCGTACGTAATTTTGTTTGTTTCTCCCTCTTGTGCATTTTCAATGTCATATCACTTGTCGACCGTACGTGAATTCTCGTCGATTTGGTAAAATGCAGATCCGCATTTTATTTATTCCAAAACGAGTGATGTCGTTGTCTTGTTGACATTCTGTATTTGGTTTTGGTTTTTGAGTATTTAAATCATTTTATTGCCTTTTTATAGTGTTCTATTGTCTTTATTTGTGTAGTGAGTGTTAAACATTGTTTATAGTTTATAAGACTTTTATTTAGTATTATTTTTTTAGACGTGTGTTTATCTTAAGAAAAGTAAGTAACTCTACTTAGGACACGTTATCCGTAGTGTTCTTGAGATCTATAATATTCGCTCTTAGAATTTTCCTGCAAGGTAATAATTATTTGAAAACTTACTATGGCTCTATTTTCCACTTTCTCTACGAGCCATAAAAAAAATACCGTTTCTATAAAAACGCAGGTAAAAATTAAAAAAAAATAAAATGGCACTACCCCACTTAATATATACCAATCTTATTATGGTGTCGCTGAAAAACATTTCCGAAGAGATGTCGCAAGTGGGGTAGTGACATTTAAGATTTTAAAGTGGACGAGGGTAGTTCTTAGAAGTGGTGGGTGGCAAAATGCCAACGCGTTTTTATAGAAACTATTTTTTCGTTTTTTCTTGATTTGCGTAGACAATATAGCCATTGTAGGTAAGTTTTAAAAGTTTTCACCCGCTATACGAAGGATTACTTATGTTATATATTTTGTAGTTTAACATAGTTAAATAAAAATTTAAATTTAAACAGTTGTTTTCATAAAACCGTTTTCCAGGTACAAGTATTTCCTGTTTTTATGGTAAGTCATTATTTTTAGGTAATAACCCATATTCATTAATTAATATAAATAATATTAATCCAACCTAAACAAACAAATAGTTTTTAAGTGTAAACTAATATGTACTTAATTGACTTAGGCTGAAGGACTTTGGGCAATGGCCTTTTGGTGTAAACCAATGAGGTACTTAATAAATAAATAAAAATAATATTAATCGTTATACACTACTAAGATTGCTTTTGTTAAGGCCTGTGATATTAATGGTCAATCCTAAATCCCACCATTACAATGCACAGGATTTATCAAAACAAATTTAGTTATATTATAATTCATATTCTTAGACCAATTTCCCAGCAATCATTTTCTTCAAAGGTTTATAAATAACAATATTTGTCAGTCCGGTCCTGACTAAGTATCAGCTGTAATAAAGTTGGTGAAATCAAAATAACCTAGTATTGGACAAATATGACAAGATGGAAGTGTCACGCGTCAAATATTTGCTTGACCCCAACTATACTATGGCATGGGGCTCCATCATGTTGATACCAAATTGTACGTCTTATATTTAGTGGCAGTTCGTCAAGAAATTGAGACAACTGGTTCCTTAAGAAGTCCAGCTAAATGGCAGCATTTATATTTTGTCGGAAAAAGTATGGTCCAACGATCCGATCATTAAAAATGCCACACCAAACATTGGTTTTAAATGAATATTGACTACGGCATTCGATTATAAAATTCGGATTGTTGTCACTCCACCACCGACAATTTTGGGAGCATACCACGCCGTTGGAAGTAAATGTGGCTTCATCTGTAAATAATATTTTTCTTGCAAAAAAGGATCAACTTCACACTCGCCTTGGGACGCGCAAAATAGGAAACGGGATTCAAAATCTCTAGGAAGAAGCGTTTGAATATAGCTAGATTTATATGGATGAAATTTATTTATTTTTAAAATATTACAAGCAGTAGAATTTTTGACGTCAACTGGAATAGTTTTACACAATTTTCTTAAAGAAGTTTTCGGGTTTTCAATAACCGCTTGCATTTCATTGAATTGCTTTTCTTCTGTTGTGGACCATTTGTTGTGTTGTTTCTTAAATTCATTTTCGACGGAACCAGTAGCTTTAAATTTATTAATTACGTTTGCTATAGTGGCGCTACATATCATTTTGTCAGGGTGTCTAGTATTAAATATGAGCGCGGCTTCCCTAATAGGTTTATAGTGATCTCCGACGATAAGTACAATATTTATTTTCTCCTGCAGTGTTAACTTTACGACCATGACGAAACTAACGAAAAACTGTTGTTAATAAGTCGAAAAATAGTAAATGATTTTTGACTAACATGTCAATATTCGTTACTGTAGTATTACACATAGTTGTTGCAAAATTGTTGCAGGTAGGTAACTGTTAAAGAAACAAAATAAAAAAATATTTTCGAAAGGTTTTTGATGGTACCCTGTAAATAAAAATATTTGAACGAAAATTTTTATCTGACCACGTTTTGTAGTCCTTAGTAAAGTTTTCTTATAACAATTTGCCCTAAAATAAAAATTTAGGGTACTTCCCTCCTAACGTAATTCTGTGTTTCTATATTTTTTTGCTGCCCTGTACATATTATTCTAAGTTTTGATATGTCAATATTATTTGCGCGTCAAGCAGAACTTTTTATAAAGAATAACTTTTTTTCGTAAAATCAACAATAAAGAAAATTCCCATATGTCTAGAACTTTTCTGGACACGATGTATATGATCTTAGAGAGTATGATCATATTGGATTATACTTTCGAAATTTAAAATGGCTTAACATGGAGAATACATTCAAATATCATTTTTTTAGTTTTACCCACAGAGTGCTTATGTCGGATGTTCCTCGTTTACTTGCGTCATTAACTGTCCTACCTATAGAATAGATCAGCAGCAGAGAACAGTTCGTAATAGTAAGTCAACCCTAACTTTACTCCGTTGCATTTTTTCAGAGAAGCTTTTCTTACAATGCCGTCCATTATTATAATTCTTTGGGCACTACTTTGAGGAAGTGTTGTGTGAGAGCTATTAAAAAGGGAACTAAACAGTATTTTTTTAGATCATCAAATATGAAAAACATTACATATTTAAAATTCCAGAGTAATGTTAAAAATAACTACGCCTATAATTATTATTCATTCCTATTGTTATCTAGGATTTGCTACTTATTGTTAGTTGAGTATTATTTCGTTATTTATATATGCAAGTCTTCTATAGGTTAAGTGTTAGAATAACTCTATGATATGGGTGAAACTTCGCTTTTAATATTATAATCTCAATTGTAATATTGCAAATAAAGACGTTTAATAATAATAATAATAATAATTGTATTTTTAGCTGCTTAACCCGAAAATAATATAAAATTTTGAAACAAGTCAGTGGCGTACATTTTCTTATCAATTTTATCCGTGATTGGCAAAAGGATTTTTGAGATATTAATAAAAAAACAATTTTTTTTTAAACTTTGACACCCTGTATTTTGAAAAGCAGACTTTTCAGGACACATGTTTATATGACTTTTCTACTTGAACATGGTTCAGGAATGCGCCCCTGGAATTACGACCTATTATTAAGTAACACCCTGTATACACCAGTAAAGACATATAAAAAACAAATACAGTAAGGAAGGATTACTTTTTTCTTAGTTGTTAATTAAGGATTAATAGTAAAGGGCTTTCCAATAAGAACGATATGATTTCAAAATGAAATAAAATTAAAATAATTTTAGATACAATAAAACTTTTTATAATATCTTAAAGTATAGTTGATAACATTTATGTTTTGAATAACACATCGTTTAAATGTCCTCCGCGACTTCATGTACACGAGCGAATTCGACGAACCCAATTTTCGATGACTTTATGCAATAAATCGGGCGTGATCTGACGAATGCAGGGTTCAATGTTCAACCTTAATGCATCAAGTGTTTGTGGTCTATTTGCATAAACCTTAGATTTTAAATAGCCCCAAAAGAAGTAATCTAAAGGAGTTAAAGCACAGCTTCTTGGAGGCCACTGAACAGTAGCATTCCTTGAAGATATCCTTTCGTCAAACTTTTCTTGCAGTAGATCGATAGTTTCATGAGCAGTGTGACATGTGGCACCGTCTTGCTGGAACCACGTATCCTCCAAATCAAGTGCATCTATATTTGGCCACAAAAAATTTCTTAACATCTGTCGATATCGTTCACCATTCACTGTAACTGCATCTCCTGCCTCGTTTTGGAAAAAAAATGGTCCGATGATGCCACCATACCATAAACCACACCATACACTTACCTTTTAGCGGATACAAAGGCTTCTCATGAATCTGTTGTGGATTGTTTTCACACCAAAAACGGCAATTTTGCTTGTTAACGTATTCACTTAACCAAAAATGAGCTTCATCTGAAAGGATAATTTTTTTGACAAAATTAGGATCCCTTTCAAGTTGTTCTAAACTCCAAGCAGCAAATTCTCTGCGCCGACGATGGTCCAGTGGCTTAAGTTCTTGGGTCAAAACAATCTTATACGGGTGTAAATTCAAGTCTTCTTTCAAAATACGCCAAGTTGTCGTTTTTTTAATCCTTAACTCTTGAGCACGACGAGGAATTGATAAATTTGGATACACTGCAACACTAGCTCTTACAGCACCAATATTCTCAACAGTTCTTGTGTTTCGATATCTTCTTGGTGTTTTTGCATCGTGAAGAGTAAAATTATTTTTAAATTTCTCAACGATGCGACGAATGGCAAGCAAAAAAGGACGATTATTTACACCAAAGTTTTCGCGAAGTGCGCGATATGTGTTCACAAAAGATCGTCTATTTTCATAAAATTTTTGGATAATAACCAAACGTTCTTAAAGCGCGTATTTAGCCATAATAAATTGTTATAGTTTACTGACAATAACTGACAACTGGTGACAGGTATAACTTTATTACCATGGTTACCATATCGTTTCAAAATCATATCGTTCTTATTGGAAAACCCTTTACTTAACCTTTATGCTACTTACATTAATTTATTACACCTATAATACAATAACAAATTAAGGATTGGAATTTTCTTCTTCTAGAATACTTTTTAAAACGTAAGTCTCATAGAATCATTATTCTACATAAAATATTAATATAATATTTCTTTTCACAATAAACTATTCTATGATTTTTCCTTTATTTTTAAAAGTGGTTTACCTTTTAATTTCTCATTCTATATTTTTGCACTTAAAGTATTTATTAATTAAAAATTAATTCAATGGAAAAAGTCGGAAAAAGCTTCATTACATTTTAATAGAAAACCAGATTTCCAATTTCAAATTGGGAAAAATCATCATCTCTTTTTACATATTTTAGAATTGAGATATGCGTAGTTGGGTTAATTTAAAATTTAAAGCTCCAAATTAAATTATAAATTATAAATTGTTTAGACTAACACAAAAGATAGGACACAAATACACAATGAACATCAAAAATACTTATACCACAATGACTATGTAGTTCTTGTTTTGGCACAATTGTTTACAAAACGTGCAAATTTTCACAGCTCTTAGACTTGCTAATATCGTTCAAACAAATCTTTTGCAAGATCTCCTTTGCAAAATGCAACCTTAAGCTGGTTTTCGACCCCTTCATCTTGCTTTTCTCCTTCGTCATCGATTTCTTCTTCTCCAGTGTTTCCCTTAAACGAATTTGCTTAAGAATTCCTACAAGAAGCTCATCTACATTGTGTTGGATGCCGCTAGATGTCTCTATAAATTTACAGTCTTTCGCCACAGCTAAGCCTTTTCCCTCTAAAATATATAAACATTTTTAGGTCAGTTTAGGTTTGTTTAAGTTACAATTATCCCTTATTTCTTTAATAGAAAATTTTTAACGCCTAAGATTCGATGTCCATTGGATGCAAAGTTTAGTAGATCGTATTGCAATAATTCAAATTTGCCTTCAAAATGGGTGATACCGAACAGAAAAAGTGTAACATAATTTACTTGCTTTACAAAAATTATAAAGATGCACGTGCAGCACATGCAGAATATCGCGATGTGTATCCCGATAGACCAGCGCCATCAAGAAACACATTTTATTACGTAGAAGAGAAGTTCAGGGAACGGAAAAAGCACGCTTTTAGATCAATGAGGATAAGAAATTAAATATCCTACTATAATTTGTACGTAATAGCTATTTATGACATAAGTGTTAGAAGTACATTTTTAAGGCACATATTTGAAAGTCAAATTTAAAAAATTAAATTTTTAGAATGTTTAATAAATTAAAAGTTTTAAATATCATCGTATATAAAATTTGATTTGATTCATTCCTTTTTTCCGGCAGTTTCTGCAATCTGATTATGAGAATAGCTGCTTTAGCATAATTTGGTTAATCCCTGCTACTCCTTATTGTATAAGGATAAAGTCTCATTATGTAACTAGAGAACAGTTTCTCACATATGAGGCACCCAATTCCAAAACGGCTGTAGCGCTGCTTTTTTTAAATGACGTTTATCTACGTCTAAAATATGGTTTATCAAAACCTCTTAGATCCTATTATAAATTACATATAAACCTTGTCTGTAGGTTGGTATCTAAATACTTCCTTTTTTGTTTTCGACATGTACAAAATATGTAGTCTATAATTAAAATGTTTTTTGGAAATGTAAAGACTTTTACACACTTTTTTCCAGTTATTTATTAACACATATCATATAACATGTTTCGCTACACGGTAGCTTCTTCAGATGTACTCAGTTTACAAATAGTGGATATATTTATATGCATAATAATGGTCTAATTAGCAATAAGGATTTTACAAAGTATATTTAGAGTAATAAAACTATTAAGATTAAGGGTATTTCCCAAATAATTATTCAAAACATATTAAGCAAAGGAGAATTGTTAAGGTCTAATTGTTCATTTAACAAATAGTCGGAATTTTTAAGTTTGTTTATCTCAAGCGACTCAAGCAAATTTAGTTTTATACCTTTCTTTTCTAAATGTAAAATTTGAAAGTTATCATTAAATTGATGATTACATTCTATTAGATGGTTCGCGTAATTTGAATCGGTTTTTCCTATTTTTGTATTATGCAAATCTGACTTATTTAAATCTTCAAAATGTTAGGAGTTTAAAACTTTATTTACGATGGGCAAAACAAAAATATTACTATGATGCTTATGCGGTGGCTATATTTAACCAACTCAATCGTCAGAGATATTCGTGTAACTTTCCTACAGTTGGTCATTCATATTCTGACAGATTTTCTGGAAAAATTGAGAAGATAGTAGGTACGAAAGAAAGAAGTAATAATAATTGAACCAAATAATGTAGAGCTATTTTTTCTGAATATGCAACAGTGTTAGATATGCAACAAGACTTTGGCATTTTTGATTGGAATAAAAGCGGTAGAAGCAACTATTAAACTTTCTACTTAATGGTATTTCAGTTCTCATTAGCTAAATGAATCCCAATGAATAAAATAGAGAAATCAGCGGCAAAAACTGTAACGGTAAAAGGTGAGGTCAATCATTGAAGTGATTTAGGACAATACCACTCGGTATTCAAAAAGAAAAATCCTTTGCATTCATCAGTCCAGATCCTTTTTCCACAAAAGTTCCAATTAAACAAGCAAAGCTAAATGATGTAAACTTTTAAAAACACACTTTGGAACGGATTGGAAAAATCTTGGTCACGTGAAAACGTTCTATAAAAATGTTATTGATAATGCAGGAGATACGGATGATTGCGATACTGAAACTTTGGATGACGGTTTCGATGTCATGGCCGTGGAAGAGATGATAGACTTCGAATTTTGACGTTATTCGTTGGTTTTTTTTATAGACATTTGTCAAAGATATGACGACATCGATCTTTTTTTTAATGGAAACATACAGCTTGTGATATATCATTTGAAAGCTAGTATCTCGTACAGTATGTTCATAAATTTTGGCGCGATTCTGTCAAGCTATTTCAAAATGACGACTGTTAAAATTTAAAAAAGATCCCTATTTAAATAAGCGGAAATGATAATTCACTGATGTTTTGTTTACCTTTCAAGGTAAGAAATCTTCATTGTTTCACGTTCTGACATTTTGTGACATTGTGAACTTGTAAAATTAATTTAGGTATTTCCGAAGTATTTATTTATAATTTTCTAAACAAAAATGGTTTTGTCGGAAAGGCAGCGTATCGAAGTCTTGATATTGTTAGGATGTGGAGATAAAATAAGAAGTCAAAGTGAAGTGTGCACTTTATTTAATGCTAAATATCCTGGAAAATCAAATTTCACAGGGCACTATTAGTAAAATATTCCACAAATTTGATGAACATGGCACAGTAAAGGACTTGCCTAGGAATGGACAGCCACGTGTTTTAGGCGACGATGAAAAATTGGATATTGCATTATCTCTGCAGGATAATCCGCATGTTTTAACAGTTTCATTGGCTCAAAATCATGATACATCTAGAGGTACTATTGGAAGATTTTGGAAAGCAAAAAAATACCACCCTTATAAAGTATGTGTTGTCCAAGAGCTTTTAGAAGATGACTATGATAGGCTTTTGCAATTTTGCGAAGAAATTATGAGACGGTGTGACAAGAATAATAGGTTTCCACAGAACATATTATTTTCGGATGAAGCTACTTTCTATTTAAACGGGGTGGTTAACAGACATAATTATCGTTTCTAGAGTCAAGAAAATCCACGATGGATATTTGAAGCGCATACTCAGCGGCCCCAGAAAGTAAATGCATGGGCAGGTATCATTAATAACCGAATTTTAGGACCATTCTTTTTGGAAGGAAACCTCACAGCTGAACGGTACCTGGATTTCTTAACATTCGAGTTAAGGCCTGCTCTATCTGTAATTTTTTCCAACAAAGTAGATCCAGATATACCTAATGAAACAATTTGGTTTCAGCAACATGGTGATTCCCCGCATTTTGGTGTCAATGTGAGAAGATATTTCGATCAGATATTTCCAGGTCGCGGGATTGGACGACGTGTTGCAATTGAATGGCCACCGAGGTCCCCAGACTTAACGCCTCTAGACTATTTTCTTTGGGGATATTTAAAAGAAAAAGTTTACCAAAATAGGCCGAATAATATTGAAGATTTGAGAAACAAAATTAGATTGGAGACACATAACATACCGGCTGAAGCTATTCGAAATTCCGTCGACGGATTTTACCATCGTATGGGAGCATGCCAAGTAGAGGGTGGAGGACATTTCCAGCATTTGCCACGTTAAACCACCTTTTTGTTGTGTTTTGTTTTGCTTCGTTACATTTTTATTTTTTTTTTGACAAAATAAATAACAAATAAACCACAGTCACAAAATGCCAGAACGTGAAACAATGAAGATTTCTTACCTTGAAAGGTAAAAAAAACATCAATGATTTATCATTTCCGCTTATTTAAATAGGGTTTTTTTTTTTAATTTTAACAGTCGCCATTTTGTAATAGCTTGACAGAATCGGGTCAAAATTTATGAGCATAGTGTACGAGATATTAGCTTTCAAATGATGTATCACAAGCTGTATGTTTCCATTTAAAAAAAAATCGATGTCGTGATATCTTTGACAAATGTCTATAAAGAAACAAACGAATAACGTCAAAATGTGAGCATATATAAAACTAACTTGACGTGTCCGAGCATATTCCCCAAAACTTACAGGTTAAGGCTATATTAATTTTATTCCGGACTTCTGGGCAGCCTTGTATACGAATTTGAAAGTATATCGGTCAGCTGCGAAACGTTTAAAACTTTCTTGTGTTTTCCTGAAAATTTCCTTATAGTAAATTAAACTTGTTTTGGAATTGGGCGCCTCATATATACTTTTGGATGATTCAATGATTTAATGACTAAAGTTAATAACTCTATAAATAGCTTAATCGTGGTAAATCCCAATTTTATAGCTTATTTTATAAGTAAATTAGAAGATGACTACACAACGTTATTAACAATATCGGACAGCTCTGGATCTTAAAATACCTATTTCATTTTATTTTTAATTCTGCGATTTCTTGCACTTCTTTGTTTTATTACGGTGCTGTTGCGGTTATCGGTTATTTCTTTAGGTAGGTAATTTCAACCATTTTGAAGACAAATTTGGATTCGAAATGCTAATAGTAAAATGGACAAGACACATATTTTCTTTATTTTTATCGATCCCTGGGTACTACTGAAACGATTATAGGCAACAGATATACTATATTTGAAAAGAGAATTTTAAGCGCTATCTAAATATTTAATAATATCCAATGTGTTCTAATTCAAAAAATATTAAATCGTAAAAATACGAATGTACGTTATTCAATTGCTCCTTCTTATCACACTTTCTGGCGATTTAGGTCCATTCCTATTACTTTTATTTCAAAAGTTTTTCTATCTTCAAGAACAAACTTAGCAGAAGCTGTTTAAATATTAATAATGACCCTATACCCCTTTTTTAGGTAATAGAAACAAGAAAAGTAATATTTTCATTTAAAACATGAATAGTTGTGACATTTTAAAGGATCCTCTCTATAATAAATTTTGAAGAAATTTTAATTCATTATAATAAAAAAATCTCACTACCAATACCAATAATGTTGTTAAGGAACGTTTACTTTTTACAAAGTTATTTACTTAATTCCAGAATCAACTTTAAACTTTAACGCTCATCTTGGTTACTATTAACTTCTGAATATAGACAGACGAGAGTTGCAGCACGTGGCTACATCTATGGATTCTCGCTGTCCTGGTTGGGTTGATGCGTGTAGTTGCCACGAGATGTAGCTACGTGCTGCAACTCTCGTCTGTTTAATTTCATTTCTGTGTCGAAATCACTTTGAGGCCCCTTACCTTTTCGTCAGACCCGGAGCCTTGCCGATGAGCCGTAGACGGCGAAACGCGTCCAAGGATTGGGTCTGACGCAAGGATAAGGGACAACTCTGTACACAAACTTATTTTAAGTTTGTTGGTTTCTAAATATAAGTAAGTTTGGCTAAATACTAATAATTTTAAATAGGAAATCTGCGATTTTACTATGTACCATTAATGAGCGGACATAATAATAATGATAATAAGTTTATGTCAAATAGTTAATAATAAACATGTTAATATAATATTCTTGAATAAACTTAGTCATAAATTCCCCAGAAGACGTGCCTGTTAGGAGCAAATCTTATTTATTTAAAAGTATTTAAAATTATAAATCTTTAAGAATATTTCAATAAAAAGTTGCAAGCATTCAATAAACGCTACTTTCTTGATGATAGATTATTAAATTTCTGAATAGAATTAATTATATAATTGATTCACAATAATATTAAATAGCATTAATTAGTTATATCATTTCCAAAAATATCTTTAAAGCGTTTGTTTCCAATATAAATGTTTTTTTGTCAATTTTATATTTTTTTAGTGAAGTAGTTTTTTTAATATTTGTTGGTAAATAATCGCTTAAATAAAAGCATAAATATTTAAAAGTTTTTTGTCCTACAGACTTATTTATTTTAGGTTTTATGGATATTTCATTTTTATAACGTGTATTATGGTTATGGTCTTTAAATTGTATAATGTTTTTATTTTTAAAAATATATATTAAAATATTATAAATGTAAATTTGTCTTACGGTAATCTTTTTTGTTTCTAAATATAATTCTTTTGAAGGATAAAGATAGTCCTTATTAAATATAATTTTCAAAAATCTTTTTTGTAAAACTTCTAATTTTTTAACCAAAGTTCCGTTTATTCCTCCCCAACCTAAAATTCCGTAATTGAAATGAGTCTTGACTAATACATAGTATAATATTTCTAAATGTTTTATATCCAGACATTTTTTAATGCTTTTAAAAATTGGTAATAAACTTCTTAATTTTTTAATCAAATATTTTACTTCAATATTTCAATTAAATTTACTGTCAATAATTATTTCTAAATATTTTATATGATTAACTTTTAAAATTTGAATGTCATCGCTTATATTGATGCTATTTATATTTTGTGGTACATTAAATTACAGTAAATGGAAGATAATTTGTTTTATTAAAATTAATTGTCAATAAATTAGTATCAAACCAATTTTTTATAATTTTAAAATCTTTTTTAGTTTTCTTATTTAGATTGTCCAAATTTGTATCGATATAAAATAATAGCAGTATCATCTGCAAAACTATGAATTTTCCCATCGCAATTTGTACTAAATAAATCATTAATATAAATATTAAAAAATAATGGTTCTAAAATTGTCCCTTGAGGAACGTCATATTTAAATACTTTTGAATGGCCTTCTTCTTTATCTATTTCAAAATAAGTTGGTCTATCTTTAAGTTATTAATTAATTCTAATTGCTTTCCTCTAAATCCAATATTTTTAATTTTTTTTAATAGTAAGTTATGGCTAACCGTATCAAAGCCTTTTGCTAAATCCAAAAAAATACAAACACAAGGTGTTTTATTATCTAATGCATTATATATTTGTTCTGTTAGATAGCAAATAGCATCTTGCGTCGATTCATTTTTTTGAAACCCAAATTGTTTTCTGAAATAAAATTTATTTTTTCTAAATAATTATCAATTCGCATTTTTAAAATCATTACTTACCATTTTGGCTAATAACTCGTGACCTTGCTAAATCAGCCTTATTTCCTACAACAATAACATTTTTGTCCTTGGTATATCCTTCTTTCCACAAATAATTTAGTATTTCCTCTGCCGTCTGGAAAGTGGACTTTGTTGTTATGGAATAAACAACAATACAAGCGTGCGGTTCATAGGTGCTTAAAGAGTTTTCAACCTATAAAAACATTATTATAATTATTCCCTGTATATGACAGAACGTCTCTTTATAAACAAAACATACGACTTACAGACATTTCGGATGAAGGATGATCAATGAACACCATTTCAGATTCCTGGCCATCAAGTAAAATTGATACTGTTCTTTCACCAAATTCATCATCTGAAAACCATAAAAAGTATTACTTTAAGATGGGTATGGGAAGGGGGGAATATCATCCTATCAAACTTTATTGCTACCATTAAAGAATAAAATAAAATTACCTTTTGTCTTACCTAAGCTAGCATCATATGTGTTCATGTACTCTGAAGTCATAAATTGTGACACAAGAGCTGTTTTTCCAACACCTGCGTCTCCCAGCATCACCACCCTATATTTTGGGATTTCCTCTTCATTGGCCGAATCGAATGATGATGAGCCGACGCTATGGTAGCCTGAGCCACAACACGAACCGTCAAATGGGGAACGTTCGCCTGATACGTTAGATCTATGAAGACAAAAATGTTTACTTATTAATACAATATTGCTGAAATTACTGTATATCGGTCTAAATTATGAGATACAAAACAAAATGCATATCATGTGTGCAAAGATTATGTTTTATTATCTACCATTTCATTGCTGACACCACAATTCAGTTACTTCTGGAGCTTCAAATCTCATACAATAATTAAGCTAGATTTATAAACTCGAAATGTTGACGAGGTTAAAGTTATGTTCAAGTTGGTGAGGTTCGATATTCGACAGTCCAGAATATGGCATTTATAAAGTCAGTAGCGAAGTTCGAAAAGTTGTTGCTTGATTGATTGAAATTTTTGTCCAATAGAGTAATAGTGTTCTAGATAAATTCATAATTTTGGATTAACTCGAGTAACAATAAATTAGTGTCATCATTCTCTATACTGTCCATTTCTAGTTTTTCAATTTCTGGCACAAAACACAATACTAAGCTTACAACAAACAGAAAATCCAAATACAAATGAAGGAAGGGCGACGCAAACAACGAAAAGACATTGGACATTTCGCTGTAACCACCTGACTTTCAAATTGCGTTTTCATTGGTCGAAACGAACCTCTCCAACTCCGAACATAAAAATTGGTTATCTCGAACTACACGGAAACTTTTTGAAGCTTACGAACTTTGCACGAACTGAGTTTATAAATGGAACTGAGTATTCCCTTTAGTTTAAATTGAACTCTTATTTGCCAACTGAACCTCAACTTCGCCAACTTTTCGAATTTATAAATTCAGCTTTAAACGAAATTTATATATAAATTAAATACGGGAAACCAGAAGCAATTGCCTTGTTAAAGTTTTTCTTCTGGTAACTTTCATACACTATATTCTGAATAAGCTACTGTGTAGCGAAACATGTCAAATTATTTGATGTGATACAGTGGAAATTTACCAGTAAAGCTTCTGCTTTTCTGTTTACCCGTAATTTTTTCTTTTGAACTCCGTTACTTACAAGGTACAGTTGTACCTGCGATTGTACCTATTAATTGAAAATTAGTACACTAAATTTGTTATAATGTATTGATTGATTTTGACTTAAAGAAAAAATGCCTCGTCATTTTAGTATTATCATGTATTGTTTATGGGTAAGGTTGTATGTTTTACTTTTTTATATATTATGTGATAAGTTGTGTTATTAGTTAGGATATTGTTTTATTTTTATGGGACTGTTTTATTTTATTGAACTTCCCTTTTAAACATTTATAACGGTTCCCCATTACAATTTGAATGGTCTTTATAAGTATGTTTTATAGTTGTATTGTATTTGTATTTGTAGTTTGCTTTGTCAATGAGATTGTCATCTTATGATAATAAAGCTGTTTTTGATTTGATTTGATTTGATTTAATACAAATTGAAGAAGGTCAAATTGTAGCCAGAATTCAGGATGGGTGGTCAATACGGGCACTAGCAAATCTCTAAAAATTAGGCAAAAGCACAATCTTTAAAGTTCAGGAATGTTGGGTCCCAGAGGGGCCTTTAAGAAGAAAAGCTGGTACTAGTCCGTTCCGCATTTCTAATACTGAACAAGATGATGCACTTTTGGAATATCTAAGGGCAAATCCTTTTGAAACTACAAGACACGCTGTCATTGACACAGGATTTCCTGGGTCTCAACCTACCGCCAGCAGAAGAGTAAAAGAATCTCATTTAAAAAACAGCGTTATCGCGAAAAAATTATGCTCACAGACCAGTGGAGGCAGTCTCGGATACTTTTCGTTCTAAATTATATATGCCGCGATCATTAATCTCGGAACACAAATCCGTATATACCGTCCAGATAACACAAGATTCGAAGAACGGTATAGTATTTGTAGAATTATATCGTTGATCTTTAGACTGCAATAAAACCCTCATTATCCCTTTGACCATAAAATAAATAAGGAAATCCCAAATTTTAAAACCTTTTCGAGTAGAGCCGGACCAGGTACAAATTCAATTTATACCTATGCCTGATGCATATATAAATACAAACTGATTTTTAATAATTTTATGATTGAAAATGATTTATATTTGAAGAAATTTACAAAAAACGAGAACTGCTAGAAGTATTAAAAGCTTTTAAAATAAATAAGGAATACGAGTGTGACAAACTTGCAGCAGAAAATGGACATACAGTGTTGCGTCTTTCTCCATACTATTGTATATTCAATCCTATTGAGCTAATATGGCACCAATTAAAATCCAATAGTAGGAGAAATAATATTTCTCCTACATTAAATGCATCTGTAGTAGAATTAATTAAAAACAAAGTAAAAAAAATTTCTGCAGACAGCTGGAAAAACTGTGTACAGCATGTATTTAAGGTGGAAAATTCTTACAATTGTATGATTACAAATGTTCAACCCTTAATTATTATAAGTTTGGGCTTAGATGAAGATAGTGATAGTGATACAGAGTTAATTTTTGAATAAATTGTCAATAGTTTTTAAGAATTTAATTAATTTTTATTGTACTTGTTATCTTAATAGTTATACTTTGAAATTATATTTTATTATTTTCAATTATCATTAATTGTTATCATTATTTTACATTTATTATAGGTACCTAAGACTAAAAATACCTGTCTATTTATTTTAAATTATAAAAATAAATCATGTGGTGTAGGTACATTTTCAAGCCGACCCTGATCCCATTTATTCAGCTTTGAAGAGGTTGAGGCGTATACAATAGGATTTAATCAGGTAGATTATTTATGGCAGTAAGAGTCAACGGTATAATTCTGCAAATATTATACACTAGCGATCTTGCTTCTAGACCTGGAAGATTTTCTGTGAATGTCTAGGATTGGATTTGTGTTTATAGACCTGGTGTCTTATGGCGATTGGATAGAAGATTTATCGCCGAACATTATATGTCTGTTAGAATACACATAATGCTCCCCTTTGTTGAACAAATATATCCAAATAACTCTTTCATCTTTCAGCGTGATAATTGCCCAGTTCATACGGCAAATGCTGTGAGAGGATGGCCTGCTTATAGTCCCGATATTATTCCCATAGAGAATGTGTGGGGTTTAATTGTAAATAAAATATACAAAAGTAATTTTAGACCCCACAATTCTAATAAATAATTGGAAGTAATCTATAAGTGCTGGGGAGGGCGTGATCAAGATTTTATTGTCAATTTAATTCACTCAATTCCATACAGATTGGCTCAAGTAGTCGAAAAACAGGGTCATATGACTAAATATTAAATTTCGATAATTATTGATGCTGATTTTACACTCGTTGTTGTATTTATTGTTGTTGTTAGTCAGGTTAGTTTTACAGTGCGAGTCTAAAGTCCCCCCTGTTAAAATTTGATTAACAAATGTGAGAATAATGAAAATTTGGTACGTTTAATAATAGCTAAAATACTCAGTTTTGAAAGATGGCGGCAAGGCGTCACTTTGAATAAAATTTTTAAATGGCAGATGGGGTCAAGTGATACCTCGTTGGAAAGGTATTTTCAATCTATGAACGATCCCCAAGTTTCAAAAGATTTTATCGATTTATTTCAAGATGGCGTCCACTTTTGCCAATGTAGGTTTAATTTGATTTTTAAGCAATAAAACTGTGAATGAGTTGAGATCTTGTCCCATTTTGATGAATATTAGCTGCAGCTATGAAACTTACTTCCCCCCTCCCTTGTTTTCGAGGGTGGAGAAAACCAAAAAAATAGTGAAAACCTTTTTTACCCCCGAAACCACCCTTTCTCGCAATTTTTTCGTGGTAATGCATGTTTGGAGGGAATGATAAAAATTTATATGAGAGAAAGGGCAATGATAGGGTCAGGGCTACAACAACCCTTGGGCCAAGGGCCAAGCAAACTAACCTCTCATAACCCTTTCCAGATCTCTAAACCCTCTTAACCAGGGCCGGCGGAACACTTACAATTCGGGTGGTGGGTTGAGTACAGAGTTTAGGCTCAGGGGTGGGGGAAACTCATTTTTTGTCATAATGTCATTCATGATTTTTCGGGTTATAATCCATTTCGAAATAGGAAGAACAGGAAAACAAATGATAATAATAAAGAAAAAATCAAATGGTGTATTTCAATGTCAGAAAAAAGTAAAAAATCCTTATTTTCTATTAGACAATGCGAAGACTGCAGCATGCTTTGAATTTTTACAAATGAATTCGTCCATCAATTCTTGCATGTTCAGATTGTTCGCTTCATCAGAGTAAATGTTCAATATTGCAAGGTTATTTACTCTTTTTTGCTTCGTTAGACCGTAAATAATTTTTCAATTTTGTGGACTGAAAATGATCTCTCGTTAGTACATGAGGATCCCGGAATAGTCAATAATAATCTGATGAAGCGAGCAAATTCTGGTACAATTCCCACGCACCAGTCGTTATCTTTCAAGAAACTTACGACATCTTTCAGACTTCAAATATTCTTATTGCCTTTTCTGATGATATCGAAGAACATGTTTTTGTCGTCCATTAATCGCTCTTCATTGAAATCACCCTGGTAAAAATCAATGATTTCTTTCCAATTAGTCGATTAACCTATCGCAAAAAGTTCTAATGATTTGAAAAAATGAGCGCACTTAGTGTTGAAACGCCTGTCTAAAGATGTTACAACTTTATCAAATATTTCGCAAAAAATTTTTTTGTAAAATTCTTGGGGACTTTTGAAAACATAGTTTTTGCTGTCACTCGATGACTCCAAACGTAGCGATCTGATTTGTCGACGGCTCCAACTCGGCGGCTGATAGCCCAGTAGTGTGATACGGGCTTAACTCGAATTGAGACTAATAGCGAATGTTTAGTACTTTTAATTTATGTGCCGTCACTACCCATTCAGGCATAAAGTGTAACTCGGACAAGTTCGCGAAATGTTCGTACCGCGACCATCGGCAGCGACCCGCCAACAAGACGAAGACGAGAGTTAAGGGTAGCAAGTGATAAGACGTTGCGAGAGACGGGCGCCGACCGATATTTAATTTAGTTTGTTAAATTCAGAAATAAATGTTTGTTTTTTAAGAAAGATTTTCTTTGACGTGAAATTCTAATAATAATTCACTTACGCCCCTACATATTGGTCCTTCGCAACCGGATTTAAACCGCCATATCCTACGGCAAAGTGCAGTTTTGAGTTTTGAACGAGATTTTCAACAACGATGGCAGACTTCTGATGATTCATCGACGACGAGATCTCAGGTCAGTGCGTTCCTTTTTAGTCCTTTTTACTTTTGTAACGTCTATCTATCCTTGTCCGACATGCTCCATTTGTTTTAGTAGTTGGTATACGTTTCTTACACATTTTTTAATGTTGTGTTGTATAGGCTATTTCACATAGTATTTTCACTAAATGCTATTTTCTACATGTTTTAAGCATTCAGTCACATTTTTATATATTTTCTGCCCACAGTGTTTAGGCTATTACACGTAAATTATTGCGTATATTTTTAAAATTTAGTTTAGAACTGACTGACATGCTTTGGGCATTATTTTATTAACATTTTTACATGGTATTTTTGAATTGTTTTGAAAACTTTACAGTGTTTAGTCATATTTATACGTTATTACATACACATTTTGTGCTATGTTACGTAACCTTTTTACTCGTTACACACTTTAACTCTTTTATTGATATACTCTGTTTCATATATTGAATTCAGTGTTTAGTCATTGTTGGTACTTAGTGTTACATATTTAACCTTCCTTGGAGTATTTCCACCACAACACTTTATTATTTTTTATAGTAAATTACTTGTGCTATATAACACCTATGGTAAATTTATTATTATATTTTTTTTGAACATTGCACATAGGCAAGTAAAGTGATTTTTGAAAGGTTGTGCAAGGTCCTTACGTTGTGCATTGTGGTTTTTTACAAATTAAATTACTCCAGGTGATACTTGTTTACTAGATTAATATTTTTGATTTACATATTTACACTTTTAGTAACTCACAAATTATTTATTTGTTTTTTTGTTTTTTTTTTTTCTAACTTTCTAATAATGGCTGACGAAGCTAAAATTAGAAGACGAATTACTAAAGGTGCGCTTACAAGCCAATTGGTTTAAAAACACAAAAGACACACCTATTGACGAGGTTAACCTTGAAGAGCTTCAGTCGCGGTTAACAAACGCTGAAGCTCTACTGGATGATTTTAATGACGCACAATTTAGAATTGAGACTGACGTTGACAATCTTGAAACAAACGCCGACACTATACATGCTACTGAGCGGAACTCTTTTGAAGACAAATTCTTCGAAGTAACCAGTGCAGCAAGAAAGTTTATTTTGGAACATTCAGTGGTGGATCCTGATCGACTGTCTCTATCTTCCCATGGAACTGTAGCAACACCTGCACAGATTCCCACTAACATACAATTACCACCCATAAATCTTCCTACTTATGATGGTGCTTATGATAAGTGTTTTTTTTTTCGAGATTCTTTTAAATCGATTATTCACAATAACTTACAGTTAAGCAACATTCAGAAGTTTCATTACTTGCGGTTATCATTAAAGGGTGCTGCAGCTGATACCATTGCTTCTCTTGAGGTTTCTGATGTGACTTATGAAACGGCCTGGTTACTACTTCAAGAAAGATTTGAAAACAAAAACATTTTGGTTAATAGCCACATTAACGCGCTTTTTTCTTTACCAGCGGTGCATAAAGATTCACATCAAGAACTAAGACATTTGCTTGACAGTTTACAACATCATTTACGATCACTTGAGGCTTTAAATCTCCAAACAGATCAATGGGACCCACTTATCATACATCTAGTGATGACGAAACTAGATAATTCAACCCATCGCGAATGGGAACAGAAAAATATTACTAGCGCCTTGCCAACTTTGGCAGATTTGTTTAAATTTTTGAAAAATAAATGTCATGTTCTCGAGACGCTTGACGCTACTCATCACGAGGAAAAAACAACACATCATGTGCCGCGTAAGCCTTTTAAAGCTTTAACACTGACACATGATAACAGTTCAGTTACATGTTATTTATGTAAACAGAAACATATGATTTATTCCTGTCCCGATCTGCTAAAACTTGAACCTTTTGCCAGACTTAGTCAAATCAAGCGATTACGCCTTTGTGTGAATTGTTTATGCAATAATCATCCGACAAAAAATTGTAAATCTTCAGGTTGTCGAAAGTGCGGTAGTATTCATCATACACTTTTACACTTTAAAACTAATACTACTCAACAAACATTCGATAACAAAAACCCTCCTACACAAAATCAGGCCAATAGTACTGATCAACCCATTTTAAATAATCCGTTATCGTTAACGGTAAATAATTCTTGCAATAACAATCCTTCACAAATATTACTTTCGACTGCTATGGTCCAGATTATGGACAATAATAATGTTGTTCATTTTGTTCGTGCTTTATTAGACAATGGATCACAAAGCAATTTTATCACTGAAGCTCTGTGTCACAAACTTGGCTTACTCAAGAAGAAGGTTAATTTTTCCATTTCTGGTATCAATCACGTAAATTCACAAATTTTACATAGCACTTCTTTACAAATTAAATCTAATACTAATAATTACACGAAAATTTTGTCTTGCCTAGTGTTACCAGTTATTACTGGAAACATACCCTCGACTAGTTTTGATTATACTTTTTTAAATGTCCCTACTAACATTATTCTAGCTGATCCTAAATTTAATAACTCATCGCCCATTGAACTACTCATAGGTGCAGACACTTTTTGGGATCTACTTTGTTTTGGTCAAATCAAACTTGGATCTAATAAACCAATTCTTCAAAAAACTAAATTGGGATACATAATATCAGGTCCTATTTCTTTGCCTAATTCTGTCTTATATTCAACTACTCAATGCCATCTTAGCATCAATGCCAATTTAGATTCACAATTACGAAAGTTTTGGGAAATCGAGGAGTTGCCAAAAGTAAGACATTTCTCTGACGAAGAAAAAGCGTGTGAAAGATATTACAAAGAGACTACTACTACTGATGAAACCGGACGTTTCATTGTATCCCTCCCGCTTAAAGATTCAGTTTCTAAACTTGGAGATTCTCGTATGGCCGCCACAAAGCGATTTACTTCCCTTGAAAATAAATTAAAACGCAATGATGATCTGAAAAATCAATACACTGAATTTATGGACGATTATATTTCACTTAACCACATGTCCTTATGTACTAATCCTACGGATAATTCGGAATTTTTCCTTCCTCATCACGCTGTTCTAAAGGACAGTAGTTCTACAACCAAACTGCGTGTAGTTTTCGATGGTTCAGCGAAATCTACTTCCGATATATCCTTGAACGACCTGTTAATGGTTGGTCCTACGATACAAGACGATCTTGTATCCATTGTATTACGATTTCGACAACATACATTTGTTCTTAGTGCAGATATTGCTAAGATGTACCGGCAGGTACTAATAAAAAATGACGAACGACATCTTCAGGAAATTCTCTGGCGAACAAATCCTGATGAGCCTATTTCTGTGTTTCAATTAAACACTGTTACTTACGGTACTAGTTCAGCTCCTTTCCTTGCTATTCGCTCATTACATGAGATTGCTCATTTACACGCTGACGAATATCCTCTGGCTTCTCAGATAATTTTACATGACTTTTATGTCGACGATTTGTTGACCGGAGCTTCTACTGTTGACGAAATACAACAAATCAAAGATGAAGTTTCTATTCTTCTTTGTAAACATGGCTTTTCATTAAGAAAATGGCGATCTAACATACCTTCGGTTATTCCTACTAGCAATTCTACTGAATTGCTTCTTATAGCTGAAGATCAAACTAGTAGAACACTAGGACTCATTTGGAATCCAAACATTCATACTCTTCAATATGACATTACTTTACAATTACAGAATAAACGAGTGACGAAGAGAACCATTCTTTCATCTGTCGCCCGTATTTTTGATCCTTTAGGTCTACTTTCCTGCGTAACTATTACTGCAAAAATAATATTACAAGAGTTATGGAAGCTAAAACTTTCATGGGATGAATCCATTCCCTTGGACTTAAACACAACATGGAGTGCATATTTCACTCAACTTCCAAAACTCAACAATCTTAAATACCCAGACATGTAATATGCCAAAATCCAAGGTTAATTGAATTACACGGATTTTCAGATGCTTCAAGTGTTGCTTATGGTGCTTGCGTGTTCATTCGATCTCTTGACAGTGTTGGAAAATACCATTGCAATCTTTTGATTGCGAAAACAAGGGTTGCTCCAATCAAACAAATTACAATACCTCGCCTTGAGCTTTGTGGTGCTCTACTTCTTGCAGAACTTGTAGAGAAAACCAGGCAATCACTTCAGATTAATTTCAATTCTATACATTATTGGTGTGATTCCACTATTGTAATAGCTTGGATAAATACATCACCCAGTTTGTTGAAAACTTTTGCTGCAAATCGTGTAGCACAGATACAATCATTATCTTCTTCGATCTCCTGGAAATACGTGAACACCTCTGAAAACCCTGCTGATCTTCTCTCACGGGGTGTTACTCCTTCTAATTTACTCAATTTAAATATGTGGTTTCACGGCCCATCTTGGCTATTAGACCCTGAAGATCAGTGGCCCAAAGTTGTTCCTCGAGAACAAGGGACTGACATTCCTGAGTTTCGAACAGTTTTATTATCTAAACCTAATGATTGGATTAACCACCTAAATTCTATAATTAACAAACACTCATCATTTTTAAAACTTCAGCGTATTTTTGCCTATGTTCTCAGGTTTAAAAATAATACATCCATCCATAAGCATTCCAAAAAGCTTCAATGTTTATCACCTAACGACTTAAATGATGCATTTACATGTCTGACTCGTGTTATACAACAACAAAGATTTGCTACGGATTATCATAATCTCAAAAAACACGGGACTGTTGACAGAAAAAGTAAATTATTAAGTCTCAATCCATTTTTGGATGATGCAGATGTAATTCGCGTGGGTGGACGAATACAAAATTCTACTTTTTCTTATGTCAAAAAACACCCTGCCATATTACCTAATAGTCACCATTTCACCACAATTATTGCTCGACACGAACATTTAAGATTATTGCATGCAGGACCTCAAGCTCTCCTCGCATCAATTAGAGAACGTTTCTGGCCTTTGTCTGGACGTGATCTAGTACGACATATAGTACGCAATTGTGTTCGATGCTTTAAATTTAATGCCAAGTCGGAATCCTACCAAATGGGTAATCTACCGGAAACTCGACTTGCTCCTAATAGACCTTTTTTAGTTACAGGTTTGGATTACGCCGGACCTTTAAATATGAAAGATAGAACTACCAGAAATTACAAATCAATTAAGGTTTACGTTGCTCTCTTTATATGCTTTTCGACAAAGGCTATACACTTAGAAGTCGTCAGTAATCTGACCACTGAATGTTTCCTTGCAGCTTTGCGGCGTTTCTTTGCTAGACGTGGAAAGTCTAAAATAATTTATTCCGATAATGCTTCCACATTTGTTGGCGCTAATAGGGAGCTTCCACAATTTTTTAGAAACAGCGAAGATTCTATTTCAAATAGTCTTTGTACTGAGGGTATTGAGTGGAAATTTATTCCTCCCAGATCACCACACTTTGGAGGTATTTGGGAAGCAGGAGTTAAATCGGTAAAATACCACCTAAAGCGAGTAATTGCCGACACACATCTCACTTACGAAGAATATTCAACTCTATTATCACAGGTGGAAGCATGTCTTAATTCCAGACCCTTGTATCCTTTATCGCACGATCCTTCTGATCCTACATCCCTTACTCCTTCGCACTTTTTAATTGGTGAGACAATGACCGCTATCCCTGATGGACGCCTTCAAGACATCAAACAAAGTCTCTTGTCGAGGTACCAACTTATACAACAAATGATGCAGTCATTCTGGGCAAGGTGGTCAAAGGAATACGTATTAAATCTTCAGGAACGAGCTAAATGGAAACAAGACTCTACTCGTCAAAATTTGCTGAAACCTGGTGTCCTAGTTATCGTGAAGGAAGATGGTTCACCTCCGTTAAAATGGTGTCTAGGAAGAATTACTCATGTGCATCCGGGAACTGATGGGATTGTAAGGACTGTAACACTCCAAACTTCTTCAGGAGTTTTTAAACGTCCAGTGGTGAAATTGTGTGTGTTACCCGGGCAAGACTAATAGTGCAGTTACTTCAAAGGATATACTTTTTTTTAATCTTGAAGGACTTATGTCCTTCAAAGGGGGCGGTATGTTTAGTACTTTTAATTTATGTGCCGTCACTACCCATTCAGGCATAAAGTGTAACTCGGACAAGTTCGCGAAATGTTCGTACCGCGACCATCGGCAGCGACCCGCCAACAAGACGAAGACGAGAGTTAAGGGTAGCAAGTGATAAGACGTTGCGAGGGACGGGCGCCGACCGATATTTAATTTAGTTTGTTAAATTCAGAAATAAATGTTTGTTTTTTAAGAAAGATTTTCTTTGACGTGAAATTCTAATAATAATTCACTTACGCCCCTACAGCGAATTCTATTGGTAAAAAAAGTGCGACACGGGTGCAAAATTTAAAAACCATTTGACGTTTCAGTACAAGTATTTGTAAATCATTGGAAAACCGGTGCAACAAGTAATGCACCGAGTGCAATCAGTTCCGCACGTGCTCTTGGAGACCGTGCTGCACCGAAACTGAATGAAAATGTCAAAAAATACATTATTTTGTTTTTTCAATCTTTAAAATAATATTTTGTCTCAAATTTTGTCCAGTGGTAAGTAAAATCAATGAGGATTGAGGTGGAGTATTATCATCAACTTTATTGGAAAAATGCACTGAAGGTCTAATCTGAAAACCATTGGTACTCAAATAGTGCAACACATTTTGTGCACTGGTGCAGTTTCAGTGGCATACCGGTGCCGCACTTCTTTTACCAGTGGAATTCGCTATAATAAAAAGAGAAGGAATCTAGTAATGTTACCCCTTAAACACAATAATACCCGGAGATGTATGGTGCCTCGCTTGCACTCATAAGGTCTAAGCGAGACACCACAACCTTCGGGTATTATTGTATTTCGGGCATTATAGTTCAATTCTACCAAGACTGCATTTTAAATTGAAAGGAGTTAACGTCGGATACCAGAACGCAGCCCAAGCCGATTTGCTATAAAAGAAGTATAAAAACAAAAAGACAAAAAGCGTATTCAGAAAATGAGGGAGTTTAGGCATACATATTTCAGGTGGTGGATCCACCACCCGAGATATTTTTGGGTGGTGGGTACCCTGCACCCCCACATAGGCTTTTGCCGGCCCTGCTCTTAACAATCCCAATCATACCCCTCCAAACACTCATATCCACTAGAAAGCGGGGTAAAAGGGTGTTTTCTTTCCCGTTTGCGGGGGTTGTGGGGGTAAAAGAATGGTGACTCTTTTTTTATGTTCCACACCCTCGAAGACAGGAGAAGAAATAGGTAGGTTTCGTAGCTGCCATTTCATTACAATAGATAACATTTTTTTTTAATTTGGAATGCAAAGTACCTAGGCTTTGCTTCTTCACAAAAAACTGTTTTGTTTTGACTTGTCAAATAAGTATTTGTCAGTAAGTTGTGTAGCTTATATTACTGTGGTCGTTAAAGTCAATTATTTAATTGATTTACAATGTTTTGTCCACTAGAAGATAAAATAGAGGCAGTTTTGATTTTTGGGGAGGCGCAACAAAGCTTTCATGCTGCTGAGCGCATTTTAATTTAACGTTTTCCTGATCGCCCAATTTCAAGGAAATATTTGCGGGAATTAATTCAAAAGTTCCAAACAACTGGAAGTGTTGGAAATGCCAAAAGGAGGGGACGGCCCTCATTAGAAGAAGAAAATCAGATTCAGATAGTGGCTGAAATAATTGTTAATCCAATGCAGCCGACATCCTTGTAGCAGCTGAATGCGAAGTAAGTACTAAAAGTGTTCGAAGAGTATTAAAACGTTCTAAATTTCATCCCTACAAATTGAAAATGTTACACGAGTTAACAGAAGATGATCCGGATCGTAGACTAGAGTTTTGTGAATTAATGGGTGCAAGATTGAACCGTTACCCAATTTACCTTAAATATATTTGTTTATGTGATAAGTGTACTTTCTTTCTAAACGGAAAACTTAACCGTCAAAATACTCGGTATTGGAGCGATGTAAATCCTCATATTTACATGGAATGTAATACCCAGTTCCCTCAGAAGCTTAACGTTTGGGCAGATATTTTGGGAAACCATATTATTGGGCCACTTTTTATCCAGGGAAATTTAACTGGACCGGTGTATCTGGATATGATTGAAAATATCGTAGAACATTTGATTCTGAAGTGTGTTGAGAAAAATCCTAATGAATTTGGTGATATGCCTATAATATTTCAACAAGATGAACCTCCGCCTTATTATCGTAGAGATGTTAGGAACTACCTTGATCAGCACTATCCCGCGCGCTGGATTGGTCGTCGTGGTGCAGTCGAATAGCCTGCTTGCTCACCGACATTGACTGTTATGGACTTTTTTTGTGGGGATTTATTAAGTCCAAAGTATTCATAACCCAGCCGCAGTCATTAGACGATTTGCGCCACAGAATAATTGAAGCGTACACATCAATTGCATAATACATGTGCCAAGAAGTGAATGGTGAACATTTTGAGCATCTTAAGCTGTGTTTGGAATTTTGGTAGTTTTTTTATTATTATAAAATACTAAAAATATCGCCCAGCCTTCCGTAGGTTCCTTTGCTATTGCTTAAAAATCAAATTAACTCACATTAACAAAAGTGGCCGCCATTTTGAAATTACTCTTTTTAAACTTGGAAATCGTTCATAGATTGAAAATATCTTTCCAACGAGATATCACTCGACCCCATCTTCCATTTAAAAATTTTATTTAAGATGGCGCCCTGCCGTCATCTTAAAAATCTGAGTCCAGAATCTATACTAAAATGGTAATATTTTAGTTATTATTAAACGTACCAAAATATCATTATTCTTACATTTAATTTTGTTATTCAAAAGTTAACACGGGGGACTTTAGACGGACACTGTATAATATATTATAATAATAAAGAAATATTTTTATACATTAAAAATCAAATTTTACTACACGTTTTTATTTTGTTTAGCGACGCCAATGCTTTGCTCGTCATGTTATTGCAATAACCTTAAAACAATAAATCAGTCAGAAAAGCCTGATTTTCGCAAGTATGGCATAAAATGTTCCTAACATTTATTATTCAGACATAAATGCTGACACACAAGTTTTTCCGAATTTATTAAATATAACTGATTAATTTATGAATGACATTTTGTAGCATATTACATGAACCAAAATTACCGATCCCGAAATTTGCATAATGTTAAATATGTAGATACAATAATAAAATTAAAGATTGTTTGGTGGATCCAGTAAAATTGATTGTGGAATTCATTTACATAAATTACTAAAATTTTACTAATTATTGGGATAAAACAGGATTTTTAACTGAAATTGCAGCAAAATATTTTAAAAATTTAATAAAACTAATTAGTAATTAAAAACCTTTCATTTGTAAATTTTAATTGGCAGTTATAATTATTTGCTTTTAGTGAGGCATATTTTTGCTTGTTTTTAGGATTAGCATACAATGTTAAAACGATGAGTTTTTAATTGTTAATGGATGAAAAATCAAAACCGAATTTAATCTTGCTACTTTAGGACAAATACTTATAAGGCTTAATAATTTGCTCCCTTTTTTAATCTTAACACGTTTCTAATATAGGAATTATAAATAATGTAATTCGGTGTTTACCTGCTAGTAATTGAATTGACACTGGTGTTTGACCTTGACCTGCGGTTAATAATGGAATCGCCACAATTCACAACTCCTTTGTTCGTGATACTAAAGGTTCTTAGACGATAGAGGTCGTCACTCAATCTTGGATTCATTGTATTCTCTGGAAGAGAGCATACCCTGGGCCTAATATGATCTGGAACTAAAAGAAAATAATTCTTTCATAGTTGTAAAAAGTAAAACTTACATCTGAAAAAATATTGATTATAATAATTTTAGAGTATATAATTTTCTAGATGTGTTCCAGAGAGAAGCTGACGACGTAAGAGACCAATCTAGATAGAAAAATGTATTAAAATCAACTCAGTTTTGACTAAACCCAACAGATTTTGCTCAGAAAAGGGTTTTTAGTCGCAGTTGAATAAGCGGTTCAAATAAATAACAACTAAAATAGTGCAATTCATTTATAAATCTATAAGTGGCTTGTATAAATAAAAATTACAGTTCGGCTTTCGAGCTGAACATTATACCAGGTGTACAACTAAGAAAGGCGGCCGGCTGTATCTGGGAAACCATTAAGATAAACAAACATAAAGATTTGAAATAAAAAAAATATTATAAAAGTGACCGAGAGAAATTCATAGAAATTACTTTAAAGTTTCTAAGTCGACCGTTAGAGGGCGTAACTATAACGACCTTCTAAAAAAGTGTTCTTCTCTCCAAAATCTAGGTAATTAAGATATTTAAAAACTGTATTACATTTATTCTTACGATTTTCAACAAGTTTAATTTGGGATTTTTTGGCTATACTTTCCAAATAAGTCCGTCAAACCCAAGAACCTACCGAAAAGGTCACAAAGAATAACCTTAAAATCAAAAGCGCTTTTGCGCACGGAGGTAGATCTACGGAATTGCGATTCTACGATGCAAAATAAAACATAACCAGAACAACCTGAAAATAACAACGTTTACAAATACTACTAATTACTACTACTAACTTTCAATTAATAGGTACAACCGCAGGTACAACTGTAACTTGTAAGTAACGGAGTCCAAAAGAAAAAATTACGGGTAAACAGGAAAGCAGAAGTTTTACTGATAAATTTCCCCTGTATTACATCAAATAATTTGACATGTTTCTTTGGAATATAGGGTGAAAGTTAACAAAAGAAAAACTTTAACAAAGCAATTGCTTCTGGTTTCCCGTATTCAATTTTTATATACATTTTGTTTAATTATTGTATGAGGTTTGAAGCACCAGAAGTAACTAAGTTGTGGTATCAGCAACGAAATGGTAGATAATGGATACATAATTATTGCCTACATGATGGGCATTTTGTCGTGTAGCTCATAATTTAGACCGATATGATATACAGTAACTTGTAATGCCATAGCATCGGCCATAGCGCTTTTTGAGCAATATTGTATTAATAAATATACATTACGTTTTAAGTAGGTTTCTACTAAAAATCAGAGATAATTTATATAAAACAATACAAGATTTATATTATTAAACATATTTATTATATTAGGAACTTAATGGTAATTAAGGAAACAAATGAGCTACGAAAATAAATGCGTTAATTAAACACATTTGTAACGCGGGCAACAATTTTATTTTTTGTTTGTTATTATCTCCAGTTTTAAATAAAATATCGAGGTGCGGTTTTGGCTATTATTTCTGTAATTAGTTGCGCTATCTAAGCTATCCTAAAAAGATATATGGCACCATTTGAAATTTACAAGAAAAAATTTAAAATTTACCGCTTTTTAAAATAGCGTCCTCTAGCGGTCACTGTAATATCTACAAAGAGAGAAAACCTGGTCATTAATTATTGACTGGAACAATAAATGCTCTTTCAAGTTCAATCTGGCTAAATTCCGGTAATCCAAGCCTAAATTACGAGCATTTCTTGGTAACAAGATTTGACCCCCCCCCCCCTCAAAAATCCCAAATTAAACTTGCTGGAAATGGTCGTAAGAATAAATGTAAAGTAGTGTTTATATATCTTATTTACCTAAATTTTGGAGAAAGGGACCCTTTTATGGAAGGTCGCTATAGTTACGCCCTCTAGTGGTCGACTTAGAAACTTAAAAATAATTTCCAGTAATTTCTCTCGACCACTTTTATAATATTTTTTTTTCCAAATCTTTATGTTCAATAGTTTCCCAGATACAGCCACACTTACATACAAGAGCTAAACCTGACTCGACTTAAAAGTTACCTAAAGACTGGGTCCCTATGCGCAAGCCCAATCAACAGTATCGTCCAAATGACGAGGAAAAAGGTACCAAGCAAGCAGCATAAAGATTTAAAAGAAGCACAACGAATAATCAAAGCTCTTGCCGAATAAGAAACACAAACTTATACGAAAATACTGAAATATAAACGGAATGAATGGACAAAAGTTACCCAACTTAAAATCAAACACAAGGACCAGTAACAATAAAAATGATGCAATTCATTTGCGTCTCCTTCTTTCAGCCGGTGCTTCCAGGTGCCGCTGTCTTCCAGTCTTTATCCTGAAAGCCTCTTTTTTCCATTGCCTCGCCTATGTCGTCGTCCACCCATGCTCGTTAAGATCTTTCTCGTTCTCTTCGACCCAGTGGATAGATCTAGTCCAACGTCTTTAATTAGCCCTTCTCACATATCCGTAGGCACCATGTTATTTTTTTCTGTTTTATGTATGCCATCACGTCGTTTTCTGCATTAATTCGCCTATTTATCTCTTCATTTCATATTCTGTCTGTTCGTCTAACTCAAGGACTACTTCTCCAAAATTCAATCTTCGTGAATACAACCCTTTCTTTTGTATTTTTATTTCCTATTAAGTTTCCTGCTCCCCTACGTCGCACTATTAAGTTAAATATTCTGGTTTTATTTCTTCTAGTTATTTGTCTATGCCACAAGACTGAATTTGATTCTCTAATATAAGTCCTACTCTAGTCTGTTATTTATTTTCTATTACTTTGTTCTAATTTTTCAAGGTATACATTTGTTAGCTTCGTTTGTCATTCTGTTTTCATCTAATTCTAAACTATATGCTTTTATGCTGTTGATAAACATTCAGTATTTTCAAAATTGATTTCTAACCAATTTTTTGTGTAATCATGTTCTAGCTGTCCTAACATAAAGCTGAGGTCGTCATTTTCCCCTACGATAGCCACCTCATATGTGTGTACCTATATAGATGATCATTTCTGATTGGAATGACCGTTCCCCCACATCACATTTTTTCTTCAGCTACTGATGCACATCTTAACTGACAGCCAAGAAACACTTATAGCTTAAACAAACAGCAGTCACAGAAAAGTACCTCGGTAGGCATAGTAAGGAACCTGGTGCAACCCATTAGGATAAACCTGGACTGGATGCTCTGGCACCAAGGAATAGAAGAAAATGAGACATTGGGCATGCTTCCTAAAAATGGAACGGAAGCTACCTTCAAAACGAAGTCGTATCTGCTATCCAGAAGGGGAATTTTTAAGTGGAACTTCGTTAGGTTAGTTAGGGATTTACTTTTACTCCCTTCACACTTAGAAGCTACCTTAATTGACAACACTAAGAGGCATACGAGAAAATCTAGCTAGCTAAAAAAATGCTGGATGTCAGTCAGACAATCGTTTATCAGGGAGCTCGAGAAAAGACAAAAAACAGTGATGAGCAGAAAGAGTCTCAGCTTAGCAACAGGACCCCTTACAATGCCAATAAAAGAAACATCTAAATATGTTAGAACTGGAAGAAGACCCCTCTTGTGTGTCCTTAGTAGAGGAGGAGAAGGACCCCGTGACACATCTTGTGTCTATGCCCAGTGCTAATTGGGAAAAGTCAGTCAGGTACCCAAAGAAGTAGCTAACGCAGAGACACGCATTTATTGAAGTTAAAACCAAAGGGACCACAGCAAGCGAGGAGCTTCAGTGTAATGAGGTTGGAGCAAAACACAATGACAATAACATTTTTTTCTACTCCCATCTGCAATTTAGCTATTTCTTGCACAATCTACAGAATGGATAAGTAGGCCATTCCAGTTAACTGAACGGATATAATTTCATATCCATCCTAGTTAGGATATGAAATCGACCAATCACAGTAAAGCATCAGGTACCCAGGTAACTATTCGATTTTAAAATAAGTATTGTATGTCAATGTCCAATTATTGTCAGACGTAAATTCTTGCAAATTTTAAACTTAATAGTTATTTTTGTATTAAGTGCGTGAAGTGAGTGTTTTTTTAATGGCATATGAGAGTGTCAATTTTTTGCCGAGACCGCAGGTCGAGGCGAAAAATTCTCTCGAATGTGCCATTAAAACACGAATTTCACAAACGAAATACAAACAACATTTTTTGTACAACTGAAAGTTTGAATTAATCGGTAAAATTGTATATTATAATAAAAATTTTACCATATAATTTCACATAATCAAGTTAACAGCCCTGTCGTTACTATAGAAATGGTTTGTTGGCACGTTGCTTGTTTTGTTGTCATACGTTGATAGCTGTTCATATTTATTGCAATTTTTTAAATAAATAGTATAAGTACTTAAAATGGATGTAGATTACGATAGTGATAGCGAGATTCCTTCAGATATAGCCGATATAGCAAATTCGGCTATAGCTAACATGTTACCGGCGAAATCAAAATTTATATACGAGAAAAATTATAACCAATTCCGTGAATGGTGCGGCAAGAAAAATATACAAAAAGTGTCTGAAAAGGTACTTATATGCTATTTTGAGGAGAAATCAAAAACTGTAAAACCTTCTACTTTATGGAGTGTCTACTCAATGTTGAAGAGTACATTGAATGTTAAAGAAAATATTGATATAAAGAAGTTTTCAAAATTGGTGCCTTTTATTAAGAACAAAAACGTCGGATACCGAGGGAAGAAATCTAAAGTTTTATCGAGAGACGATATTAATAAATTCATTCAAGAAGCTGATGATGAAACAAATTTACTTTATAAGGTACAGATGATCAAAATTTTGTATTATTTCAGTAATTTCAATATTTTTTTAATTGTAGGTTGCGTTAATTTTGGGAATCAGCGGTGCTTGTCGCCGTGAAGAATTATTGAAGGTAACTATTGATGACATTGAAGATACCGGGTCTATATTGATTGTTAAAATACCGGATACAAAGACCTATTGCCCAAGAATGTTTACCGTTTCAAATTCTGATTATATTGAGATATATCGCAAGTATAGAGTACTAAGGCCGTCCCATACACACAAAAAGAGATTATTTTTAAAATATTCAAGAGGAAAATGTGTTGACCAACATGTGGGAATAAATAAAATAGGGGAAATTCCTAGCTTGATTGCAAAATGGCTGGGAAAAGAATTGCATAAGAGCTACACAGGTCACTGTTTTAGGAGGAGTTCTGCAACTCTCTTAGCCAATGCAGGGGGTAACATGACATCTATAAAACGCCACGGTGGTTGGAAATCTGCCGCCATAGCAGAAGGATATATAGAAGATAGTTTGAGTAATAAAATTGATATTTCTAATAAATTAAATTGTTCCTCTACTTCCAAACAAATCAATATAACTGATACAATTGTGGACTCAACTTTTCAAGGAATATCTAGCGTTTCTGATCAGCAGCAAGGTGGACTAGCTTCGGGAATTAATATTGGAAGCAATTGTTCGAACTTCACCATCAATTATTATTGTAACAAATGAGATTTTTTGGTAGTTGGTAATTAATTAGTAAATTTGTACAAAAAAATTCAATACATTTTTTAAAAAGTAATGTTTTATCGTTTTTTTTGTAAATCATTTTTCCTACAAGCGTGCGCGATATACCGTTTTCCCGCACTCGTTTTGGTTCTGAAAGACCCATTTTCCCGCACGGTGCGGGAAAATTTTTCCCGCACGGAAAATTAAATTTTTAGAAATACTTTGTGGTAGTTTTTCTAACGCTTGTAGAAACAATTTTGATTCTAACTCATGCGGAAAGACACTTTAATAAATAAAATATAAATTTTTATTGAAAGTAAATGAGGTATATTACAGAAACACTAATTTTTGCCGTTTATTTTAAACATTTTTAAAAAAGCTGATTTAAAACGGTTTATTTCAAAAACCCCGTACATAGATGTTAACATGGTAACCACGACACACACATAAAATTTAATTGTCAAAGTGACACCTTACAACATTTCACCGGAGCGTGGCTTTGATTTATAATTTCGTTCAGATTCTGATACAGATGTCTTCCATAGATAATTTCTCGGACGATGAGCTTCCAGAAGATATTCTAGAAGCTGCAAGTGTCGCAAATTTGGATTTGCTACCAAAAAAGTCAATAGTCAGGTATGAAAAACAATACGATAATTTTGTTACTTGGTGTGAAGCGAAAAATGTAAAAGCACCAAGAGAAGAAGTACTTTTGGCATATTTCTTGGAAATGTCTAAACTTTGGAAGCCAAATACTTTATGGTCTCGATATTCCATGTTGAAAAGTGTACTTAAGGTTAAGAAAGATTTAGATATCAGTAAATACTATAAAGTTACTGCGTACATCAAGAGACAAAATGTAGGTTTTCGAGCAAAAAAAGCAAAAGTTTTTACACAAGAAGAGATTGCGAAATTTATGAAAGAAGCACCTGATGAAATTTTCCTTCTAATTAAAGTGGTAACGATTTTTGGACTGGCTGGTGCCTGCCGCCGTGAGGAGCTAACTAAATTTACCATTGACGACATAGACGACAAAGGAGACGTTATAATTGTCACAATAAACGACTCCAAAAACCATTCTGCTAGATCCTTTGTAATAACTAAGGCAGTCAATAATGAAATTTTTCTAAATCTATACAGAAAATATGCAAACTTACGTCCACAGCAAACTCCACACCGCCGATTCTTTTTGAACTACAAACATGGAAAATGCAGTACCCAATGTGTTGGAATTAATACCATAGGAAAAATGCCCTCCAACATTGCAGCTTATATAGGACTCAAAAATCCAGAATTATACACAGGCCACAGTTTTAGACGTTCCTCGGCCACTCTACTTGCTAATTCTGGCGAAGAAATAACAAACATTAAACGTTTAGGAGGATGGAAATCCACGTCTGTTGCCGAAGGCTACCTGGAGGAATCCATCACACACAAAAAAAACATGTCTAACAAAATTCTCAATCTCAATAGTCCATCAAGTTTGAGCTATAATTTAGAAGCAAAAACTCCACAGTTTCCCAGCAGCGCTAACAACAGCTCGATACCTCTTTCTTTGCAACCATCCGCTCATCAGGATCAGTTGGCTTCAATGGCTTCATCCGCAATCAATTTGCATAATGCATCAAATTGTACTTTTAATGTAAATATTAGTTATAATTAGAAATTAAATCTGTGTTTGTTTTTCAGTAAAATTAAATTTTTAGAAATATTTTGTTGTAGTTTTTCCAATGCCTGTAGGAAAAATTTTGATCCTAACTTGTGCGGAAAGACACTTTCCCGCACTCGACTGCTTACCCGAACTCCGCTTCGCGTCGTTCGGGTAACGGCAGTCGCGTGCGGGAAAGTGGCTCTTTCCGCACTTGTTAGGATAATAACTATTTCCAGTTAAAAAAAGTCTTTTTTTCACCGTGAAAAAAAGTCTTTTTTTCACTGTTAAAAAAACAAAAGGTTTACGTATCGATAGCGATGAAAAAATGTCAACTTTTTTTGACAGTTGTACAAAAAAATATGAGCGATTCCGACGAAGAAACGATAAACAGCACGCCGCCAAATATTCGTTTAGAAGCCAATCAAACCTACGAAGCCCTATTACCTGAAAAGTCCAAAAGTAAATACGAACTATCTTACAAAAAGTTTATGGACTGGATGCTGGAGCATGAAGTCAAAAATATATCAGAGAACGTTTTAACTGCATATATGAAATATTTATCCAAAGACCTAAGACCGTCCACTCTATGGACAACGTATTCTATGTTAAGAACAATGTTAAATATAAAAAAAAAACGTTGATATCTCTACATATTGTAAATTGAAGTCATTTTTGAAGTTAAAGAGTAGTGGCTATAAACCAAAAAAGGCAAAAATTTTGACATCCGAAGAAATGAAAACGTTCCTTCTGAAAGCACCAGATGAAGAATATTTGTTTACAAAGGTAAGTTTCAGTAAAGTACCCTTTATATTAATATTATATCAAAAATATCTCATTTTGCACGAAATCCTATCGAATAATTAAATAAACCGTTCTTATATGCGCTAGACATTCTTTCAAGAAAGCGCTGGTTCAGCCTAGTGGTAAAGTCGCCGTACCTAGAAAGGGTCGGATAAAGGCTCCTTGGTTCGAATCCCATAGGGGGATAAATACTTTTTATTTTTTTATCTGATACCTATTTGATTTGTTGTCTTAATAATATAATAATTATTAGGATATTGATTTGATATTTCTAATTTATTTTAGGTGGTATTGATTTTTGGTATTTCTGGCGGATGCCGTAGACAAGAACTAAAAAATTTAAAAATCGATCATATTCGAGACTTGGGAAATGAATTTCAGGTTAGATTAATCGACACCAAAACAAAAACACATCGTTTATTTGTAATCCCTGGTCTGTTTTACAAGGTTTCAAAAAAATACATGGAGCTTAGACCACTAAACATGGAGCAATTTTTTTTAAATTACCAAAAGGGTAAATGTACCAAGCAAGTAGTTGGCATCAACAAAATTGGTAATCAGCCGAAAATAATTGCTGAATTTTTAAATTTACCGAACTCAGAATTATATACCGGACACTGTTTCCGTCGCTCGGGGGCCACTCTCCTAGCAGATGCAGGTGGCAACACCTTAACCATCAAGAACTACGGTGGCTGGAAATCAACTCCAGTGATGGAAACTTACATCGAAAATTCTTTAAATAAAAAAAAGAAGATTGGTAATACTATTGTTAAATCAGTTCACAATCCGCAAATAGAGAATATTGCATCGACTTCTAAAGAAAATCTTGCTTCAAATATGTTAGCATCTACCTCGTATAATAGTGTTATAGAGAATAACGTTGCAAATTGCAATTTAAAAAAAGAAGCTATTGCATATAACAACTGTACATTTAACAGTTGCACATTTATTGTAGAAAATAAACAGTAATCGTATATTATTATTATATAGATCTAATAGGTTAATAATTATTGTTATATAAATTTCGTTGTTTATTGTAAATTTAATTTTTTTTTAAGTGTACAGTTTCTTTAGTCGTAGAAAAAATACACTATACAACTCGAGTGGATTGTCCATATCGCACTCTAACGATTGAGCACTCCGCCTACGGCGTCGTGCTCAAGTTACGTCATCGTGCGATATGGACATCATATCCACTCTTGTTGTACAAACTACTATAGTCTTACATTTAGTATACGTCAAATAGTCACATCCGTAAATCATAATTAAAGACCACAGAAATAAGTGAATTGTTGGTGTAATGTGTGTTCAGGTTAGTTGCTAAACTTTAATAATTACTGGAGTATATTAAAAGAATAAGACTAAAAACAAATTAATTCATTTTTTTTACTCCAAACTTTATACACCCCATTAACAACTTTCGAGAGTGCTCGGGGCCATTAATTATTCCCCTGAATTCGGTGACGCATTTGTCAAGACCGAATTTGATACGATTTATAAAATTTTCGAAATTGTGCGGTAATTATTATTAAATGAGTTTTGCTGCCTCGAAAGATTTATATTTAATTAATGCGTATCATTTTTCATTTTAAAAAGTGGTATAATACAGATTTTTAAAAATATTATGATGAAAAAAAACGAACAGCTTTTAACATGATTTATTTTAGTAGGACGAGACAATTATCATATCCCTAGTACTTAAATTATTGCCGGAAATTTTTTCGAGATCACCAATTTTTGAAAATGATTCCGAGCCTTAGAATGAGATACATCTCCAATTCCACAACATTTTACCAAATAAATCCGTTATTCTAATGACGGCTTTTTCAATGCATAATTAACTATAAACTATGGATTCTGCCAAAACCTAATCTGAGTTTAACCCTAACCTGCGGATAAAGCACTAGTTAAACCTCAATATATGGTTTAAACTATATTTTATGATAATCTTGCGGAATTATTGGATGGAAATGGAATTTTGAGCGACATTCGCGATATATTAAGGAAAATAGTGATGAGGAGGAAGAGTTCTTCAACAGTCCACATATTAGGACATGACAATGACAATGAGAATATTGGCAATACATGTGCTGGTAATAGGATGTTGTAAAATGACTGTCTTTTAACTAACCTGACCTAACCAATTTAATGAAACATAAATTTATAATAAAGAGCGACTTTTTCAACTTATGGTTAATTTTGTAAGAATGTCTTTAAGAAATAATAAATGCCTCACAATTAAAAACAAATTTATTAATTAGGTAGTTCAACGAGAATACAAAACGATAAAATAAAACAAGGGTATCCCGATGACCGAATAGATATCGACCATATAAATTCTAAATCTCTTAATCGACTGTTTTTCTTTCAGCACCTCGACCAAATCCAACATAAACACACACTGTCAGCGTATATTGTCTGATGCCGTTTCGAGATTCATTTCTTCCGATTGCTTTTGATGTCGCGTTTCAATTTGTAAATTATTTTGAGGTTTAAACCACGGGATAATCTTTGGTTTATCGTTTTTTTTTTAAGAATATCCATTTTAAAATGCATATTATGTATTGTCAATGTTGTAATTGTCATTGTCACAAAAAGTTTTTCATTTTTGATTAAATTCATATTTTTAAAGTTTCTAAACAAACTGTTATGCTTTATATTGACATTGATCGCTGTTTGTAACTTTTGATGATAACGTTGAAGAAATAGTCCATATTTACAGTGGAGTTAAAGAATAATGTAAATAAAACAATCCTGTCTTCTTCCACGGTTTAAACTGTGGAGGAAGACTGGATTGTTTTATTTACATTTTAAAGATAATTCACCTCACTTTTATTGAACCAATCAAAACGCTCATTTTCATAGCAACCACCTTGGTAACGGTCGTCTTACCCGATAAGACTACCGCTAGCTCGAAAAGACGCTTTCGAAAAGACGCTTGTAGCTTTTTTACTTAAATAAAAAATTAGTAACACCTCTAACTTGTATATTTACCTTTATCAGACGGCCTTCATTTTTATGTTCAGTAAATTATCCAATAAAATACACCTCTAGAGGCGGTTTCTTATCTTCATACCTTCGTTTTTCACTCGAAACTCGATTTTCCAAGAAAATTTTCACTCAATGTAATTTTTACTTATAATCAAAGATAAGACCCTCGAGCTAAAGCTCTCGGGATCATATCAGATTATAAGTAAAAATTACATTTCGTAAAAATTTGTCAGAAAATCGATTTCTTGTTAAAAACATCGGTATTACCGATAAGACGCCTCCTCTATCGGTATATTACTGTTGATAAGCTTTTTATCAGGAGTAACTTCCTCAAGAGCAAATCAAACTGCTATAGTGTGGTACTCCATCAGGGAACGTACTGAATACAAACTAGTATTATATATTTTGCAGAGATGTGTAGTTAATTTGTAGAATATTTTGTGGCTTAATCCAGGGCAGAGGTGTATCTTTGGCTTATTAACCATTTTACAATATTTTGTCAGCTTTCTCAAATCTCGCGAAAATTTATTTCCACCCAATAATTCGGCATAATTCAAAAAATTTAGGTTTGTTGACAATTGTCATTTTTATTTCCTTAGGCTCATCCTTAACTGAAGCACTGCGACCATAAGTAGGCCTAATCTGCAAACCTTCGTTTTAATATCCACTCGGTTATCTTGGTTTCGTGTATTAGTTTATACACGTTAACTGCTGATTTAGTGTTTATTTAATTCAGTTCCAGTTTTACTCTCCCGAATATGGCATAGCGTATGCGATCCAGGGATTTGCATTGACAGACAACATGATTGACAGTAACCCTACCCTTGTCGCAGAGCCTACAGCTGAGATCTCCATTGTATATCTTCATTGTGTTCAAGTGATCCTTGACAGTCATACCCAAGGACGTATATAAGGAGGGGTTAAGGGGGTTCAAACTCTCCCCTCCCCCCATTCGACGAGAGTTCGATCAATTTTAAAATTCCAATTTCGAAATTTAAATTAGTAAAACGTCGAAAAACTTTTTTGCAAATGTCGAAAACAAAAATGTAGGTAGATACCCAACTCTGTTTTTAGGTGAATTCTTAGCAATATTTGGGCGTGGCCCCTAAAAAGTTTTCGTCTGCGGCGCCTTGCCTCCGACGGGCCTACCGACAGTATTTTCTTATATCTATAAGTGGCTGCAACCGGCCCCCCCCCTGGGAAAGCTATAGATACTGACTAACTCCTACATAATATTTTCCTTGATCTCAACGAGGGCGGTGCTGTTGCGGCAATAGTCTGTGATTTTTCGAAGTCATTCGACTGTGTTAATCACGGAGTACTGCTGCAGAAGCCTTAACACTATGGAATTCGTAACACAGATTGATGGAAGATGCTCTGGTTTGTCGGTTGTCGAGTTTGGTGTACCTCAGGGTTCTGTGTTGGACCCTATCTTACTCTTATTGTATATAAACAACCTTGCAAATATAGATATTATTAGCCAGTTTACACTTTTCGCGGATGACACCACTCGTTTGTGGCATTTAGGCAATAGTGAACTTTTGAAGAGTGTCATAAATCGAGATCTGTAAAAAATCAAAACTTGATACGACTCCCTTTGTTTAAATGTAAAAAAAATTAAATTTTGACTTTTGGCTTTAACTATTTTGTCTTGGATAACAGTAAAATTAAAAATAAAGCAATCATAAATTTCTTGAACTATTTATACACTTTAAACTTAAATTTCAAAAACATTTCACTGAACTAAATAAGAAATTAGCATCGGGTTGTTTTGCTATTGGAGTGGTGTCGCAATGTGCTAAGAACGATAAAGCCGCAAACACACTGAGCTCACGTCACGTCACATTACGTAAGCTCACGTGCTATTACGTTACAGACAAAAAGTGTGAAGCGCTGTTTTACATAGTATGTTAATACATCAGAACCACACTGAAGTCATCTCATGCGTATTACGTTACATCCCCAACGGCACGCGTGCTAGCATGTGCTTATTTTCTGCAAATCCACACTTTTCGTCTCACGTGAGCACTCGTTTAGGCGGTTTTGTAGAGAGCTGGTGTGTTGTTGGTGAGTTTATGTTTAAAAATGGAGAAGGTTTTGATAGAAAAAGTAAGAGAACATGCTGTTTTATATAATCACGGATTGCCTGAATATCGTGATCAACATATTCGCCAAGCCGCTTGGGAGGAAATTGGAAAGGAGTTAGAAATACCAGGTAAGCACATTATTTTCTTGGTTTTTGCTGTTGTTTGACTGAGTGAAGGCAAAGTTTACAGAAGAACGATAAAGGCAGCCACAGTTTCTATTTCCTCTTCCCAGTCCGAAGAACTGATTGAGCTGGCACTTTTCATAATTTAAAATTTACGCAAAATAAACAAACAACACAAACACAGTGAAATCAAAGAAAGACTGCCCGAATTCATATATCAATTTGTATACCACATCATAAAACGTGATGGTAGTGTGTTTCTAGTATGCTCTCACGGTTAAATCATGACAACATGATAGCACGTGCCCTCACGTGACGTGAGCTCAGTGTGTTTGCGGCTTAAGTGGTACCATTCTGAAAAATCCATGTTTCATCCAATAAAACGAATTGATACAAGAATGCTTCTTTTTCTTTAATATATTCTTGCAAAAATACCAGTCGTTTGAAAGCTATATGGGAAAGTTCCATAAACCCTTGCCTCGGTACATATTTTTACCATCCGAAGCCTATTTTCTTGAAGAGGCTTCTTAAAGAGTTAAGACAACCATCAAACAGTTCTTTGTCTTTTAGTTTCTAACTTAAAGTTGTCAAAGTTACATGATATTTTAAAAAAAGTTACAGCTTATGAATTACCGATATAAAATATTATAATTTTTAAATAATACAACTTACTTGTTTCGTACATTTCATAAATAGTGTGACGGATAGAACTTATATTTAATCTTCACACATTTACAGTTCTCTTTGAATTAGGACATTTGCTTTAATGTGATTCTAATAATTTATTTTTCTTGACTGTTGTTGAAAGGGTATGACGTGCATCGGTTTATGTTTTGCATTAATTATAGGTACCTAGTCCTTATTTAAAGACTATAATTTGTTTTGGTTTTTGGGTTTTAATATTAATAATAATAAAAATAATAATACAAAGATGGATAATTAATCATTCTCCAAATCACTTAAATCACTCGTTCTATTTACTTCTATAATAATGGGTTGAATGTTCACTCTATCTAATACATGTTCTTTTTCATACCATTTTAATATCCCGCTTTCTGTGTGCCGAATTCAATTTTTCCAAACATCAAGAGTAGCAGTACGCAATAATTTTTTCCACATATTCATACAGTCAGTTTCTGTAGTGCCATTTCGACCAATAGAATATTATAGTTTTTGAATAATAGGTACACCTTACTGGTTTGGTACATTCCATAAATAGTGTCACCAATAGAAGTTATATCCAATCTTTACACATTTATAACTCTCTTTGAATGACTACGTTTCTTTTTAGGTGATTCTAATAATTTATTTTTTCCACTACTAACCTATAACATCGCCATTATTGACCGATTATTAACGCTAGAAATCGTTTTTCTCTACCTTATAAGTCATTATTGACCATGGTCAATAATAAGCCATTGAAATCCATTATTGACCGATCTTTGACCTTAACCGAATTTTGTTTGAACGCAGGTAAGTTGATTTTTTAATTCTACAACATCAATTCATTGTGGTTAGGCAACCAGATAATTATCAATACATATTAGATTACTTGATATTGTAAAATATCGATACAATCAACATTTTTTCTGCTTCCATCCTTAATTCGGGAGGTGTACACATAATATTATCACTAACATTTTCTTCGCTCATTTTTTAAAAAAACGCAAAACTCGTGAAATCTGATGACACAAATGAACACAAATTGACATTGACAAAGTCACCTGACAAAACAACAAAATATTTTGCCAATTCCAAAGCGCAGGTAACTTGATTAAAAAATATACTTATACCTACCTATAATTTTTTATAATTATTAATACTATAAAGATAAATGTCATATAAAAGTTTGTAGTAGTGGAAAAAATAATATATTAACCACGGTTTAGACAGCTTATTATAGCCCTCGCGTCTTAAATCCCTCGTTGCTTCGCTCCTCGTGATTTAAACTCGCCGCTCGGGCAATAATGATGGCTGTCTAAACCTTGGTTAATAATATACTATTTCTTAACTGTTGTTAAAACTGCGCTTACAGTGGAGATATTTAAATTTCAAACTGCTGTCAAGGGTAACAATGAATAGAGAAGCTATTAGCTCTTTGCACCGGCTATTTAAAAGCTTCGGCATTTTTCAGAAATAGTAAACAACGTAATCGACGGAGATATGTATATGCACTTTTGTTGTTCATAAAAGAACAGTTTTTTAATGCTATTTATGAAACTAAATGTTTTATTTTTGTTAAAAATAGACGCACAACAACACGGAACTCCAGAACAATAAAGGTTAGTTTTTCACGAAACGTAAACAAAGCGTCAAAACAAGCCAACGGACGAGCTGGCGCCACCGCACCGTTGACAATTCTATTGCCAACTATCGGCCAATAAAATTCAAATTATATTAATTTTTACAAGCTCAAATAAACCAAATATTTGCTATAAGTTGGTTCGTTTCAAAGAAGAATACTTTAAATTTTTAGTACGTTCAATATCGCATGAGATTTCAATACTTTTTGTCCAAATTTAATTTTCTCATGTTTTCTTACGGATTTACATTTATCAGCTGATTGATGACGTGCATCGGAAATTGTTTTGCAAGAACTATAGGCGCTTTGTCTATAATATGTATGTAATCTTGACAATACGGAATGTAAAATAAAAAAAAAATATTCTATTCTCTAACCTGAACTAGCCCAAACAATAACTTATGGTTTACCTGGCACTTCATCCACTGGTTAGGGTTAAACTTAGGTTTAATGCAGTTAAGTGGTTACCGGAGATTATAGAGTATATGTAATTTGGAATAATTATTCATAAATAAATGCCGCTGTTTATATAAATTAAGAAAAATCTATACAATTGAACGGGCCATGGAAATAACTTATGTATCCATTGTTAGGTTCTTTTGTAAGATTAATCACATTGATTATTTATAAGTAAAAATGTAATTAATGTATTTGACCTTTGTACAATGTTCGATTCTTAGTTCGGAGATAAATCGATCGATCCTTTTAACGGCCGGTTATCTATCACCACAGATAAAAAGTGGAGTGAATTAGATGTCTAACGGAGGAAGAGATATTTTTTTTGTTATTTATATTTGTCTCTAATTTAGGAAATGGGTCTGGTCCCTCGATGTAGATAAAAGGCAATTTAATCAAGGTGGGACATTAAGGAGTCTTAAGTTGTCTTAAGTGTCGTGTTGTTGAGTTACTTAATTGGCATCTTTTCACGAAAAAAACAAGAATAATAATATTATTAAAATATTTTTAACAAACATTTCCTACAGCAAATACACTCCAAAACTAAGGGAATTTGTGGTCCCCCTGCAAAACCCATTCAAATACCTTACATGCTAATATTTTTTTATTTTTACCTAGCATTAAAAATAAAAAAGTTAAGGAGTGGGACATTATGGTGAATCGCCCTGCACTTAACAAGTTTTATGTCCTAAGAGAAATTCTGTCCACCCAGTCAACAAGATTGATATACAGGATACCCCAAACTTGATGGTACAATAGCAGAATCTTGAAAACGAATATAAATATCGTGCTGAAATTTTAGAAATGGCGATAAAACATAACATTCTAGCCTCTAATCAAAAGGTTAAAATCATAAATACAAGGGAAATAAGATTCCAAACAATAATAACTTAATGAAACAAATTATAAACTACCGTTACAATATAAAGAAAATATTAACTTAGCAATTACCCCGTATATTTTACATATTAAAATATTCAGTGAATACCCTTTATACATAATAGCTCCCTCTTAAAGAAAAATGAATCACTTTCTATGCATGATCATCATCATTATTATGCCTTTCAAAAACGTACTTAATAGCAAAAATGATTATCTCCACTCAGATTTAAAGCTTTTCATAGACAAATCATAATTTATCTGGGGTACGAAGAACAATGTAGCCAGCCGTTTCCTATTTTCCAATGCGGTTCTTTACCCCATTTATTATTTTTCACATCATGAATGATCTGTCGATGGCATGACAAAGGTCTTTTTTTACAATCTTTGGATTTATATACTGTACAATATAATATGTAGAAGTTGCATTATATTTATTAAAGTTATTTATGTACCAAGTAAGTAGACTATAATGCTCGGAAGGCAAAAGCAATTTTCTTTCTGCTGATGGGCATTATAGTCTA